>OZ024895.1:9897500-10257500 GCA_964017195.1 Siderastrea radians | reverse complement strand
GTTCTGTTTTGATTTTTATTATGTGTTGCTAGCTTTTAGCGTTTTCATCATAGAACCGTACGTAGTTTTTCTCGTTCTGAAAATGGTAGTCGATGAGAAATTGTTGAATAATAAAACAATTATCCTGCTCAATCTTGCGGAATATCCCCTGATTTAGCCAACTCGGCCTACGGCCTCGTCGGCTAAGTATCAGGTGATATTCCGCGCGATTTCGCAGGATAATTGTTAAATAGTTGCAGTTTTATTCGTTTTGTTAAGTTTTATAACGTTGTATGTTTTTTTTAAAGATTTTTTTTGATAAAGCCATTGACGTTTATGATTTTATCAAATAAATTTTCTATTTCGTAAAAAAAATTGTGTTTGTTCATCGTGGTAAAGTACAATAATAATAAACAAGGTATTATCGTTTGTCTCACGATGTGGTCACTTGTGATATGAATCGCCAAGTGAACCACATCATGAGACAAACGATTAATAATTTTAATGTTCTATTGTCGTCGCAAAAGTTTGAATACCTTACCTTAATTCGCCAAAAAGTTTCAGCTTGTGAAATCGCGAAAATTAAGTGAATTATGTTCCAAAATTTATGAAAAATCGCTAAATTAAAGTGTCGCTAAATACGAATTTTTCAAAATCGCTAAATTAACGTGTCGCCAAAATTTCATGTAATAAGGTATATTTAATAATTCTACTGTCTGCTGAGCGATCTAACCAAATGAAAAGAACAAATCGAAAACTTAACGCGAAATTTCAGCTTTCCATTACAGGTCAGTTAGCTTCAGCGCTACTGATTCAGATTCAGTGGCATTTCGGATTTATTTGTCAAGATCCGAACACGATGAAAATCCAAAACGATAACCCATTTAGAGTGAGTTAAGCTTATATTTATTAGTAGCTGTATTGTTCTGCGTTTTTATCCTGATCGGAGTGATCGAGCTAAACACTCTTAAATTTGAAGAAATTGGAGTGCATTTGTGGATTGTAAAGACGAAATTCTTCTCAACTTATCGGCCCCTAAGATACAGTGCATTTCAATTGTGCAGTTATTCGCCAATAGATGAAAAACAACAAGGGAAAACAGAAAAGGAATGCGGAACGCTTAGAAAGCGTGAAGTTGACTTATTTTTCTTCAAAAAAAGCATTTTTTTGAAAGCTAATTAAGTTCAAGAAGAGTACTCGTGAAACTACATTTGCTCTAATAAACCCATTTTTAAAGTTGCTCTCGGTAGCGACTCGACAGACGTTTCAACGTAAATACGCATTTCTCACTGATACGCATGCATCCCGCTGGCTGTTAAGTTCTGTCAACCAACAAACAACATTGCTAAAATCCAAAACATTGCCCCGGCGTCAGGGAGTTTACTAGCAAAAATTACCCGAAAAAGGTTTTCGGAAGCCTCCAAGCACACGTAAATTATCGAGGGAAAATGGCACAAGGTTTTCGTCCGCAAAGTATTATTCGGCAAAGAGTTTAACCCACGATCAACTGCTGTCCAATATTATTTTGTTCCAAAGATTTAGCGGTAAAACAAGCGCATCTTTTCTAGAGATGCACATGCTGTTTTTATAATTAGTGTTTTTCTACAGAAATTAATCGTAGGCCTTCATACGCTGAAATCCACGGTGACCGTGTCCGTTAACTGTAACATGTACAGAGCTTCAAACAGTAAGACTACAATATTGGCGACCGAGCGATTTTTCGGTTGGTCAACAGATAAGTCATCATCGAAACAACCCAGTTCGCAGGGGTACCGAGAAACAACAAAATGGCTTGAAAAACAACACCAACTCAGTCACTCTACAGTAGTTAGTATTATTAACTTTCGAATAAAACACACCAGTTGCGAAATAAACACTGCCAAACAAACTTGAAATGTAAAATAATAAAAAACTGCAATAGAAGTTTTGGGTTCTTTTGACCTTACAAATGGCTCATTGATGAAATGCCTTCAATAAATACTTTTAAACACAGAAAAAGAGACAACAAGCCTTCATAAACAAAAGCATTCATTTAGAAAAGCATTTGTTTGCCTGGGAAAGTAAAATCCATTCATTTGCAACCTCGAGAAAAAAATTGCTCTGAAGCAATTCCATTCGATTGCAAGAATACAATTCACTTGAACATTTTTAGAAATTTTTTTCAACATAGGAATTCTCTCAATTAAACAATTTTAGTAACGTAAATCCAAAATCAAATACGTCATTTATACTTTACGTGGAAGTGGAAGAAGTACTTGAGAATTTAACCGAAAGTTTGACGCTCGTGTAGTCTTTTGAGATAGTCGCTTTCCAGATCTCCTCTGGAAAACAAGTCTGTCCTCGAGCAAGAATTTTGTACCTTCTACTAAAGCTCTCCAATATTTCTTCTATACCATGTAAAATCCGACTAAAACTCAATTTCCGAGGCAACTCCTCGATGATCAGTGCCAGCATAATTATACTTTGCTCGAAAAACACAACTTGAGCACAATCCACCGTACCGAAAAAGATGGCGACTGGTACATTTACGCATAGTTCTTAGAACCCTAAAAACGCTCATAAAAACGCAAAGAAAAGTTCTAAAAACTTCAAACTTAGCATACAGAATGTTGCTAGCACAGGGACAAATTTATGCATGAAAATGGCTTTTTATGTGCGTATTGGCTGTGTTAGGTTCGCAAGGTATTGTGGTAAGATGTACAGCCGCCATCTTTTTCCGTACGGTGGATTGCAATTGAGAGCCAAAGGCAGATGAAATTAGGCTTTGTAGAAATTTCTTCCAGTGTATTCTTTGTCATTTAAAAGTTCCTTTATTCTGACTTGTTGACTGAATGCCGCCACATCTTCCACGTAGACAAAACACGACTTCAATGCTCTCAGTACATTTTTATTGCGACGAGATTTCGATGTTTTTGCTGTCCTCTCAGTGACGAAGAAGTCTTTTAACTATCTTATTCTTGCTTTGTGAATATGTTACGGGGGAAAAAACAAAACGTACAATAAAAATAAAGCCGTACAGTTTTCAATCAGCAACCACAGTTCACGCTAAAGACGAGCAACGATTTTCAAAAGCCAATGAAATTCGCGCGTTTTATTCCTTTGACACACGTCAGTCAAGTGAATCTGTTTAACGTTTGACTTGAAGTGTTTTCCTTTTTCTCCGTTACGGATCCTCGTTTCTTCCGCTCGATTTATGGCCTAAGCACGAAGGGGTCCTCAGCGGTCCGCATGCTGTTAATTCGATTTATAGTCTGCATTTTAGGCGAGTTTTTTTTTACTACCAGCTTTTGCAATTATCTTTCCCTTGCAGACGAACTTATCCCAGGTTTCAATTCTCAAACAACAGATTTTTTGGCCAAGTTTTTTACCTTTGGATAAGGCGAAAGCTAGCACCGCTACGACAAAAATATAAGCTTATCTGAAACAATTCATGTTTTACACACGAGGACGCCGCGAGAAGACTTAGGTCTTCTCTGAAACAAGGAGTATGTCCTCGAACAAGGATTTCTTACTTTCAAGCTCTCCAATTTCTTCTTTATGCGCCGTCGAGTTTAAAGCAATCCTTCAGGTCTTTTCCTTTTCATGTTACCGTCATGAAAATAGAGCGTCTTGAGAAGTGAGTATCCATTCTGTAATAACGTGTGGGGAGCAGTCATTTCCAAGAAAACATCGTAATTGGCACTGTTCAGAACACTTTCGGTTTTTTCTTTTAAAAAACACTTTTCGAAAAAAATTTCGCGCCCGAAAATAGCCCCGCAATTTGTTTGGCCCGAAGCGTTTTTGGGTCTTTTGAGACACGGGGTACTTTCCATCATGCCAAAATTTGCGGAAATTTCGGTCGAAACATAAATGGAACGCTTTGGTCCAGGTGGACATTTTCCAGAAAAAGTGGTCTACCTCCAGAGGTGGACCTCTTTGACCGGTCGGTCCCGTCCGACCGAAACTTGCCGTTCCATTTTCAAAAATTATCGTTTCCAGTCCCTCAGCACTGAGAAGTAATCACAATTTCAGTCGAAACTAAATGGAATGCTTCGGTTTGGTTGGAAATTTTGTTTCTATCGAACAATGTCGTTCCATTTTCCCTTGGTTAGTTCCAGTGGTCTCTGATCGGTCGGTCAGGCATAATGGAAAGCACCCACGAACTCCAGCTAATTCATGACAGCTCCGCGGTTGTTGGGCTAGGCTATATATAAATATTACAGGCAGGTCAAGCTGTTAGGTAGGAGGAGGGGGAAGAGTGGTCTGAACCTCCCGCTTCCTGCACCTTGCACTCCCATTTTCTGCCCCCTTCTGTCTCTGGTCTTGTTTCTGTTACAAAATGTTGCAAAAAAATTCCTATGTCTCCCAGCTTCTAACCTCTGGGTTATACCGCATCCCATCCTCTCTTCTCCTGCCTCCTGTAAACTTCCTGTCCCCATTACTCTCGGATTCCCACCGTAAGGCTGCCCCCTTCCTATGTAGAAGGCACAATTTAGGGTTGCAAAGGGAGAAAATAGGAAAAGAAGAAGAACTAACCTCTTGTGTTTTTTGTCCCTTTCCCCTCTCCAAATAGTGCAAGTTTTTTTCCGACGTTTGGTGGGAAAGGAGGATATTGTAACCGAGAGACAGCACAATTTGTGACAAAGACAGGAATCCGTCCTTCTAAAGCTATCTTAGCTTCACATAAGACCATTCTGGATCCTTGAGATTACGATCAGTTCCTATCTCGTAGCTCTGCTCAGGGATATTTGCGGTGCTTACATGTTATTCTCGTTTCGTATGTCCCAGAGCGGAAAGAAAGACTGCTCGTAGCCTAGACTTCATAATTGGCCAGAAAACATTATTGAATTACCACACACGGTTCTGATTACTTCCATAATTACCTCCGCGTGGGTCCTTTACCAAATCTGGAAGGATGAAAAAATTTGCGCCGCAGATGACACGAATTCACAGTTAGCAACGACAGAGTCAGTGAGTTTCAAAGTAAACCCAGTCATTGAGTCAATACTACCAAACCTCCTGCGGCTTGAACTGAGATGAACACGGTACTTCTGTAAGATATACGTTATCTCATCCCGCTGCTTTTGTGAAACTGTCCTCACTTTTCCTAACTCGGGTGACGCGGAAAGAAGGTCATTTTGTGAAGATGTTTCCACTAAGTTTATCTGTTCTTTGCTGTTTTCCTTGAGGCAGTTTGCACTTTCAGGACGTTGCAAAAACATCATTAGCTGGACTAGACATGGGCAAGTTTTTCTCATGGCTGGAAAAGCACAAGAGACAAATTGCCATGGGATAACAAGTAAGAGTACTATTATGTTTTCTGTAAATTCTTTTCTACTTCAATATGCATTGAATGCATGGTTTAAGCTTAGGGACACTATGTGTATACATGTAGACATTCAAACTGCTCTGACACTGTAGTGAGGTGAATTCCACCACATTGGTCAAAGAATATAATTGGAAACAGTCACCCCCTTCTTCCTGACATTTTCCCATTTGTTGCCTGGGGATCAGATGGATGGTTAGACAAGTGTGGACCCTGGCTGGGAATGTGGTTGGGTTACAATAGGAATTGAAACATGCATAGAATTGGCCCTTTCTCAAAATATAAATATGAATATGAATATTCAATTAGCCAATTCAAAACAAAAGAAGAAATTAAAGTGACAATGGATGAAAAGAACGAGCTGGTTTTGTTGTATTTCATTGCGTTTTTGAGTTATAGAGAAGTTTCCATAAAATTTATACAGAAACTGTATTATGGTTTATGATCAGTTGGCTGTCCATGTATTAAAATGCAAGAAATATGTTAACGCAGCGATGCAATAATTAGCTTCAGTCATAAACTGAGTTGAAAACCCAAATCAAAGTTGCGATGAAGAACAGGAAACTGTTAGTACCACGTTTGTCATTTCATAGAAAATTACAGTAAAAATTAAAATTGGTCACGGTTCGAGGGAGAGGGTGTTGAATAGGTTTAAGCTTACCGATTGATTGTCGGATTTAAATATAAAATTGTTCGGAATTCGAATTCAATGACCAATCTAAAGGATTCACGGATCCTACACGTATTCAGTAAATGTAACGGGTTACACTTAATTTCTTTATATGTGGATAATTTTTTTTGCTTTAACCTGAGAAGCTTACTCATTAATCAAAAGTCGAAGGCTAAAAAAGCTTATTTATCCTGTTTAACGAACCTCTGTTGGGTCGAGTTAGGTAAATATAATCTCATTAATAACATTAAAAGTAAAGATTCAAATGAAAGCAACTAACCGTAGCGTCGACTGTCTTGCGTATCCCATTTGTAAACGCTACGAGAAACTACAATATCTTCCGCCATTTTGAATAAATTAAAATCTCCAATATTTTTGGAGACACGTGACCTGCTGTTTGCCAGGGCTTCCACCAACCGCCATTTTGAAAGCCGGGGAGGCCCTGGGGACGAGGTTGAATGTTTTCGAAATATGGTAACACAACCAAAACCCAAAGGGAGTCCATCAACACCCCCTGTACCACGGTGGGGGTGTGACTTTGCTTGTGCGTCCGAGTGTAGGTGACTCTCCTGTGAAGACTTCTTGGTATTAATGACGACCGACCCCTTCGACGCTCCAAAGTAAATTAGAGGTTGCTCTCCTGTGGTTGCTCTTCTATTAACACACTTCTAAAGCGTCTTCGTATTACAGACGAATGGAATATCAGAAACTCTTTTTTCGTCATTCTTCTTAAATACAAATTATTCAATCCGCGTTAGCTAACTTCTCTTGCAAAAAATGCTTTTTTTGTCTCTCTAGAATAACAATCCTCAACCAACAGATGGGCAAACACAACTATATAGAACCAGCGTATTCTCCAAAGGAGCATCACATCAAATTGCAACCATTTTGCACATAAACAAATTTCTTTACTAATTTCCTCTACAAACTCGATGAATTATTGAGCTTAAACTAACATGAACATCAGCAAAATCAAACATTTCGTTACATCATACAAGAATGTCCTCAAGTAGATTAAGGCCTGGTTCCCAGAGCTTTTTTCTGTATATTTCACAAATTTGCCCCTAACTTCCTTAAAAAATCACCGATTTCTGTGAAACTTTGCCAAATGTTGAGCCTTCACCTGTTCCATCGATCTGTTATGGTGAGGAACTGATACCCCAAAAACCGGTACTTTAGGCGCCAAAAATGCCGTATCTCTTTACGAGGAAATTCCCACTATATATTCCCACAAAAACAATGGATAGACCCCTCATTCAAATCAGTGTAAAGATAAACTCGACAAATCCACTGGGAATGAGTGTATAACTTTTCTTATTTTTAGCGGCTATTCGTTCGCGTTTTGATTGAGTTCCGATTTCGTAACGTTTTCAAACATTTGACCAAGATATAGCCTGAATTTCATTAGGTTCCGAGCAGAAATGAAGAGAATGAGGCTGAAGGAGTTCAAAATATTTAATGCTGTGAATTAAGAAGCCCGTCTAATAGTGGGAAATTGAGAAACTCGTAACTGCGCGTACGGTCCTCTGGCCGCCATTGTGTCACGCGAGGATACAGTTGGAACAGTTGCCATGGATGGGTATCGGCCAATTAGCTTTCTGAAAAGAGTTTACAGGGCTAGGCTGCGAAGTCGAAACATAGCGGACAAAGCTGTGAAGGCCGAAAGAACAAGCGAATTTCAAAGGACATGACGCTGCACTGGAACTTTCACAACACATGAAAATTTTGCAGAAATAAAGAGAAAATTCGTATCTTTCAAATGAAGATATTCTTGTTTGTTTGTAAGAGCGAAATAAGATAACAGAGTGGACGCAATAACGACAACAACAACCTGTAGTGTAGTTTTGAAGGCAATGACAACATGCGCCTTTTTCGTTTCTTTTCTTGAGCCACGGATAGGAAACGCGGGATATCTTTAACTAAATTTGTAACTCTATCTCACACGGTTTAAAATTACTGAAATACATTACTAGTTTGCGCGCAATTCTCAAAAGTTTCCAGCTCATCTTGTGGCTAAATCACAACAATGCGAATGTTACAGTCGAGAAAAGGAAAGAGAATTACCAAGAAGAGAATGTCTGTCATATTTAGTTGTGGTTTTTCGAGGGTGGCCGTCAAAGAAAGTTCCCATAAACCTAGGAGTGTGGCTAAAGAGACTGATCCCGTTCAGCGATGGAAAAACTACCTCGAGTTGCTGGATGAATCAGCGCGGGCAAAATTGGCTGTGGAGAGGACACTGTTTATGAAAAAGTCCAGGACCATTTACGATTTATTTCGGAAAATGAACTCTCAGAACAGGAATGAATACCTGCAGTACTTTTCTCTTGAAAACTGGAAGGCATTACCAGAATCCCAAAAATCAGAGCACACGACGTCGAACTGTGATGCCTGTCAAGTACATCACTTTGCTATGCAATCTCTCTTCCCGAACGCTGCCAAGCTGAATCCACAAAAGCTAGTTCAAGATGCCCTTGCTGAAAATGGAAACAACGGAAACAGCAAAGTAAAGCCAACACAAAAGGCTATTAAATCAGCAGTTAAGCACATTTATTCCAAGATTGATGCGCCCTTTCAGAAAGTTTTTAAAGTCAGCTTTGCTGAAGCTCAAGCAAAAGTATCCGAGCTTGAGCTTCAGAAAAAGAAAAACAAGATCCAAAAGAAACGCGAACGTCGACAACGGGCACGCCAAGAAAAACAGAAGGTCGAAGAGGAATGGTCCAAACGTGACACTGAAACGATGTTAGCGACGAGGCAGTCTTTCAGTCAGCGGGCCAGACAGAGGAAGGCTCTCTATTTTGAGACCATGGAGGAGGCCGTTGTAAGGGTTGGGAAACGGAAGAAGCGGGAAGATCTCGGTGAAAGAAAGAAAAAACGCCATTCTCCGCCACCAAACAATGTCAACTTTGACAAGGAAAACCTCCTGCAAGAAGTAACAAACATGAAGGATGGTGAGAAGGTTAGTTTAATTTATGTAAATTTACTCCCTTAAACAGTGTATTGGAGGACCATGGCAAAAAACGTACACATAATGTGTGTAAAATTCTCTTTTAGTTTAAAAATTTTAAAGTAAAAAAAAGGTTCAGATGTAGAAAGGCTACTGTGAAGCAGCTACTCTGAACCCTGAGAACAGGTTCCATATTGAGGAATAGGGAAAGTGAAGCAAGCTGAGTGCAGCCTGGGGCAGTGGTTACACCCACCTCCCACTGGACCGGAGACCATGCTCAATGATATCCTTTTCACCCTCTTCCACACTAAGAAGCCTCTATTCGGGCTATGAGGCACCCACATAACCAGAGCTGACATCACTACACATAATCCAAGTTTTGTAATATGAAACAGCTATCAACAATCCAGACCTACCCCACCCCTAACCCCCCTCCCAAACACAGCCCACAAACTTGAGTTAACAGTTATCCAGAAGTGATACATGTACCTGTAGTTTACATTACTTTACAACTAGGAGCTATCTTAGAGCTCTGATTCGAAAACCATTCTTACAAAAGGAAGCAACGTTAATGAATTAACTTGAAATTCAACTCACATTAATTGTTACATTGCATTCTGTCAGTCACTGATTTAATATAAACTATTCCCTAGATCAATTATTCAGACCTTGCAAGAAGATATGGTCTAGCAGAAGTGAGGTTAGGAAACATGGTGGTGAAGGAGTACCTGGAAAATGAAGGCGTCAATTTACAACGTTTCCAACAGCTTCGCAAAAGTAATCCAAAGCCAAGGCGTAGGCTCAACAGGATGGTTGGAGGAGAGATAACTGTTCCAACACCTAGAACAGACAGAGAAATCAAAGAAACACTTAAGGTTAGCTGCATGGCACAACAAAAGACTAAAAGTTGGTGTCAAACATTTTTGAATTTTTTGGGGTTAAAACGACTGAGTAGCCCTTGGTTGAAAAGCCCAAGTGTTTTGAAGTACAAGGCATGTTTTTAGCAATGTTATTTTTCTTCTGTTTGTTGCCTGTTCCCACATTATTCTGCAGTTGAGATTATACTAAAAAAAATACCATATGTTGCAGTTTAATATATATGTTGCAGTTCAGTTTTGCTCCTGACTTATTTTAAGGGTGCATCTTTTATTTTCCTTTGTTGTTGTGTATCTTAATATGTGGTAATGAATAGAAAAAAAAAAGAAAAAGAAAATAAAACGTGCACCAAGAACAAACTTAATCCATGTACATGCATACATTAACAGTTTCTCATTAATTTCAGGTCAAACTTGAGGCAGGGGAATACATCATTGGTGAGTTGGTGGTGCCCAAGCAGTATAAGAAGCTGGTCTTGAAAAAATGGCACTTTAAAAGAAGTCCTATTCACAGTTTGTGGAAGGAAAATACCTCTGAATGAAATCAGGAAGAGAGAACTGGACAGGTGTAAGCAGCTTGGAATAGTTAGAGGGCAAATCAACCAGGAGTATGAGCAGATGACCGACAAGGAGATTACTGACAGGCTAAAAGAGTTGGGAGAGAATGAGAACTACCCAGGGGATACTCCAGAACAGAGAAGAGAACGGCTGATCAAGTTTGAGAGAACCAGACACTTGATGTTATGGGGAGATGGTTCAACAATTCTTAACCATGGCCATCTCCTATACCTTATCCAGTGTGTTTTTGATCCAGCCTTCTACTTTACAACAGCAGAAATGAAAGCCAAAGGTCATGACATAAATGTCCTTGCACTTGTGGAAAAGCCCCATGTCTACATCCTAGGGAGGTGCAGTGCAAAGGAAGTTGAGAAGTTGGCTTATGTGGACACAAGCCGAAAATGTTTGGAACAACTGCAGAATAACCTGCTGACAAGTGAGGGTGTTCCAGTGACAGATGTCATGCATTATTTTCATGGTGATGGGCCAGAGCAGCAATTTCAAAGTGGCGAACAGAGGGGGGGTAACAATGGCTGTAGTGCCTGTAGCGGTGACTCACGGAGATACCGTGACCAAGCTTACAGCTTAAGGTGCCCACATCTCTCCCTAGCAGACCGTTGCAGAATAGTTCATGCGGGACCAGCTGGGAGAACAAAGAGAAATGGAGGAATCAGGCCTTTCAAAGACATGACCATAACAGAGCTAAGAGCTGAGTGTGCAGAAAGGGGATTGGATGATGAGGGATTAAAGAAAGAGCTGCAGCAAAACCTGAAGGAACAGCTGAAGGGTGTGCAGAGGGTACCAGCTTTGCTGATCAATGAGCAGGACAAGCGCATGGAAGATATTAACTTGGGTACAGAATGTTTATTTCATCACAATTATAATTGTTACAAAGGAAATATAATGTAATCACCCTACAGTGCTTGGCATTATTAATGTGCGAGCAAGCATTAGTCCCAGTGCTGCTGATCCAGCTTTATATGTGCTAGCCAAGGGTATAAAATGAACTAGTTTTTAGCCAAGCCATATATCTACAGGTTTGCATAAATACAGTATATAGTCATCTGAAATACTGTGAAACTAATCATATGCATTCTGGCTTTTATTTCCCTTTTACCTTTTAGGCATGTATGAAGTCCTGCCAACAGAGCCACTACACGACATAAAAGAACATATCTCCAATGTTGTCACCGAGATTGTTGCCCACCTTCCTGGTGATGAGAAGATTTTATGTGAGAAAACTCTGGAGTTAGTGGCGGGAACCAAAGAACAACTCCGTGGCTCAGACTATCGGGAGATATCTATAGTGCTGGCAAAACAATTAAGAGGTTATAAAGAAAAGGATTCTTGTAGTAGTAGTTATAATAATAACAATAATAATAATAAACTCATTAATACCTCCCAAAAGGGCTTTTCAGGTATTAAGTACAAATAAAAGTGAATATTCAAAATTGGGTAAAAAGGGCTAACAAAATCTTTGTAAAATTCGTTATATAAAATGTTTCTACGATCAAATTTTTCACTAATTATTATTGTGCTCTAAAGGTACTTTACAAAACCCAAAAAATATAACTCAGGAATATATTTAAGTAACTTCAATGGGAAGAACAAAATTTGAATTAATCACCACCTCCTCACTGAGATGTGAAAAATATGACATATTAATTGAATGATATCCACTAGGTGACTTAAAGATTTTATGGATTTACTTGCAGGATTTGTGAGTGACAAGGTACAGACTCTTCTGGATACAATGACAGAATTATCCAGAATCCTCTATTCCAGACCAGAGGAGCGCTGCCCAAGAAGCATTCTGAGACTTCACAATCAGAGTTTTCTTCATGCCATTGCATGTGAAGAGGTGATTGGGAAGCCTCAAATTCTCACTGAGAAAAAGTTCTATGGACGTACCTACATTCTTTGTTTGTGCATGCCCCTATCCAGCACCGTATTATCTGCTCCAGGTCAACAAACACAGAGCAACAAGAACGCCACTTCAACACGTTTTCCAGCATCTCTACAGCAACATCAAGTAGGAGACCTGGAGAGATAATAACACCAGGCATCATAAGGATGCAAGCCGAGATGACATCAGAGGAGAACAAACAGAGAGACACAGTAAAGGAGCAAGAGTCAAGACTTGGGAAGCTAGCACGATGCCTGCCTCCTGCACAAAACACCGTCATTCCACATAGAATAATCCTAAAGTATCCACACGCCTATCAAGCACACCTCGAAAAAGTTTCAGATTTCCTCCTTTGTGGTGAAGGCATTTGGTGGAGGCATATCCTCACTGGAGTTGAATTTCTTGATGGTCCTGAAGAAAGGGAGACCAATGATCGTGACCCACCTTTTCATCACTTCCGTACTCACACACTCAAGTCAGAAGACCAATATTTAAGGAACTGTTGGAAGCAGTGTTTGTCAAACCAGGTCCCCATACCCCACCATGCAGTGAGAATTTATGATGAAGATGGCAATCTGCAATCCATTAAGTACACTGGGTTTTTGGAAAATGATGATGACAATGAAAGCACAAATGATGAAATAATGGAAGATAACAGCTGTACTGATATCCAGGAGGACAGCAACTATGATGGAGTTCAACAACAGGATGAAGATGCGGATGACAACATTGTTGACTTCCAACAAGTGGGAGAAGATCTCATTGAGCCTGAAAATGTAGAAGATGAAATAATTGAAGTTAACAATCAGGAAGACCCCCCATGGCAGAGGCTGCAAGTAATTTAGCACAGGATGAAGGAGTAAAAATAACAAAGGGACCTACAAATCAGTCCCCGATTCCTGCAAAGCCAGCTACTGAAAGGTACAATTGCAAGTTAAAGTCAACTATAGCAAAAAAATGTCGCTAAGGTACTGGGCGAAACCAAGGAAGTCATAACAGTAGTAAATTGGGCTCGTTGGGAGAAAATGCTGGCTTCTGATTGGTCGAGTGACGTCATCACCGGAAGTGGAATGGGAAACCGCTGACCAGTTGAAAAAAAGGGATCGTGGGCTCATGCAACCGGAAGTCACGTGGTTTAGAAGGAGAAACCGCTGACGAGTCTGAAAAATCGATCGTGGGCTCAAGGTGGATGAAAACCGCGGAGAAAAACGCGGGCTCAAAGTCCAAAGTCCAATTTGGGGAAGAGGGGTGGCCCATATATGGCCCATATATGGATTTGATATGGTTTTGATATGGCACAAGTCCAAGTGGGTTAAATATAAAAGGGGGTAAACCCTAAGTGAGGGGAGTAGTCACGATGAGTGTTTACATCACGCTCCTGAGTGATCAAGCCCAAGGCACGGGTCAAAAATTTACGGCACGATTGCCTCGTTCGTATTATTTGGTGGAAGATGATTGGGAAGTGGCGTTGGTACATATGTCCCACCCGGGGTTTAATCAATCCTTGGAAGATGAAACCAAGCAGAATTGGACGCAAGAGGATAGTCAAAAACATTGGATGAAAACAGATGTGAGATACATGCCAAAACGGGCGGATAACACGGCGCCCCTGAAAGTCACCAAACAAATTTATTTACCGCCCGGGTATTACCACAATTTGAAAGAAGCCTGGATTGCCATTGCGTACGAAATGGAAAAACAACACATGGACGTCATGATGGATATAGCGAAAATGGATGTGGACGATCAAGCCAAACGCAAACAACTAGCCGCGCTGAACCTGGCTCAACCCTATGTGAAAATCACCAATACGGGCGTCGCCCCTGAATTAGATTCGTTGTATGTCCTCATCCCGGCCAATATGGAATTTGAAATGGAATGGAAATTCGCTGGCTTGATGGGATTGGTGAAAGATGGAACGCCCACGGAACGCGTGGTGCAAGAAAAGAATTATCTGGTGAAACATATTGTGGATTACAACGATCGCCATAAATGGGAAGTAACCACCGGACCTGTGGCCAAATATCCCCCGATGGGTCATGTCTCCGTCAGCTTTACCCACCCCGATTTCGAGTATGAGTTGTTCTTGGGTCCGAATCTGAGTCGACAACCCTTTCCTACCACCCCTACGGTGAAACCGCAACAAGGACAACAACAATTGATGATTTACACGGACTTGGTGGCCCCGAGCATTGTGGGAAATCAAGAAAAAGGGTTTTTACGTACCTTGGATGCGAGCAATACCAACCATCAATTTGATACGACGCAACGGATGTATTTTACTCTAGGCAAGACCATCTTTGACAGCCTTGAGATAGACATTCAAACCGCGAATGGACAGCCGGCTCCATTCAAACAAGGCCGAACCATTGTCACCCTTCAACTCTCCCGAAAAAGTCAACGAACATGATTGTGTAGAGAATCAATAAAAGATCACAACAACAACAAAGTGTCATACTTTATTGGTCCTTCGTATACAACAAGTGAGTCCAAACATGGGGTCCTTACTGAGAACTCAAAATGTTCTTCATGTGTGAAAAGACTTCGCTTTGGGTGTGGCCAAGAAAATGGGGTGTGTTGCTGATTGTATCCGGATTCTTGAAGATTTTTCCCCAGAATCCTTGAGCGGCTCCGGTGTCTGTATGACAAATACCATACCACAGATGCCCATTCCAGATACGTTCGACTTCTTTCACAAATCGGGGGTTTTGTTTCCAATCGTAATGGAGGATTTCAATGACTGTGGTGGAATGGCTTTGTCGGATGTAAATACATTGGGGGATTAGATGAGGATTCTTTCTCCAGTGGTCAGCACAGGCTACATGACAGGGTTTTCGGCAGCAGATCAATAGGTTTTGATAGGTGACTTCTTTGTTACAGACGGCACACGAGGTGGTGGGGAAAGGATTCAGTTCTTTCATGCTTGAAATGACTTCGCTGGGGGTGTGGCCAAGAAACTCGATTTTTTGAGATGAGCAATACCTGGGGTGGTGTTTTCCCCAGAACCCTTGGACGCCTCCCAAACATATGGGTTCACCGCACTTCAATTCATAATCGATACCATACCAGAGAGGAAGGAGGTGATGTATGATTCCCGGAAAAGTATGGTGGTACCAGTAACGTTTGACTTCTTTCATAAATTGGAGGTCTTTTTTCCATTCTTCATGAAGGATTTCAAGGACGTGGATGCTACTTCCGTGTTGACATCTAAAGCAACCAGCGTCAGGATAGGTACTTTCTTTTCCCCACCGTTTGGCACAGGTTAGATGACAGGGTTGTTCGCAGCACATCAAAATGGATGGTTTGGTGACAGGCTTCTTACACACCAGGCAAGGTTGGTATTGAGCCATCACTTGTTTGGCTTCTGGATCATCCATGAGTTGAAGTGTGAAATGAGACGGGGTATTTTTTATAGAGAAAACAAAGGGGTCACGTGGGAGGGAAGGGACCAATGAGAAGGAGGTCCCATCATGCTTTGGGAGGGGACGGGGTGGGGGGACCCCCCTCCCCCCTCCTTAGATAGACCATGAGGCATTGCGCGAATGGGGGTATATAAGTCAAGGGAGGCCACAGGACGCCATTCCTAGCTTTGAGTTCAGTCTTTACGACTTATGTCAGTTGGTGAAAGTGAAAAATGTCTGAAACAAGAAATCCCTTGGGTTCCCTGGGCAGTGAGATGAACGTGAGTGGAGAAGAGTACTTGAGGAGGAGAGCAGGGCCGGAGATGAACCCCTTGGACCGCCACACGAGACGAGTGTACGAAAGGAGGGAAGAAGCGTGGCGCCCCCTCAACAAACATCGCGTGGGGGCCTTTATTCGGATGTTTCTTTTGTGTTTGGTGGAGAGGGAGAATGGCCCCCGCCGGGGATTCGCACATCCAGAGATTGTGAAGATGCTGCACAGGTCCCTCGTTACTCGCATCATCCCTTTTATTTGTCGTCGCCTGGCATACACCATGGATCCCACGTTTTGGATCATCACCATGGAGGACTTTAAGGAGCTTAATCATTATTTGGCTGCCAACCTGCGCCGAGTGCATGCGGGGGAACGGTGGCAGCAGATTGTTTATTTTTTTAAAGAAGTGGAGAGACAACGAGAGGACGAGAGGCAATGGTTGGAGGAGATGGAGAGGGAGGCGGTGGAGATAGTGAATCGGGTGTTGGAAGAACAATGAACATTTTTAATTCCTGTTGAGTTTATTGTGAGTCAAGGCAACTGTGAGTCAAGACCCCCTATTTATGACCAAGTGCAAAACCAGTGTTGTCAGTTTTTTTAAAATTTTAATTAAAAAGAGTTGATGTTTTTTAAAAATGGTGGTTGGTCTTCTTTGCCACGCGGGGTGGGGTGTTCCTATTTACAATTGGAAAAAAATAAAAACTAAAAAAGGACTATGTACAATTGGAAAAAAATAAAAACTAAAAGAATTGAAAAGAAAGCTATGTACAGATTGAAAAATAAAAACATTACAAATGAAAGTCTTCGAGTTCCCGGCGTAATTGAT
Source organism: Siderastrea radians (assembly GCA_964017195.1). Classification (NCBI taxonomy): domain Eukaryota; kingdom Metazoa; phylum Cnidaria; class Anthozoa; order Scleractinia; family Rhizangiidae; genus Siderastrea; species Siderastrea radians. The sequence continues at coordinate 10,240,762 of OZ024895.1, read as the reverse complement.
CAATGTTCTCGGGGAGACAGAACGTGCGGTTGAACAAGGCTTGAATTTCGGCTCGGGTTTTCTCGTCCACATCCCGGGATCCCACGATAGCACTGCTTTGATGAAGGGTAGGCTTTTTAGGTCCCCAAGGGACAAATTGACTGCCAGTGACTAGGGTGGCGGCATTCTCGTTGACTTGGTAGTAATGGTCCGAGCGGTACCAGGATTGACTGGGGATGTCAAAGAGATAGACGGGTTTGCCTTGATCCATAGCCAATTGCACGGTCCATCCGGTGCCTCCTTTCACGCGTTTATGATCCGGTTCCAAGATGCCAAAGGCATAGATGGTATGGGCTTTCTTGGCCAATTGATAATTGCGTTGCAGCAATTGCAGGGTGTAAAAATGACTGGGCATTTGTTTGCCTAGTTTCTCCGCTGCCTGGTGAAGATGCGGGTTGGCCAACATCAGGACTTCCACCGTAGAAGGGGTGATGAAAGTGGCTCGAGGATGGTTCGGGGGGACCAGGACTTCGAGTTGCATCCCAAAGTGTTTGGCCTGTTCTTCGACGAGGGCATCCGTACCTTTGGCTCCCCCGGTGTAGACCACATGGCCATGACCCACTTGCAGTTCCAAGGCACCGAGATCTTGTTCTCCGATCATGATGTCTGGGGGCATGGCTTTGGAGAATGACGATTCAGGGAGCAAGGGACCGTCTTAAATAGAGACAGTTGACCAATGGGAAGACAAGAGGCCCTTATAAGGGCATAACAAGCTGACCAATGGGAAGAGGAGACGTCCTTATAAGGTCAGGACAAGCTGACCAATGAGAGCCAAGGGTCCAAGGTATAAAAAGGCCTCGGTGGTAGGGGTGAAAATCTTCAGCACGATGTCAGTCGAACGGAAGAGAAAGCCAAGCGTACACCCTGCGGGGAAGAAGAAAAAGAAAGAGAATGTGGACTGTGATCCGGTGGTAGGGGAGGTGGTGGAAGATACCCGAGCGGCGGTGGAAGATATGATGAAAGAATTGAATGACATGGTTGGGCAATCTACACCACCACCACCACCTCAATTCACCCTGATGACCATGTTTGACAATGAGGTGGACTATCATCAAGTCAAAGGCAACAATGAAAAGGTGGACTATATGGTATGCCCCTGCCATGACGTGCGTTTGGAGGCCCGAGAATCTCAAAAGGGATGGAAGTATGTGAAATGTCCCATGCAACCGTGTTTGCTGTTTTGTGGACAAGATCAAGCCTTGGAGTATATGAAAGCCGTGTATAGTCAACCTCATGTAGAAGTGTTGGACATGTGGACTTGTTTGCAGTGCTTTTGCCGGGAACCCGCCACGCTGCAACAGAGCCATTCGACCCAGAACCCCGATCGCTTGTTTCTGAATTGTTCCAAGAAACAGTGTGGCTTCTTCCGATGGGCCGATCAACCGTTGGGCCCCAAGTACTGGAGTTGGTTTCATGACAACCCGCCCAAGAAAGCCGACCAACAAGCTGAATCTCCTTTGTCTACCCGTGATGCGCAAGGATATCCCAAGAGGGGCTATGACATCCCTGGCCCACCCCCTCGAGCCCCAAGGAAAGAGGATCGCCCCCTGACAGATTATGAGAAACAATTGTTGCGAGAAATTCAAGAGCTCAAGAACCGTCAAGAAATGATGGTGGCCCCAGCACCACCACCCCCCAAGTACAGTGACAGTGTGGACAACTGGCAGAAAGGTCTAGAGACCGTCGCCTGTGGCCGTCTAGGTCTCTTTTAAATGGTTTAAAAAGGAGTAGGAATAAATGATGTTATCAAATGTGACCATGGAGTCTGCTGTGTCGTATGCGTGGGAGTCTCTCTGGTCCCTGGGGCAATGGCAATGCCATCAATCCCTGTGCCAAGTCTTATATGATCATCAACCCGGGTCCAAGATCCCTATTCCCCCATGTCCCGAGGACACGCATCCTCTCCAGATCTTTGAAGAAACCCATGTCGACCGTAACTTGTATCGATGGGTGGTGTTTGTCGTATGGTTAAAAGCCCACCCAGAGGCGTGGCGATGGTATCGAATCATTCAAAAGGCGCATCCCCACACGGTCCCCACCATATCGACGTTATGGGATGAATGCCAGAACGTATGGCCCCTCGAAAGAAAACTCAACGCTGGAGTTCGTCGTCCTCAGGGTTAAAGAGAACCAAACGCCCTGTCTCGTCAACGAAGAAGAAAAGCAAGGTCTCACAACAATGGTTAAGCCGTTACCAGGATCCTAGTGCCCCGGGGAGTTTAGGTGGGGTGCAACGATTTGCCAAAGCCCAGGGTCTCCCTTTGAAAAAAGCCCAACGACTCTTGGAACAGGATGTGGGCTACACCTTGCATAAACCACGACGTCGTCGTTTTGCTACCTTACCCGTGGTCGTAGGGGGGTTAGACGATCAATGGGCGGCGGATTTAGTGGAAGTGCAACGTTTGGCCAAACATAATCGGGGTATACGCTACTTGTTGACCGTCGTGGATGTCTTGTCCAAGTACGCGTGGGTCGAACCGTTGAAAACCAAAACCGGGGTGGCCCTCGTGAAAGCCTTTGAGAAGATTGTGAGACAAGGACGTCACCCCAACCGATTGCAAACGGATCGAGGGAAAGAATTTTACAATCGGACCTTTCAACGATGGGTCGACGAGCAAGACATCCAACATTTTTCCACCGAAGGGGATGCCAAAGCCAGTGTGGTGGAACGATTTAATCGCACCTTGAAAGAACGATTGTACCGTTATTTGACCACGGCCAACACCTTACGCTTTGACAAGGTCTTACCCCAGTTGGTGCAAGGCTATAATGCCACCCGTCATCGAAGTATTGGTATGCCCCCCGAAGACGTGACGTGGGACAACGAAGAAGCCGTGTGGAAACGATTGTATGCCAAACGATTGAAAGGTCGGAAAAAACCCCAATTCAAGGTGGGCGATCGAGTCCGTCTCAACACGATTCATCGTACCTTTGAAAAAGGCTATCTCCCCGGTTGGACCGAAGAAGTGTTTGTGGTGCATCGTGTGATCCCGGGGCCCGTGCCCACGTATAAGATTCACGAATGGGATGAGACCCCCATCCAAGGCACGTTTTACGAGGAGGATTTACAAAAAGTCCAGGTGTCCGATGTATTTCGCATCGAAAAGGTACTTAAGCGTCAAAAAGATCGTTGGTTGGTCAAGTGGAAAGGGTGGCCCGACAAGTACAATAGTTGGATTGCTCGTGGTGACGTGACCTCCCTTCGACCGCGCAAACGACGCCGACGACGATGACGTGGGTGCCCAACTCGTCGTTTTACGTGACGCTGATGAGTCATGCGAGTACCAAAGAGTTTCCTGGGAACAAGAGTCATCATTTCAGAAACCGATTGCCCAAACCCATTCGATTTATGGGACGCGGATGGATGGTGGGTATGGTCAGTTTATCCTTACCCACCATTCCCGTGCTAGCGGAAGAAGGAGGCGTGGGCGATTCCCACCCTTTGTTGTATGTACGATGGCACGAACACGACTTCAAAGTAGACGATTGGGGACAGGATGCCTGGTGGTATGAAGAGCAGGAATGGACCGTGAAGGCTCAAGACATGAGAAAGGAGATGAACTCGTTGACGGGAGTTCAATTTTTTCATCAATTGATCTACCGTTACCGGCAAGAACGGGCGAAACGAATCAAACCCAAAGACAAATGGGTGGGGGCCGATGGCGTGAAAATGTACCCGACCTTTGAATGGACCCCCGAAGGGGATTTGTTGTTGAATACCAAGCCCGTGGATTACAAAACCCATGTGGCACGCGTGTCATGGGGCAGAACCTTGGCCCTGAAAATGGGATGGATTGAACAACCGTCCCCCGGTCAGTATCGATTGGGGCCCAATCTCTTGCAAGAATTGGATGGCATGTCTACCATTCCGAACCCGACGGATGTCCCCAATTTTTGGAAAGTGGAGGGGGATTATCTGAAATTGAGTCTATCGTGTCCTTGGCGGTTTGTGAATTTGAACGGGACCTTTCGTGTCCCGTCGGAATTTCCCGCCGTGCGTCCTTTGCACGTGTATTGTGATGTAGGGACCAGCAGTATGGTAGGGGGCCGTATCACCGATCTCTTACGAGAAATCAAGTACCACCCCAAAGAAACCACGCACTTTGAACCTCGACATATTCAATATGTCCCCGTACGCAATGAAGTGGTGGAAATCGTGGAAACGCAGATGGCCGAAATCAATGGGGATCTCGTGACATTTGGCGAAGGGCATACCCTCCTAACCCTCCACTTTAAAAGGGAGGTCGTGGTGTGAAGCAGACGACAACATGTCGTTCTACGTGACGTTACCCAGTCATTCCAACCGACGTGAATTTCCCAACAACCAAGCCAATGCCTTCAAGATTCGTCTACCTCAACCGTTACAGCTCACAGGGGGTGGATGGCAAGTGGGGTTGAGTGCCATTTCCTTACCGGATACGCGCGTCAATTTGTATGAGTTGGTGAAGAAAAATGGGTACGTCATGGGGACGTCCTGGGACCAAACCTATCCCCAACCGGGAGGAAAAGACGGGGAAATGACCTCGCGAGTAGACACGGCGCGAACCATCATCAATGACGTGAAAGATTTGGATTGGGTGGTGGATGGAGTGAGTTTCATGAAAGCCGTCATTGCCCACTTGGAACAACAACGTATGGAAATGGCCATTCAAGGGGGTCGGTTTACCAACGATCAAGGCAAACACACCTACATCAAGTTCAAGTGGGAAGGCGAAGATCTGCTCATTGACAACACCCATATCTGTCATTGTGGTAACAAAACACCTTCCCTGACCATCTACACCAAGTTAGCACTCAAGATGGGATGGTTACGTCAAATTGACACTGTATTGATTTTGGGACCCAACTTACACCAAGAATTCATCGGGGATCAAATCCCCAACATGACAAAACCAGCCGTTGACAACGATTGGAAGGATGTCACAGACGGTCAGGGGAACGCGGTCTTTTGGACGGTGCGTTCGTTTTTACCGGATTATTTACAATTGAGTATGAGTTGTAATTGGCGTTTCACCAACTTGAATGTGGCGTTTCGAGCGGTGGTGGGGGAACCTACACGATCCTTGCACGTGTACTCCGACGTGGCAGGCAGCACAGTGGTGGGCAATCGCGTGACCGATTTGTTGCGTGAAATCCAGTACAAGCGACAAGCACGTGGCACCATCTACTTTGAACCGTTGCACATTCAATACATGACTCTTCGTAACGAGGTGGTGGAAATGATTCATGTTCAAGTGGCCGAAACGATTGGTAGAGGAGGAGACTTGGTCAAGTTTGGTGACGGCCATACCATTGTCACGTTGCACTTCAAAAAGGCATAAAAAAGAGAGACGAGAAGGGACCCCCAGTCAATCATGCCTCCCAAACGACGACGACGACGACGACGACGACGACGACGTCCCCAAGAGGGCGAAGGGATTAACGCGGTGATTGCCGGGATTCCTAAAACCGCTTGGTCCATCACCAAAGGGATAGAAAAGTTAGCTAAAAAGAATGCCAGAAAATCGCATTTGAAACGCATGGAGGAAATCCGCCAAGGAAAACGAAAACGCTATGCGGGGGAATCGTTTACGTGCAATCTCATGTGAGTGGAAGCCGCGTTTTCGAAAGACGGTATAAAAAGGGGGTCCCATGAAGCACAGACAAAACGTTTATCCCTGGTGAAGAAGAAGACAACCATGCGTGGGGGAAGTTTGACACGATTTCGAACCGACGAGTGGTATGATCAACAAGGCAAAGGATTGATGACGGATCTGATGCGTGGGGGGTTGCAAGGTCTTATAAGGACGCGAAATCCTTTAAAACTGCCTAGTAATATCAAGAGAGGCTTGACAACGGGATTAACACGAGGTGTCAAACGCAAAGCCGAACAAGTCATCAAAAAAGAAATCACCAAACAAGCCAAGAAAGCGTTGAGTCATAAGAGCGTAAAAGACGCCGTGCGGGTAGCCACGGCCTTATTTCCCAAACAAACCAAACGGGCGCGAGATATTTTGGGCGTGTGAACATGGATCCCGTGCATTCACGACCTCGACGGATTCGCAGTAATCGAGGGTTGTCTCAATGGGGTGGCCTGTATCCGTTTTGGAAACTCAGGAGAGGACAACGTGGTGGCTGGTTAAGTGCCGAGGTGATGAGACTGCCCGGGTTTGATTTGAGACAACGCTTAGCACGACGACGGTATAAAAACCCCTCACGACGACGACGTACCCCCACTCGACGACGACGACGACGTTAAACATGCCTGACGTGAGTACCCAAACCGCCCCGGCTCACGAGCGTTCCGAAGGGACCGTCAACCCTGCCTTACGGATTTTCAAGGTGCCACCGACCGACATTAGCATCAATGCCTATCGCATGGTCACCATCCAACCCACCACCACGGGTATCAATCCCATGGAATTCATCATTCCAGGGTTGGACGATTTTGTGGATTTGGGACGCAGTTACTTTACCATGGAATTGAGTTTGAAAAAGGATGATAACGGGAACTTGGTGGCCGCGGAGAAATTGTGGCCCGTCAACAATTTGGCCCATTCCATCATCAAACAAATTGACTTGCAGTTGAATGGCACGTTGATCAGTCCACAATCCGACACGTATCATTACAAAGCTTACCTAGAAACCTTGCTTAATTATGACCGAGAAGATGGCAAGACCGTGTTAGGACCCCAAGGATGGTTCAATCAAGTGGATTTCCCACCCCAATGGACGGACAACAATACCAACAGTGCAGCACCACATAATGACTACCGGGATCTCCCCGCCAATCACAAAGGAGCCTTGGCCGCCATGGTCGCCGAAACCGCCAAGTATGCTGCAGGTGTCACCCACAGTCTAGTGTTTACCCCACACTTGGAAGTCTTTCACACTGGCAAACTGTTGGTGCCTGGTATTGAAATCAAGATGAAATTTCATTTCAATGGCCCCAGCCTGTTTTTCAATGGAGTGGCTCTAGCTGGCCGATTGATGGAAGGGGATGTCAAACTACGGTTTCATCTCTGTCAACTGCGTTTGAATGACGCTATCTACCAGAGTTTATCTAGCAAAAGACACAATGAAGGCCAAGTGGCGGCTTACCCGACCGTCCGCAGTGAAATCCGCACGTTCAGCATGCAAAACAACCTGGTCCGCTTTGATATCCCCAACCTGTTTCAAAACAGAATACCCGACCGATTGATTGTGGGGTTACTGGACAGCCGTGCCTTCAATGGAGATGTGACCCGAGATCCGTTCTGTTTCCAGAAATTTGGTCTGACGTCCATTAAACAGATTGTCAAAGGAGAAGAATACCCTTATGAAACCCTGCAGTTAGTGCACAACAATGGCACCCGAGATAACTTGGGGTACTTCCGGTTTCTGCAAGCCAGTGGTGCCTGGTGTAAAAAGAAAGGCAATATGGTAGAACTAGGAGATTGGGGCCACAGGAAAAATTGTACCTTGTACATGTTTGACAATGTGGCCAATGGATGTGCCGACAGTCAAAACCTCAACCCCAAGCAAACCGGCGATTTACAACTGGTCTTGGAATTTGGAGCTGCTCCCGGTGTCAATATAACCGTGCTCGTGTATGGAGAATTTGAGAATTTGCTGGAGATTGACAGGAACGGAGCTGTGTTGTATAACATTTACCAGCACTGAAGATGGAACACGTGGCCTTGAATAATGTGCAATTGGATTATTTAGCCCGAGACGACCCCCAATTGAAACCGATGTTTTACGGGACGGTGGCCTGTGATCGACTACCCAAGAGTCCTCTCAAGACCCAACCCCAAGGGTACATTGTGAATACCGACCCACACGATCAACCGGGACAACATTGGTTAGCGGTGTGGACAGATCGAAACGTGTGTGAAGTCCTCGACAGTTATGCTTTACCCCTGGACACGTACGTGCAAGCTACCCCGTTACGAGATTGGATTGTCCACCATTGGAAGTATGTGGTGACCAATGGCAAGTCCCTGCAAACCATTTCAAGCAAGAGTTGTGGGGATTACGCCTTGTTGTACTTGAAAGCCAAAGCCCGTGGACGAACCTTGCAAGACTTTTTAAATGAGTTTTCCGATCATGATTATGTAAGCAATGACCATCAAGCCGGTCAACGCCTTCAACAATTGATTGTATGCCAAGAAGCCCGATGGTATCAACTGTGTTGTCATCCGTATCATCAACGGAATGATTAAATAAAATATGTTGGAAAAAAACGTGTGTCGGAGTCGTAGCTCAGTCGGTAGAGCCTTTGGACCTGATTCAGAATAGCGATTGGGTCGTGCGTGGGTTCGAGTCCCACCGATTCCAATAAAAAGGTGCCTTTTTTTTTTCTAAGGGTAGTATCATCATGCAAACGGGGAAACCGTTTCGTTTTCATACCCCCTCCTCTATCTTGGTGGTGGGCCCGTCGGGATGTGGCAAAACCGTGTTTACGGAAAAACTCTTGGTAGACAACCCGGAGTTGTTTGACACCCCACCGACCCAACTGCATTATTGTTATGGGGCGTGGCAAGATCGTTTTCAAGGCATGCAAGATCATGGGGTGGTGTTTCACGAAGGGATTCCCGATCATGACGCGTTGGTCCAATGGTTTCCTGAAGGACAGGGGGTCCTGGTCTTGGACGATTTAATGGACGAAGGGAGTCACGATAAACGCGTGTTGGATTTATTCACCAAACATTCGCATCATCAAGGGGTGACGGTGTTGTACTTGTGCCAAGACATGTTTCCCGTGGGGCGCTATGCCAAAAGTATTTCCCGCAATGCTCATTACATTGTGGCGTTCAAGAACCCCCGAGATCAATTAGGGGTACGCAATGTGATGCTGCAATCGTTTCCGACGACTTGGAAAGACACGTTGGAGACGTTTCATCAAGCCACCACCCGCCCGTATGGGTATTTGGTGTTGGATTTACACCCCGCCTCCTCCGATCAACAACGGTTGTTGAGTCACCTATTAAAAGACGAAGGATGGACGCGCACTTATCAAAAGCGAGTATAAAGGGACCCTTGGAACAGGAAACAAGAGAGTAATCATGGCCGATGACGACCGTCAACCTCCGCAATCGTACGATACCGTGGCCCCGGCCGGGGTCGGGGCGTCCAGTAGCAATGTCATGTCCCCAAGGGCTTGGCAAGATTTGTATTTGAGCGGAGACCAAGGCCTTCTCGACGTCGCCATGGAGGAAATGCGATCGGATCTCCTCTATGAGTTTATGCAATCCATCCCCCCTGCCGACGTCGTCGCGAACTGGCCCGATGTAGATGGGGCAGCCCCTGCCCAGGCCTCTTCCCCCGCGGGGGTAGGAAGTCAAGCATCCCATTCACCCTCATTCCAAAGCCCCCAGACCACCCCGGAGTCTTCCCCGGGCACTCCACTTAGTAGGGGGAGCGCTGGCTTGTCGTCCGGGGCTCGAACGCCTGCGACGCCTCCTAGCGTACCCCGGGCGGCGGGTGCTCGAACAGCGGCGGGGGCTGGGGGTAATGGTAGGGGACGCCGTGGACCTAGGACTAGAGGTGGTGGACGTGGTGGTGGTGGACGTGGTGGTGCTGGAGGTGCTGGTGGTGCTGGTGGTGGTGGAGGTGCTGGTGGTGGTGGAGCAGGTGGAGGTGCTGGTGGTGCTGGTGGCGGTGGAGGTGGTGGAGGAGGTGGTGGTGGTGGTGGTGGTGGTGGCGGTGGCCGTCGTGGTGGCCGACGCGGACGACGGCGACGACGACTTTTCCCCGGTTCACCCAGGACACCTGGCTCCAGTCCTTCCACTCCCGGATCGTCTGGGAGGTCTGGCAGACAACCTCGTACCTTGCGTCAAGCCGATTTACAACGACGTTTACGTATGCTGTTACAAGATCAAGAACAATTAGCCCAAGGACGTGAAATTGCCAATGTCACCATGACCAATAGCATTGTCACCAGTTATAAACAAGGAGGAGCACCGAGTGTACAAACCTCGTCGTCCCGCGTGTCGCCGTGAAGATGAAAACCGTCGTGTCCTTATTGAATGGATCGAAACAGCATGGACTTCCCTTCCCGCCGGAATTATTACAACGCATGGATTCCTTGTATGCCTTTTATCAACAATGGTGGTGTTATCGCAAAATGTTAAATCATTACAAGTGTATCAATGCCTTGTTCAATGGTATGGCCTTACTCCTGATGGCCGCCGGCATGATTGCGGGCCCTCTGTTGGACAACAGTACCTTGGTAGCCTGTTTGGCGGCCGTGGGCACCGTGGTCAAAGGATGGAATGATTTTAAACAATACCGATTTAAAGTGACCATGAGTCGATTTGCGTTTACCACCTATGCCAAAGCCTTGACCGAATTGAAAACCCATGTGCGTGGTATTCCCTTGGAGGATCTGGAACGATTTTTAATCAAGATGCAAACCTTGGATGATACCATTGTGGATTTCACCCCTCCGTTACCGAAACGATGTCTCCAAGATTACCATCGTCATTTTGTGTACCAACCCTTGGAAGCCCTATGCTATGTAGACGGATGTCCTCGTCCCTTGAAACCCAAAGACTACTGGATCCATAAAAAGCCGCTCCCTCCCAGTCCTACACTCTTAGAACCATGGCCGTCCAACGACGACGACGACGCAGAAAAAGGAAACAACGAGGAGGCGCTTTAATACGCCGCAAACCCCGTTTGGTGGATAAAATTGCCCATGGCATGAGTATGTTTCTCTCAGGCCCCGCGCCTGGGTTTGGACTGGCTTTAGGCAAATTAGGCGGGCAAGCCTTAAAAGGCATTACCGATAATGTGCAACATGTCCGACGACAACGAGGTGGGGGTTGGTGGTCCGATTTCAAACGCAATACCCGTCAAGGCTATAAAGAGACGCGAGACGTGATCAAACAAAACAAAGCCCTTCAACGTCTATGGACGAACCGTTCATGGTGAGGAGAAGAAGATTACGACGACGACGCCGTCGTCAACGAGGCGGTTTTTTAAATCTATTGGTCCCTGCCATGGTGGGATTGGGGAAAGCCGTGGCCTTGGAAACGGATAAACGTATAAAACGCACGATCCAAAAAGCCAATCAACGCTATCGTCGTCGCCGTCATCGATAAACGATGCAACGTCTTCGACGTCAATTACCGTTTTTACGGTCCATGTTACAAGAAGCCAATGGTTCCAAACGTCAAGAGTTGTTACAACATGCCAATGCCGATCAAATCAATGCTGTGAGTGAATTGGTGTTGAACTTCTTAAAAAACAAGATTCCCGTCACACCCCCCATGCTGGCTAACCTTCAACCCTATAAAAAGGTGCTACGCGATTTGGGACGTCGTCGACATTCCGTCAAAAAACGTCGTGCGTGGTTAGTCCAACAAAAAGGACGCGGCTTGTTTCAAGGACTTCACGAGGTGTTATGTCAATGTGCTCGACCGACCCGTTAACCCTGGCCACATGGATCACCCTGTTACAAGAGGCCAATCGGACCACCGACCGGTGGAAAGAGGCCTGTTCTTATTGGAAGCATAAATATCACCTGTTGTATCGCGAGTACCAACATATGTTGAGGTCCCGCCTTTGTGAGAGCTGTCGTGAGATAGAAGACGGGGAACTTTGCGCCGATTGTAGTCAACCCCTATGGACGAGGTCTACATGATTCCCCAGAAGGACTTGAATCAACTCATTCAATATTACAAAGGAGAACTCACCGAAAATGCCTTGTTGAACAAAGCCGCGACGCTGGCCGCTAAAAAACATGTCTTGTTAACCAATCCCGAATTACCCCCCGCCCTGGTCAATGCTCAAACCAAACCGTTGAGTCAAGAATTAATCAAGTTAACCAAACGCATTCGTCAATTTCCCGGAGGCGTGGGAGTGGGTGCCCCGGGGGCCCCGCCAGGCGAAGACGACGAAGAAGAAGCCGGGGATTTGGTGACGGGACCCGTGGAACAATGGTTGAAGCGCATGATAAAAGGAGGTCCGTCGGCTCCCAAACCCACCATTACCCCTGCTACCAGGGAAGGCGCGAGAGACCAGAGACCTTCTACCAGTCGAGGAGAAGAGAGACCTTCTACCAGTCGAGGGGATATCCGGACTCGTTTACAAGCCGTGCGAGAACGACGCAAGGCCTGGGAAAAGCATTTAACCGAAAGTGGTGCCGCGAAAGGCAAAGGCAAAGGCAAAGGCAAAGGCAAAGGCAAAGGCGTCTCCCGTGAAGTGCAAGCATTGAAACCCTTACCCGGTTGGGAAGATTGGGCCAAAGGCAAACCACCCCGACGGAGACGTTTGCAGTACGACAGTGAGTAAACCATGCCCACCCCCAGGAGAAGGGGTATCAAACGGAAACGCACCCAACGTGGAGGGGCCGTGGATGTCCAAAAATGGATCGCGAAAACCGGCAAAGAATTTCATTGGCCTGGGTATCAGTACATGGGCCCTGGGACGCATTTAGCCAAACGCCTGAAACGGGGGGATCCCGGCAAAAATCGCTTGGACCAGATTGCAAAACAACACGACATTGATTACAGCCGTGCTAAGAATTTGCAAGACAAATGGAAAGCCGATACCAAGATGATCCAAGCCATTGATCGATTACCCGGCAAGAAAACCAAGACCGAACGAGTGGTCAAGAAAATCATGCAAGCCAAGAAACGTTTAAAATTGTAAACACTTTAATGACAACCCCATACCATGTTGTGTCAATAAAAAAATGAAAATGTCAATCACTGTCTCTTTGATCGTTCTACCACAATGTCACGAGGGAATGTTCTGCCAAATACGGAAACGATTGAATGTTCTACCACAATGTCACGATGGAATGTTCTGCCAAATACGGAAACGATGGAATGTTCTAATGTCACAATGTTCTGCCAAATGACGAAAACGAGGGTTAAGATACTAAATCATATAACAAATCGATGCCCTCGTCGGATGACGTCATGTCCTCCCACCAATCCTCAGCGAAAGCCTCCATATTAAAATCCTGCACATCAAAATCCTGCACATCGTCCATCACCTGCTCCCACTCGTCGGGCGACAATAAATCCTGCAAAAATGAAAGATCGGGACAGTCAGAGGGTTCGCTGCCTTGTATAGTTCCCGAATCAAGGCCCGTAGGACCCTCCTCAAGAAGAAGTTGAAGAAAGGATTCCGGGGTATCCACAGAGTCCTGCGATTCCGGGAGCGGGGTATCCACAGAGTCCTGCGATTCCGGGGTATCCACAGAGTCCTGCGATTCCGGGGTATCCACAGAGTCCAGCGAGTCACAAAAGGTTTGGACATAGTCCACCACCGGCATGGATGTCCGACAATCCGTCAGGGGGATGGTTAGCGTCATCAACTTCACCCCTCTTTTTTTCTCCTGATAACGGACTCGACGAATCCTGTTATACTCCATCACCCGCTCGGGATGGGCCTTCCGATATCGTTGCTGACGAATCCTGTTTTGCTCCCTCATCCGCTCGCCATGGGTCGCCCGATATTGTCGCTGTTGCTCCCTCAACTCCTCTCGATGGCTCTCTCGATATCGTTGCATTTTCTCCTTCACCTCCTCTCGATGGCTCTCTCGATATCGCCGCTTTTTCTCGTTCAACTCCTCTCGACACCTCTCTCGATATCGTCGCTGTCTCTCCCTCACCTCCTCTCGATGGGCCTCCCGATATCGTCGCTGACGCGCCTGGATCTGTTCTCGATGGGCTTTAAAGTACTGCTTGTGTCTCTCCCTTATGCGCTCTCGATGTTGTTCTCTGTAATGCTTGCTCATCTCCAACAAGTACTCTCGGTGCTTTATCCGGTAACGCTTTTGGCACTCCAACCGCTGGGCTCGATGCGTTGCCTGGTCGACCGCCTTCCTCCGGGCTCTTTGGACAGGTCGGCGGGGTGGCCGTTCGTCATCATCATCACTTTTGTAGTACTTGACGGGGGCTCTGCGGGGGCGCAACTCTCTTTGGGTTGACGTCGCGAGCCGGGTGCGATGCGATGGATGGAAGCACCTGTCAGTTTCCCCCCGACGCCGGGCTCTTTGGAGGGTTGGCTGTTTGGCCTCGGGGGCGCTTTCTTGGCCCTTGTAGGGGGCTCTGAGGGGACCTCTTGCGGCACACATCGGGAGAGGGTGGCGGTGCTGGTGGTGGAGGGGTCTGTGGCCGTTTGAATTCGTACCTCCAGTAATCGCAGCAATAGTCCAGGCCCTCAATGAACCAATCGCAGGTCATTTGAGGGTAACACAACTGGTGGAAGCGGACGGCTCGTGCTGCCCGGGTTGCCTGAGCTGCCGCTTTGAGCTGCTCCCTCTCTTTCAGCTTCTCCCCAAATTCAGTCACGCCTTGGTCCAGCGAGAACTCCTCCTTGACTTTCTTCAAAATCTCCTCGACTTCCAAATCCGCTTCAAAAGTTTCAAAGGCTTCCAACAGCTTGTCTTGAGCAACCTCCATTTTGAGATGACTCCGCCGGCGATTCGATTTCTTTTATAGGGCCTTATTCGTTCCCGTGATGCCCCATGGACCCTCACTAGAGAGGGGGGAGGGGGGTCCCCCCACCCCATCCCACCCCTCCCTTGGGCACCCCCTCTCTAGGGGGCACCCTGTTTAGTCATTGGATCCTTCCCCTCCCACGTGACATTTTGGTTCTCTATAAAAACAGAGCCCCGATCTCCAGCGAGTTCATCTGATCATGGCCTCTGACAAAGACGACAATGTGGCGGGGCCAAGTGGCCTCGCCAGACGTGAGATCATGTCCATGCTCGGATTGGACTTAAGTGATTCGGAAGACGACACCCATTCCTGTGTGGGACCTTTGATTTCCACCGACAGTGATGAGATTTGTCAAGAGGCCTTGGACCAATGGGAACAAAGCGGGGGTGGATTGGATCCCTCTGCGCACGTTACCTTCCAATTTGACTTAGAACCTTTTGTGAATCGGAAGAGTGATCGCATGGGGGTACAAGAACGTCATTTCAAGACCCAGTTACGTCAAAGGGGGAACTTGATGCCAGGCCAAAATATAACCCAAGCTCTCCAAGATGGATTACGTCGAGCCGTCGATCAAGTGTTAACCACTACCCCCGACCTCCACGATCAAGATCGCCTCTACTTTACCATCGCCTCCGATCGCCTGCACAATAATTTTCAGGGGTGGGGATTACGTGCAGGTGAATGGCGTCGAGACACAGAACGGGTGGAAGCTCTGTTCCAACGTTTAGCCCAAGCCCTCAACAGCAACGAACAATTTGAAATGGATGATTCCTTTCAAGTGTCCATCACTCAAGTCCATCATGCTCCTCAAGGTACCGGCAGACCCCGTCGTGGGAAACCAGGGCATCCTACCATGACCCTGTTGACAACCAAGAAAACCTCGGTCATCCGCATCCAAAATGATGATGAGCTCTGTTGCGCCAGAGTCCTCGTGGTCGCCAAAGCTCGCGTGGACCAGCACCCGAAATGGCATTCGATTCGAAAAGGAAGTCAAATCCAGCGAACCCTAGCTCTGGACCTCCAGAATGAAGCCAAGGTACCCCTCGGTCCTTGCAGCTATGATGCCTTAACGGCTTTCAGCAAGGCCCCATCCCTCACCGGTTACCAGATCCTGTTGGTCGATGCGCAGCGATCGTTTCACATCACGACGTTTGGTCCCCTTTCTGACAAACAACTGATCCTGTTGCACAACCAAGACCATTACGATGTCATCACCAAATTGCCGGGATTTTTCGGGTCCAGTTATGTGTGTGCGGCTTGTTGGAAACCCTTCAACACCGAGGGACTGCATCGATGCACCAAGACCAAGTTGTGCGGAGCCTGTCGACAGAAAGATTGTCCAGACTTTCAATATGCTTACCCCCGACACCTGAAAGCCAGTCAACGTTGCGACTCGTGTCATCGGGACTTTTTTGGACCCGCGTGTTTGGAAGCCCATGCCGGCAAGACCCATGCGGGCAAACCCGTCACGGGCCTCCAGACCTCCGTGTGCTCTCAACGATACCGATGCCCTGACTGTTATCAACAAAATGTGGGCTTGTCCCGCATTCAACGTCACCTTTGTTTCCACATAGACTGCCCGTCTTGTCATCAGTACGTCCACGCCGACAAACACCGTTGTTTCATACAAAGAGCCCCCAAACCTCAAGACCAAAAGAAGAGAAAGAGGACCCGTCAAAAAGGTCCTCGCGCCAAACGAGGTGCCGCGGAACCCCATGCCTCTTCCGAGGACGAGCAAGACCTGCCACCCTTACACGTCTTCTTTGATATCGAAGCCATGCAACCCCAGGGAAAACACATTGCCAATCTCGTCGTGGCCGAAACCGAAGACAACGATGAACCCAAGCCTTTCCCAGGTTCCACTTGTATCCGTGACTTTCTGGAATGGTTGGATACCTTGACTCTTCACGATACCCGTCAAGTCAATGTCATCGCCCACAATTTTCAAGGGTACGACGGGTACTTTATCATCCAAGAATACTATGGGGACAACCGGATCGTCCAACAACTCCGCAACGGATGTAAACTCTTAGAGATCAAACATGACCGCATCCGGTTCATCGATTCGATGAGTTTCTTCCAGATGCCCCTCTCTGCGTTTCCCAAAACCTTTGGCTTGACCGAACTCTGCAAAGGGTATTTCCCCCACAAGTTCAACCTCCCCCATGATTATTATCAACACTACGTGGGCATCCTCCCCTCACGCGATCACTACATGCCTGAGACCATGTCACCCCAAGACAGACAAGCCTTTGAAACCTGGCATCAAGAGCAGCGTGCCAAGAACGTCGTGTTTGACTTTCAGAAAGAATTGCTCGCCTATTGTGAATCGGATGTACGACTCCTCAAACAAGGATGTCTGACTTTCAAACGCATGTTTGAAGACTTGACCGGCTTCAATCCCTTCGATCACGTCACCATTGCCTCGGCTTGTAATCGAGATTTACGTATGAACCGGATGATCCCCAACAGTATTGCCAGCGAACCCGCCGGTCATAACGGGTGGAGAAACAACAACATCAACCAGTCCCTCCCAGCCATTCAATGGTTAACCTGGTGCGATCACCAACTACGTCAACGCGCCCTCCAAGATCTTACCCCCGCTGATCTACTGGCCAATGCCAATCCAGACCCACAGTACATCCAACATGTCCGAAATCAAGGCGAGTATACGATCCCCGGGACCAACATCTATGTGGATGGTTATTGCCCCCACACCCACACCGTCTACGAATTTCAAGGCTGTTTCACCCACGGATGCCCTACCTGTTTTCCCCATCGCTACGAAAAACATCCCCGCAACCATGATCGGACCATGCAGGACGTCTATGACGCCACCCAAGACAAAGTCCAAAAGCTTACCGAACGAGGGTACAACGTCATTCAAATGTGGGGATGTGAATGGGAGCACCTCCTAAAAACCCAACCAGAGATCGACGCCTTCGTCCGGGAACTCAACTTCATCCAACCACTTGAACCTCGGGATGCTTTCTGTGGAGGGCGTACCAATGCCATCAAACTCTACCATCATATCACCCCCGGCCAAAAAATTCACTACATCGATGTCACCTCCTTGTACCCGTGGGTCAACAAGAAGTCTGTGTACCCCAAAGGACATCCGAAAATCATCTTCACCCCGGGTCACACGGACATCCACCAGTACTTTGGCCTCATCCAATGCAAAATCCTGCCTCCCCGTGAATTGTACCATCCCGTGCTGCCTTACCGTCATGACGGCAAACTACTCTTTCCACTCTGTGCCCGTTGTGTCGAAGAAGAAATGGACAAACCTCTTTTGGACAGATCTTATCATTGCCCTCACCCCGACGAACAACGCGCCCTCACCAGTACCTGGTGCACTCCCGAATTAGCCAAAGCCGTCGAATTGGGGTACCAAGTCCAATACATCTATGAAGCTTGGCATTTTGAAGAAACCTGTGAGGGCCTCTTCGCCGATTATGTCAACACCTGGTTGAAAATTAAGCAAGAAGCTAGTGGGTGGCCTAAGGACGACATGTCAGAGCAAGCCAAACAGGACTACATCCAGAAGTACTTCGAGCATGAAGGCATCCAGTTAGAGTACCACAAGATTGAATACAACCCGGGGTTGCGTACCCTAGCTAAGCTCATGCTCAACTCCATGTGGGGCAAGTTTGGACAACGCCTTAACAAGACCCAAATTCAAGCCTTTGATGATCCACAGACCTTTCACCAGTTTTTGGACAAAGATTCCTTGGACGTACGTCACGTGTCCGTGGTCAATGACCAAATGGTAGAGGTGCACTACCAAAATCAAAAAGAGGACATCCGCGTCTCACCCAACCTCAACATTTTTGTGGCCTGCTTCACTACCTGCCATGCCCGGCTCAAACTCTATGACGCCCTCCAACGCTTAGGGGAAAGAGTCCTCTACTTTGACACCGACTCCCTCATCTACCTGGAAGAAACACCCACTCAATTTCAACCTGTCTTGGGTTCCTATCTAGGGGACTTCGCCTCCGAATTAAAGGACCAGGAATACATCGAAGAATTCGTCAGCGGTGGACCCAAGAATTATGGCTACACTACGAATAAAGGAAAGGTCGAATGCAAGGTCAGAGGCTTCCGACTCAACAGTGAAGGACACGCGCAACTGAATTATGACGTCATGCGTCAGAATGTTAAAAAGGAAATCCAGAACCCCCTTCCCAAACCACGGGAAATCCAAGTCACCAAAAGTCACCACATTGTTCGCAACCCGACAAACTACACCTTGCTGACTCAACCCCAACACAAATGGTATCGCTTGGTGTACGACAAACGAGTCCTGGATCCTCACACCTTCAAGACCTACCCCTATGGATACCAGTAACTGAACACTCATCA
Organism: Siderastrea radians; assembly: GCA_964017195.1. Taxonomy (NCBI): domain Eukaryota; kingdom Metazoa; phylum Cnidaria; class Anthozoa; order Scleractinia; family Rhizangiidae; genus Siderastrea; species Siderastrea radians. The sequence goes on along the minus strand of OZ024895.1, from coordinate 10,221,938 downwards.
TAAAAGGAACACTTATCAAATAGGAACTCAAAGGAAACCACAGTTATTGTAAAACAAATCAATAAAACATGATTTATTTCATTTTGTGTTGTTTTTCAAGGACCACCCCTCTTCCCAAAATTGGACTTTGGACTTTGAGCCCGCGTTTTTCTCCGCGGTTTTCATCCACCTTGAGCCCACGATCGATTTTTCAGACTCGTCAGCGGTTTCTCCTTCTAAACCACGTGACTTCCGGTTGCATGAGCCCACGATCCCTTTTTTTTCAACTGGTCAGCGGTTTCCCATTCCACTTCCGGTGATGACGTCACTCGACCAATCAGAAGCCAGCATTTTCTCCCAACGAGCCCAATTTACTACTCATAACATTTGACAAATTGCGTTCCCAGCTGAGGCAAAATATGGAAAACAAATCAGCACAAGAAAATTATGAAGCTTCACTGGCTGCTGTACAAACACAGGTGCTTGCAAAGCATTCAAGTGTGAAAAAGCAGTTTAAGGAATGGGAGAGATGGTTTTTCATAGAGAATGAGTGCAATGAGCCGACCTTGGATGATATCCGCACTGATGAGAGAGGGCATGATCTGTATAAGAGCCTCAGACTGTGTCAACAGTTGTTGGAGCATTGGAACATAACAGTTCATTTGTAGTCACGATTTCAATTTAGTTTCAATCAAAAGTTTCTTTAGGCAAGAATCAGTATGAGTACCAAGATGGTCCAGTGGAAGATTAGCAGCACTAGCCAAAGATAAATGGCTCTTTTAAGAGCCCCCACCCTGCATTGCACGCCGCAGGGCAAAATCCTGTAGGTTGAGCGTTCGACATTGCACTCTACAGGTAACAAGAAAATTGCTGTTTTAAGAGCCCCACCCTGCATTGCACTCTGCAGGGAAAAATCCTGTAGGTCGAGCGTTCGACATTGCACTCTACAGGTAACAAACAAAAACGGCTCCTTTAGGAGCCACCATGTTTAATAAAAGTCATGACCAACAATCACCAATACGTTACATAATGTATATATGCTAACTGATTAATACTGTGAAGCCCAGTATAAACTCTCAGCAAGTACACTTATCATTTTTCCTTGACTAGTAACTAGCTGTCCCTCGAATAATCACCCCCCCCCCCCACATTCCCCCCTCATCAAACAATGTACCCCTGCACATTCCCTGTATGGTCCAACTGACGCAACTCTATGGAAAACATACCCGGGAGTTGAGGTGTGTTAAAATTAAAAATAAAATTTTCAAATTTTAGATAGTTTTAAAATTTAAAAGAAATTTTATTTTAAAAGTTAAAAGAAAATTTTCAGATTCCTTCCCACTGGATCAAAAGGTTGCCTGATAAATGAGAAACAAGCCCAGCTCTTTTTTAACAATAAGGTAAATTCCAAAGGTAAATTAAGCTTAACTTATCTTAAGTCATTTCCAACACTTAAGAGTTAAACCTACCATTTTGATGTGTCCGTAATCCATTATGAACAAAGTGCATTCGCGCAAAATAGTTAAATGTTCCTCCATTTTGCTCCAGGTAGATTTCTAATCTCGTAAAAGAAGCAAAATGTATTTCCAGAAGACTTTGGATCGTGAACGTCGCTTTTCAAACACTTTTCTTCAACGCACGCTATGAAAAGTGCCATGACAACCGCACATTCCAGCTCCCTTTGCGCACGCTTCTCAATGAGACCGCTGATCGGTGAACCTGTTATTCTAATTCCCAGATTTCCTGGGTTCCGAACGGAACGTAAACAAACACTCTGGAAACTAGAACTTTGATCATATTTGGTCATAGTTGCCTTTTTGGACGGACCGAGGGCGCGAAATGCGAAATTTTGCCGCGTATTTATAGTGAAATAATCATGGCCGAAAACCAAGCAAATGCAAATGAGTCAATGTTTTGTCAAGCTACGGGACTGTCCCAGTCTGTAGCTGATCGTGCGAGTGTTTCACTTGCTGACGGTTGGCAAAACACGGTCCACAACACATATACCGGTCACAAATTCAGAAAAACACGACAGAAGAACTCCGTCGAAAGCGCCTGAAGCGAAATAAGGCCCGTAAAAATAAGATGCGTCAAATGACAAAAAAAGAAAAGCGTTCATTCATTAGGTCTAAAATAGTGAGACACCTGGAAGCGTTCCAAGACACGGAGATCACAGAATTAAAGAGCTCAGTGCTCGATCCACGAAGGAAGGCAGTGTTCTTCTGGCAAAAGTGGAAGGAGAGCAAACTTCTCTCTCAGTCTCAGAGAGATTGTTCCAGGTGAAGAACGTTTAATTACAAAACAAGTAAATTGACTTAGTTATGGTGGTAGTAAAGAACATATGACTTTTGACTGGTGGGAAATTTGAAAAATAATTGATGACAAAGTCAAATCTGCCTGATCCCCCCCCCCCTGGAAAGAAAAAATTAGACAACAACAAAAGTCAAATCTGTTTGATCTCCCTACCTCTTTCCCTTCCAGACAAAAACCTAACTGAATAAATACCATAGTCCCCAGCTGTGGTAATTTGTGCTTAAATGAAGTCACATTGAGACTAAACCAAAACAGAGGTGTCCTTAGTACTCTTTTTATTTACTGGTCTTGGTTAGTTTAAACTGGACTATTGATTATGGATGTTATTTACTCCATCTGTAGTCCAAAGGAAGTCAATCGGCAAAACTTGCAGGAAGATAGAAGCCATAATGGAGAAGGAAGCCTTATTGGAGAAGGAGTTTTTAGTGTTTGCTCCAAGAAGGTGTATAGGGGAATAACTGTCGCTGTAAAGCAGTTCAAAGAGAATGTTCCCCTCCCCCTTGTTAAACACGAGGCATCTATTCTTGCAAAAATGGACCATCCAGGTAATTATCAGTAATACAAGCAAGAGGAAAATCCAGCCATGCTCAAAGGACAAATAATGTTGTCAGCAAAAATATTTTCTATAGTTTTAGTACATGTTGTGGTTCAATTTTATTCTTGGTTTAATTTTTTTTCCCTTTGGCTTATACTCATTATATGTTATCAGACATTTATACTATACACAAAAATAAAGGAAAATAAAAACTGAACCAGTGATAAAACCCGCAGCATACACTTACAAGTAAACTACAGTGGAAACCATGGCCACCACAGGGAAACTGCATTAACAAGGTGACTGTAAGCCGGGCTTCCACTGTATCACTAACTAACTTTGCTGTCAATATGCAGAGGATTTTAATTCACTGATAATAAAATAGTGTTTTCTGACATTTCAGGTTTGCCTCTATTGTTTGGATGCTGTACCGAAGCTAAGCCATACCTTCTTGTAACTCAATTTCATGGGATAGAGGGCCACTGTGTAACCTTTAAGTGTCTGGTGCAAAAAAATATTCATGATCCCCAAAAAGAATGGTGCAGAATTATGTATGAGTGTGCAGATGCTCTGTTATTTATCCATTCTAAAGACTACCTTCATAATGATTTAAAGGGTGATAATGTGATTATTAGTGATGCCAATAATAGTTTGCACCCTGTAATCATAGATTTTGGTAAGTCTACAACACTGGCCAAAGGCAAAGTATATCAGCTATCTCTAAGGGATCAAGAAAAGTACAGGAAGCATCATAAACACATAGCTCCTGAAGTTGTGAGGGGGACTCACCCACAGTCTCCAACCAGTGATGTTTATGGATTTGGGTTATTACTGTCATTACTATGTAAATACAAGCCATATGAACCTCTTCGTAAATTGTCATTCTCCTGTATAAATGGAACTCCAGAGAAAAGGCCTACAACACAGCAATTGGTAGCTGAGTTACAGTTAATGTAAGCTGTAAAACAACATTTTTCAAGCTTTTCTAGTGCATGATACTGATATTTACATATGTCACTGATCATTCTACAGTCAAACCTCTATTAGCGGCACATTTTTCAGGACTCTGACAACTGACCGTGAATGGAGGGTAGCAACTTCATGTCACTGGGTCTTTCTATTTAGTGGTAATAAATTTTATACTTTACCACGGGCCCCCTTTGGGGTCCACCTGGTCTGTTTGCTTTTTCATAAATTTAGGGGTTGGGAGAGGAATGGTGGCCCCTTTTATAATAAAAAGTTTCATTTGCATCAGTTGGATTGTATTTGACAAACAGCATTTTCATCCAGTTGTAACTTTCAGTGAGAGTTTCTGTCCAGCAATTCCAAATAAATATCATTTTTCTTGCCACAGGAAATAGTAGACTTCCTATCATCACAAAGTGAAGTACATTGTCGGCCTAAATTGCAACGTTGCATTTGAAGGATGTTTTATGTTTGTCAAGACGGCTCATTTTTGGGTATGATGTTGTTTGCAAGTCTCGTTATTCGCTAGTGAGGACAACAGCTGCAGAAACTTGTGTAGCATAGTTTTCACCACACACTGCAGATACTGGAACATTTAGGAATGGTGCATCTGAAGGCTCTTCTTGTTATTAAGATGCCTCATCTTTCAGTAGCAGGCTGTCTGGATGGCCCATCCATTGTCAGTGAGGCAACAGCTGCAGCAAAACAGGAGCAATAGTTCCCACCACACACTGTAACTATAGGAACATATAGAAAGGAAAAATTTGAAGGTTCTTTCTGTTAAAAAGATGTTCCATCTTTCAGCAACACGGTCACGATGTTTAGTTCTTTAACAGTAAGCCAACAACTGTACCTGTAAATAAACAAAAAGGATTTAATCTGGATTGAACCAGTAAGAATAATATTATTAACTCACTTCTAAGCTTATCAGACAGCTACACAAAAAACAGTAATTATTTCCAATTCTTATGTACAGGATGATCTTCAAGATACAACACATTTCAGTGACATAGTGTGGGACGTTTGCTTCCAATCAGGTGTCCTTCTGGGTGAAACTAGAATAAGAACTAAAACACTTAGCGCGAGCTTGCAAAGTACGGAAAACTGTAAACAAATAATACAATTCCAAGGCCAGTGTAAGTTTTAAAAAAAGCACGCGCGAAGCCGTTATTTCTTTTGGTCCGCTTTTTCTATCGTACTTGCAAACGTTTTCTTATACCGTGATGCGATGGTTAAAACGGGTTTATTTTGATGGTGATTTGATCTCTTCAACCTACATAAAACATGTACAAGCTATAAGCAAACGAGCCTTCGACGGAATCACAAACGTAAGATATAACACTGGACGAAAAAATAGATTTGAGCAGCTTTACAACTGAAGTAAATATGATGCAAATTTAGGGTTCTAAATTTGACCGAAATATGCTCTGGAGGCAATGATAATGTAAAAGCAGATGTTTGCTTCCGCTGAATTTGCGCGCAAATACCACGTAAATATCACCTCTACTTCACATTTGCTTCATTTTTGAAACCTCCGTAAATCAACATCTTTGCGATACATTTGCTTTAGATTTGCTCTCTATGCAAAAAAACTACATTTGCTATCAGCGTAAATCTAGGGAAACACGGTGCAAACCTATTTGTTTGCATCATTGTTTTATCACATTTACCGAAGCTACAAATAAAAACATTTGTTTGTGTTATACTCATGATTTGCTACAGGGGCAAATATGCCCCTTAACACTCAATTTATATTACCATCAAATCAACAAATTTAAGTGTATTATCTCAAATTTGCTATCGGTACAAATATGGCCATCTTCACCAAATTCGCATACATATCAAATTCAGAAATTTGCCCGCATTTTTCTCATATTTACTATAGAGCAAAATATACGCTGAAAACCCGTTAACGCTCACATTTGCTATCGGTACAAATATGGCCATCTTCACCAATTTCGCAGATATCACATTAGGAAATTTGCGTGCATTACTCTCGATTACCATAGGAGCAAAATATACGGTGGAACCGCGTTAATACTGCCACATATATTACATAACGGGTCGCGAAGAACCTGACCGTCAACTAACAAGGAAGCCGGATTAAACCAGTTTCTTCCGGACTTCTACGGGACACTGCAACCTCTAACCTCACACGCCGTCTCTAGGTCGCTTTTTTGGTAAATTGCAGCCAAACTGTGACCAAAAAGGAAGTCGTGAAGTTTCTATTCAGCGCGCTGCCCCACACAATCGGAACGCCTGGAACAGGCTAGCCAAATTCAAACATCGAATTTGAAATACGACTGTCGTTTTATTTCAGTTTGTCCCAATGGACGTCTTTCAAAGGACTCTGCCACGGGAATTTTTCCGTTTTGGGGCTGAAATTTAAATTAAACAGAATACTCCTAGAACGTCAAGAGAAGGAAAGCCTGATGTTTTCAATTTACAGTCCATGTCTATCCTAGCGATCCGCAGCCAAACACATTTAATTATAGTCTCAGAGAACTGGTAAAGTAGTTTTAAACGAAACGCAACCAGTATTTTTGGGTTTCCTCTGATTGGAATTTGTCTCAGTTTAGCTTTTCAAAGTTATCTTCAAAAATTGGTTACAGTGTCCCTTTAGGAAAGTGCAAACTTACAGTAATACTTACTTCGACGAAAGTATTTAGAGTGAAATCAAAATTTCTTGGCCAAAACTACAATGTTGGACATTTGTATGTGTAACAATTTTCACAGCGCATACCTAAAACCAAAGATTCTAAACAGTATTCTTTGGAACCGTCAAGGATGAGTGTCGTGTCATCTGCATATTGGCTTTACTTGAATTCATTGCCGTTTATTTCTATACCTTTGATCTTCTGTTTTTTTCGAATGGCTTCCGCAAGTACTTCTACGGATAGAATAAATAGATATGGCGACAAAGGACAGCCTTGCCTAACTCCTCGGCTAAGTTTGAAGAAATTGCTCCCCCATCCGTTATTTAAGATACAGCTTTCAATACTGCAATAAAAGAGTTTAATCCAATTTAACAGCGAGGGCCCGAAACCGAAATGCTGCAGGGTTTTATTGATGAAAGACCACCCAAGTGTATCAAAAGCTTTCTCAAAATCAAGAAAAAGAAGAAGGCCCGGAATTTTTTTCCCTTCCGTAAATTTAATGACACTGTCCAACAGACGTTTATTCTCACTTATACATCTGCCTTTAATAAAGCCTGTTTGATCGTCCGAAATGAGCTTTGGAAGAAAAGTTTTAATTCGGCTTGCAATAGCTTTTGATGCAATCTTGTAGTCGCAATTTAGTAGAGTTAATGGTCGCCAATTTTTCATCAAAGTGAGCTCAGCATCTCTTTTTGGTATAAGTTTGACAATGCCACGTCATTGTGATATTGAAAGTTTCCCGGTCTCGAAAGAGTAATTTAGCGCATTTAGTAGTGTTTCAGCTAAATCATTCCAGAAGACTTTGTAGAATTCGCAGGGGAGACCATCCGACCCTGGTGTTTTTTCAGAGGAAGAGGTCCTTTCGCAAAGAGATTGTTCTTCTTGACTTAATCGTTTCTGGTTTTCTAGGGGAGGGAAGAAAGCGCCTGTACTCTCATTGGTATCTACTTTAGAGCTATAAAGATTTGAACGGTTTTTAACGGGTTTAGATTGCAAGAAAACAAATGTTTGCCATCCGCTGAAAATGGGGTAAGTGAACGCCATTTGATCGTGTCACACAGTAAAATCTCCAACCGCCCTTTTAAACGCAGAGAAGGCCCTGGTGACGAGAAAAGCACACATGTTGGTGCATGACCGCACCACTGAGCATGGTGCGATGTGTTCATACCAAATATGAGTCAAAAATGCGCAGTGAAACGAGCAACAAAAATCTGGCCAACCCGTACACAAACAAAGAGATAGCAAAGTGCCGGGTAGGCCCATGCTCTGTTATCCGAATAAGAAACGGGGAGATAGGCTGGTGAAGTACCCCTCAGCAAAAATAATCCCGTTAAAAATGTATCAACGTTTTCATACCCCTCCTTCCAACTTAATTCCAAGCGACTTAAATGGGGTGTAAAACTGGAGTCAGTTGCACCTATAACAGCCCATGTTCGATAATTTTGACCTGGCACAAAGGCTTTTTTGCATCAATTCTCTTGCGGAAATTTAAAGACAAAAGAATCTTGGAACATTTGCAATTAGTGGCAAAAGAACGTGGGCTATTATGAAGGGCGAATAGTGAAGACAAGTCATGGGGTGGATAAAGATCCCCCTTGAAAGCATTTAATTTTATTTCAAGGATTTTGGATTAAATACAAAGATCATTTCTGATGTAAATGGACTTTCGTTTTGGAGCTTCTGACAAAAACAATGACTTCATCAACTCAACTCATTACACCTCACTACATTTAGTCAAATGAAGTCATTTTCTTGCAGGCAATAGATAAAAGGCAATAGAAACAAACCCCACTGTATTTTTGGGTCCAGAGCTTCTCATTGAAATGAGCGGAAAGGGGCATGATTTAAAAACTGCATTTACTGTAGAAATAATATCATGATTCGATAGTCAACATGAATGGGAAAAGTTTTTAGTATTTTAAATCCATTATTTATTCATCCTACAGAGTAGGCTTCTGCTAACGTAACAGATGAAACATCTGTCCTGTCCCATTTCTGGTGCGCTGCCTAAAGATGAAACATCTGGGCAATTACAAGCTTCCACCTACTCTGCAATGTTAAACTTACAAATTGGAGTTAAAAATTTCCAAGTTTACCTAATTGAATTTTGTATTCATTTCCTAAATGACATCCCTATAATTTTCTACAGTAGAGAGTTTAGAAAAGGGGTTATTTCAAAAAGGGGCCCAGCAATGATTTAGTTTTGTGATCCGTTATCATGTAGTTGTTCAGGCCACAGAGTAGGTTTCTGCTAACTTAACAGATGAAACATCTGTCCTGTCCCGTTTCCGGTGTGCTGCCTAAAGATGAAACATCTGGGCAACTACAAGCTTCCACCTACTCGGCAATTTAAAACTTTGACTTACAAATTGGAATTCAGACTTTACCTATTTGCTTTTGTGCACATACCACTCCTCTACGGTTTGAGAGTTTGAAAAAGGGGTCATTTCAAAAAAGGAGCCCTAGCAACAAAACCAGACACAGTGATTTTGCTTCCCATTTGCACTTATAGTAAGAGTACATATTACTGGTTTTATAACTAGTTATTTTATAATCTCAAGTTACATACTCTACAAAGTGAAATACCAGATTCATGTATTCGAGGTGATCACAACTTAAAACTAATCAAATTTGATTAGTCAAGTACTTGATTTAGTTTGGGAAATGGGTTGAACTGATTACTAGTCAGCACTCAAACACTTTTCTGGAATTAATATTGTGTCAATAAGAAATGCCTAATTGCTCTGATTGGTGCCAGGCATATCCTTATTGGCTAATTTATTATCTAACAGCAGTTCATGCAGGTTAGGTGTGTTATCATAGTTGAAAGACAGAAAATCCCTACACCTAGTTTGGGAAAAGATGTTTTTGCTGTAGACTAAGTTGGATTTCATCAGCTCAGAAGCTTGGGCGCACCGTATGAAAGTTTAGTGATAGCCGGCAAAATCAACTAAAAGTCCCTGCTTTGAAATTTTTTTAACATTTCCATGTTCATTTCGCTAGTTCGAGACTTAGTAGTACGGGCTGCGCATGTCCTTAATTCTACTTATCATTGCAGTAGACTAAAATATTGTTTCAAGAAAGCATCCTGTTTTGCCACAGCCTGCTCATTATCATTAGTTAGTTAGTTTGTTTGTTTATTTGTTTTTGTTTTTGTTTTTTTTGTTCTGCTTTTTACCAACTGCTCTTGATCATGAGTTATCATCATTTATTTCTTGTGACAACAGCAAACACAAACTGGCAAAAGATGCGTCATCTTGGCAGCCCTGCTAATAAAAGATGTGTCATCTTAAGAGCAGGAATGGTTGCTAATAACACAAAGAAACAAATATTCTTTAATTGAGTTTCAACTCTTGCATATTTTTTTCTCAAACAATCATTACTGCTGAGAGAGTGGAGAAGACTCATTACAAAGAGAGATTGGCCTGTATTAATTAAGTTATGGACTGGCAAAATGAACGTAGAAATAAAATTTCATATATCTTTCCAAATCACAGTTAATATTAGTGGCAAAAAAACCCATCATCTCAGTGGACAGTCCTTCTACAAAAGGAAGTGTCTCTATTTGTCTGACTTAATTGTTATAGACCAAAAAAGCAAAGCCAAAAAACATTAATTTCGTCTCATTCTTTCCTTAGAATCCCAGTTCAATCAGACCTCATAAATAAATTGATGTGGATTAGATGAAATTTTTTTAATAAATTCTGTATCCAACTTGCCATGCAATGCTGTTTTTCCCTCCAAAATTTTGCTTTCATGAAGCACTGATTGAAGCTGATACAAAATAGCCAGAAAAGTGTTGTCCCTGTAGTAAACTGTCCAGCTCTTTCAAATATTTACCAGTGCCATGGATGGTAGTTGACAAAGGCAAGAAATCTGAAAACGACAAGGTTGAGAAGGTCATTTGTAACACTTGCACAATGTAAATGAAATTCACTTAATGAGAAGAGCTTGTTTTATTACAATCACAGATTGAAAGGAATAGGATCACTGGCCAAAGAGACACCTTGTGTAGGACATAAAACTATGTACATAGGGTAAAACCACCCAATAGATTGAGAAATATGTTTTGAGAACAAGATTAACAGGAACAAGATTCACCTTTAATCCATCAAACTCTTTTCAAGCATGTCATCGTACTGAAATGGTGGGGTTAGAGAAACTGTGGTGCTGCATCGGTGGGGACGTGAAACACAAAATTGAAAGTTAGTGGCCAATTTACCTTATCAACTCAGTTGATAAATCCAATTATTAGCATAAATGGTGTTTTGTAATGAATGACAAATATTCCTGTGAATGTGCTCAATATTAATTTTAACATGGATGAATATTGCTTACAAATCCTTCGTATCCAATTGATAGAAGTTGATAGAGCAGTAAAATGACCCCTCAGGTCAAAGAGATGTAGTCGTATAAAGAGGGGAGTCATATCAATCAATGGGTTTAAAGATAAGAAACAGACAGGATTTTTTTCAGGCCAAAAAAGTACTAGCCATAATAATGAGGTACAGCACTGTAGTTGTTTCTTGATAGAGTGGCTAAGATCCTTAGACGGAGTTCAACAGTATAGATAGTATGAATTTACAACAAGAGTAATCTTTATTGAGGCAGTCATTAAGGTGGTAAAAATAATATTGACTAATGACATTGACTGTAACAATGAAGTCAGCTTTACCAACACCCACTTAATAAAACACTCTGTTGGGCCAACTGCTCATTGTTTGGACAATCTTCCAACCTTGCGCATTACCCTCTGACATACCAACTGCAGAAAGGGGTTGACTTACTAAATACATGTAACACTTGCCACACACTTAAAGTTTTGTGGTAAGCCTTAGGCATTATATGCATGTATACTAGGCTTTGATATGCATGTACCAGCTGCTGGAATAATAATAATTATAACAATAATAATAATAATAATAATAATAATAACAATAATAATAATAATAATAATAATGATTACGTACAGCAGCAACAACAACATATACCTCAAATAGCTAGGGAACCAATCAGAATACAGTCGAAATTCTTCTTGTGACCACTCTCATAAGGGATGGTTCACAATTTATGTAGAGGTAGGGCTATGGTGATTTTAGATTTTTTCCCTTGCATTTTTTGAAAGCCCTCCCCCCATTATTTGGTGTGTGTTTTTCCCTGGCCCTCCTCATTGCATAACCCACAACCGTAGGCAAAATATCATGACCCCCCTCCTCCACCACCACCACCCAAAACACCCTGATGACTAAAACAAGGCATTTTTGGTCTCACAATTAACCACATAATGACAATTGTTTAATAAGCAACACTAGTAATTAGTTTATTGAGAATGAAAAACTTAAATTTATCAAACTGATGATAAGCATAAATAAAAGGATACAGCTTACATTCACCACAGTCTTCTAAACCAGCTAAAAATGGCTATTTAATTGGTTTGTTGAGGCATCATTCCATTAATATAATTTCACATGAAATATACACACAGAATGCTCATGTCATACAAATAGAATTTAGCTTTCTAGAATACCTTAAGGACGTACAAATTAGGTTTAAAATATTATCTTGCAATGGAGTCAATTGTGGCCATTTCTAATGTGGTCTATACATGCTGTACAGCCAGTTATAAGGCAGTTAGTGGTTTGATAGCTTCACCGCCAATTGGAATATAAACGTAAGAACATGGACTCTCCTCCGCAGAGGTGCCCGCTGGTATCCCATTAATAAAATTTTAAATAAAAATTAAAAATTAATAGCGCGGGGGACAATGGGAAGAGTGAAAGGCACGGTCTCCCTCCTATTTCCCCATCCCCGCCTCTTAGAGATGCAAAGAGACCTCTGGAGAAGAGAGGAACATGGAATTATAAATAAATGTTCTGAGAAAGCAAGCATCAGCGTGAGTTTATTATTCATTGACATCGACTGTTACTTTGTATTTATAAGCTCCAGCTATACTAGAACTTCATTTACAGATCCTTCTGCTAAATATTGGTAAACGGATGGTGGCGTTTTTTTATTTATGGAATTTTTTGAATGGTCCCCCCTTATACCTTCTTTCACATTGGGAGAAATTTTTGATAGCCCCCCCCCCCAAACCTAAAAGGAAAAATCATACCCCCCACTAAAAAACACTATAGCCCCCCTCTACATAAATTATGAACCCTCCCTAAGTGAACAGCTCTAGGAGAGAGATAGGTACTTTATTAAAATACTTTGCAGCTCATAGAGCTGAATTGCGTATTCTACATTCTATGATACAAATTTACAAAATTTAAAATTTATAATATCTAAAATCTACAACAAGCATAGTGAAACCCCGTTTGAATTGTCACTTAAACTCTGTAATGAAAAGCTCTCATTTAAGCGATTGTTCCCGTAACCAACTGCGACCACTTTGTTGAATTTCTGACTGGTCTTATTCTTTGTTTCTTATAATTGCTTGAAGATGACCACTCAGTCAACACTTAAATAAAACTACTCCCTTCTTGAGCTAATTCAGAGTAATACATAGCATAATGTAAGAGCTAATGGTTGTTGACTTGTACATGTACATGTACAGTGTACATACGCAATCCTCTTCTATAAAAAAAAAATTCAATATTTACATACAAATCTACAGTACTATTGGTGACCATCAAAAGCTCTCATAAGCGACCACCCTCCATTGTTTCACCATGTGGTTCTTTTACAGGAGCCCCTTCTCGTTAGACTTCAAGCAGTCTCTCTTTCCGCTCAGGGTAGTCGAGCGAAACAAGCGAGCAAGAGTGGACGAAAATAGCCTGCTACATTGTTACGTGACAAGCTGAGTGTAGCAAGCTGCAAATCGCCTGCTGCATTGATACACCCGGCTCACTACACTCACGTATCAAGGTAGCAGGCAATTTTTTCGCGTGTCACGTAACAATTCGTGCGTGCTTGCTTGTTCGTTTTGCACGACTATCCCTGAGTGGAAAGAGAGACTGCTCGTAGTCTACTTCTCGTAATTAAGCGACCAGCTCTGGTTGCAACCACTTTTCTGATTTCTCGAGGTGGTCGCTTATGAGAGCTTTGACTGTAATGAAACCTGTAATATTCACAGTAGATTATAACTATGAATAGCAGTGACATGACTTCTTGTGCAATTTGAGATAAGATTGGCGATATTCCTAAAGAAAAATTGTGGTTCTCAAATTGTCTTACACCGTTTGCATTCAATTACTGTGGCTTCTTACACAAACATAAATGCAAACTTACAAGAAGACTTATTCTCCATGTTTGCTGGAGCCTATCGATTGTCCACAATCAATAACGTTCCCTTATGTACCGGTCAAATTGAAGCTTCAACATCCCCCCCTGGGCATACCCCAGGCATTTGACTGTGCATCATGCCTGGAGAGGGGGGAATTTGAACGTTGCCTTGGAAGGGGGGGGGGGTGAATTTGAACAAATTTATCTCTTGTTCTAGCCTAATACGCCTGTGAGTTTTTCGTTTTTTACAGGGTTTGATGGATTTCTAGGATAGAATTTCGCCTTTGTTAGTGAATAACTCTCTCACAATGGTCTTTAAAAGAAGTTTGAAGGTGTCATTATGGCATATCTCTCTCTGAAAACCGTGAACAGTGTTTGCTTGAAGACAAAATTTGTCTTTGAGGAGAGGTATTTCAGTACTAATTGGTGGGGCATTTGAACGGCTTTTTTGCCCCGAGGGGAGGAATTTGAACAAGCCAATCGTCAAAAGTTCAAATGCCGGGGGGGGGGGGAGGGGGGAGGATGTTGAAGCTTCAATTTGGCTGGTACATTATATTAGGCCCTTTCGACCTAGAAAAGCCCAAGATGATATTAATAGGATCAACAGTCAAATACAAAATAAAGTAGTTTGTTAACTTACCAGTTTCAACAGCGATACATTGGTACATGACTGATGAATTCCCTTTTTTTTCTCGGATAAGACATGTGGACATTTGCTGAAGACCGGGGCTGATGATCCAAGTCGAAACGAGGGCTACCCGTATAGCTTCCATTTTGCTATTTTCGTACGCTGGGTGAACCCTGATACATCCGAAAGTAAGAACCAGCGCCGTCGAGGAACAAGGAACGTACAAAACTATAAAATATACCTATAGCCATAGCCCTTGCCTTCACAACAGTGCAAATCCGCGCCAAAATTCATCAAGTCCCGCGCTATGTTCGCCCGTGATACTTTTGGACAGTTGTAGTTGTCATAGGAGTGTGAAATTTCCGGACACCCCCGGGGCCAGGCAAATCGAAGGAATCGGTGGCATGAATTTGTAAGTATTCACAGAATAGGTTTAACTTGATTTTTCCTTCTTGAAAAAAGGATAGGGAAACTTTGTTCAATTCGCTACTCTTTGATAGGGGTGACACATGAAATTTCTGAGCAAACTGAGTTTGTGCTTATCGTCCCTCCCCTCCCCAACGTTCTCTTTCCTAGTTAATTTATTCTGTGAAAGCCGTTGTTGAATTATACTATGCGCGCGCAGCCCGAATTGGTAGGCGGTTATTTCAAGTTGAAATGGAAGGTCTTCGTTTTATTTCGTAAGAAAATGGTAGAAAATAGCGAGGTTCACCTTGCGAAAGCAATTCAGAGAGGTCAGAATCAATAGCCAGAAGCCGGCAGGTCTGCAAGAAAGTGTTTCAAAATGTTCTGGCGACTCCATGGTTGACACTGGAACATGGAACAACCACTCCGTAAAAACTAAAATCTTAAATTAAGATGTTAGGCATCTCACATAAGATGGATAACAACTGCAATTAAGATCGAAGTCATCTTATTTTAAGACGATATACCCTTAAGTGAGTCAAAAACGTCTTAAATTAAGATGACCACACTCTTATTTCTTTGTAAGATTCCTGACGTCTTAATGTAAGGTTTTGAATACGTCTTAAACTAAGATATCTTGATTCTTAAATTAAGACGTATTATTTTATCATTATCTTAATTTAAGAATTACACTTCTTATTTTAAGTTATGTACTTTGGAATATCTTATCTTAAGACAGGGAACATCTTAAAATAAGATTGCTCCTGATCTTAAATAAATTTTAAGATGATTTGAAAACAGTTAAGAGCAATTCATCTTAACCAAGATGCAGTGTGTCTTAAGGGACGGACCATAAGATATAACCGGAGCGGGGGTAAAAAATTTTCGGTGCAGGAATTTTTTTTTTACGGCCTACTTGTCTACAGGAATTTTTTTTCTGGGACACAAGCTTTGCACGAATTCTTTTTTCGCCTACCGATACATATCTTTTTTTTTTGCAACACGCAAGAATTATCATTAATATCATTATTACTCAGAAATGTTGTCTGGATTAAGCGGCATTTAATAATGAAAACGACGAGGGTTGTGACACATTTATAACATTACCGTTATTGTAGAATCATGTCTAAAAATATTAACAACTAGCTTTCCATTTGTCGTGTGTCTGTTTAGTAATAGATCACAGAAGATGTCAAAATGTGGTATTGATGAACACTAAAAAAGTCGCATATTAAAAATGCTGCAGGCGTCACACTTTTGACATATGTTTTGTGATCAATTACAGAAAAGATCGGCACAAGGCAAAAAGGTATCTATTTTATATATTATGCAACTAACAGAAAAGAAAATCAAACTTGCCCTGTAGCGATTGACTGTCGAAGCTTGTTCCAGTTTAGGCATTTTCCAAGTGCCCAGTGCTACTTTTAGTTTTGGCTTATTCTTTTCTGCTTTGTTTTTACTTGTTATAAACCCTTTCATTTAAACTTTTTTTTTTCAACAACTTCACTTGCATCTCGTAATGATGGCAACAGCTTTGGAGATTCTCTCCAGTTTAGGGAATTTTAAAGTCACAAAAAAAAAACAGTTCGTTTTGGTATTATGTTTTCCTTTATACTTGTAAACAGCTTCTGCTACTAAACGGTTTTCAAGGCCTTCCCTTTGCAGCATCCGAAATATAAATCTCACAAACGTTTTCAAAACTGAGCGCAATGTTTTACTCTAATAGATCTTAGGCAACGACCAATCACAGAAGGTCTAGCATTTTAGTATATTGTATATAAGAAAATGACGATAAGAAAAGTCCTGTATGACTTATTATTTTAAAAAGCGTTCTCATTTTAATATGGTTGGAAAATATTACAGTTATTATTTTACTTAATTTTCTATCTAAAATATATTTATATACAAGAAAGAAAGGAGATATTTTATAGTATAATTTTTGATAATTTTAAATATCAGGGAAAATGTGTGGTAGTTTTGATTAAACAGAAAGCAAGATATCACCATTTTTTAATATGTTTTGCTGTATGAAAAATATCAAACAGCTGTTGTTGTAATAAAGTGTAAAGTGTTACAATATTCTGCCTTTAACTTATTTTTCTTTGCGTTGCCCTTTAATGCTATGTATGTCACTTCCGTTGCACGATTTTTTTTTTTTAGGCATAATCACTTGCAGGATTTTTTTTAGACAAGTTTCCCTTGCAGGAATTTTTTTTTGGTAAAAGTCACCCCACTCTCCGGCTATTTCTAATGGTCCGTCCCTAAATTAAGACAGGAACAGATTTCTTTCAAAGCTTTCCACTGAAAAGGATCGAAAGTTCTGCTGACCTCTCGTGATTGGTTAGTTTCGATCCAAAATGCGTACCGCAGCGGAAACAGCCACGTTTTTGTACTTGACAGACCAACACGGCATGAATTCCATGACTTCTTCGGTTCAATTTGACATTTTTATGCCCGTAGATTGTTGTGATGGTGACATAGTTTTCAACTGGTGTTGGTGAATTCATACATTAGTCAATGCTGAAGACTTGGGTCCCTAAAACTGAAAGAATGTCTGTGAAGTTCAAAGACAGTTTGTTCAAAGCGACTGCATGCATAAAGATAAATTTACTGAGAAGACGACGTAATGGCAACTGTTGGCAAAAATATACACAAGCAACGGATCTGTACCATCAAAAGAAAAAACTTCAGGAAGAGGTATTCAACCGTAGTTGACACTTTTTCCTTGCTTCGCCACAGAAAAGCTCAGCGTGAGTGCATGCAAAGAAGACCGGCGAAAGGCCGCAAAAAAGCAAAGATACGGTGATGAGCTTTTTGTTCTATTTTTCTATTTTTGTTTGAGCTGAATTTTGAAATAAATGTGGTGTTTGAGCTGAATTTTCATTTAGTGGTGTAATAAAGCGTTTTTGGTTAAAATATGTTTTGTGGTTATCTGTTTATTTGTTCACTTTCATTTTACTAAGAGGGCAAGCCGTGACGCGAAAACTGAATACGCGCAATCAATTTTTGAAATGTAACGGTCTCCGGAAAAATAAGACGAGTTGAAATATTAAATTAAGATGAAAACGCATCTTATCTAGGCACCTCGTGTTTAAGATGTCAGGCAACTAAAATTAAGAGGTTGAAATCTTGTTCTAAGACGATTTATCATCTTAAAGTAAGACGACGAATCTTAATTTAATACAAATGCGCATCTTATCTAGGCACCAGTCTCTAAGACGAAAAAACATCTTAATTTAAGATTTTAGTTTTTACGGAGCAATGTAGACTTTCAAGGTTAATGTGAATTGTGTTCAATGATTTCGAATTCCCGTAACCTCAAACGGTTTCTTTAAAAACCAGAGTAAGTCATTAATACTCAACAAATTGTACAGCTCGCTATTTGCGTTTCAAACAAGCGATGATTTGGTGCAACTACAGGACGTGTGAATTACGGTATGAGCGTATGGCGTACGTGCATACATGTACAGTTTTTATGCGAGCATTTGTATGAGACCCCTTCCATTGGCAGGCTAACAGAGAGTATTAAGATTTACTTTGAAAGAAAACTCGCGTTTTAGCGTTGTTAAACCTTTCATTTAGACTGAATATTACAAAGTACTCCTCAGTTACTGTTTGCCAGGCACAATATTATATGTTTTGAATTATCATGTTTACACATTATTTTAATTTCATAATGTGGGATCTTTATGCCTTAAGAACCGCCTTAAGAAATTAGTTCTTAGTTTTGAGGGGTTCTTTTAAAGCATTTTGTATGAACCGATTTTACTTAGCCTGCGAGCAGGCTCACTAAGTGTGTTATTCGCGCAAGTATTTTGGTGCCGGCAAGAGGAATGGGGCGAGGAAAAGTGAGCCTGCAAAAAAGCCGTTGAAATTTGAATTCCACCCCTGTGAGGTGACAAGTCTCAACTGTCAAGGTATCAAATATCTAACCAATACATGCAAAGCAAAATGTAAACAAACGCAACAGCAGATTTTCACACTTGAGAGGATCGAGTTCTTTATGAATGTGCCAGAATAGCGCAAAAGAAAATTATAAACACAGTTGACAATTTTCGCCACGTTTAAGTGTGTTCTACTCGAAACCAGTATGGAACTAGGAATCCTCGAGAAATCAAATCGAAAGGCATCTGTGCTGATGACTCAGAATCGATGCGCAAGAACACATTAGAAGTTAAAAATATCGAACTCCAGGGACATGAAACTTGCAGTTACAAAGAGTATAGAGCCGCTACCGCAGAAGACTTCACCCTTACATGATGCGTTGCAAACATCTGTAAACAGGAACAAGCAATACCATCTTCCCACAATAACAAGTAACCAAATTTCGGTGTAACAAAGACTGCAAGATAATGCCCATTGCATGGTCAAATAAAAATTAATGGTACAGATCCTGTCATTTCGGAGATCCCAAGAAGAGAAGCTTGAAAACTACCACGCACTAAAAGCAGGCTGCAATAACCGAAATAAACATGGCCAATATTCTAAAAAATGACACAAAACTGCAATCGCTAGCCAGACGCAACCAGCTGAGTCACATTAAGAGATTGAATTGATTGAAAAACCGATAGACTCTGAGCACTCCTCCTATTTTCCTTCTTGCTAAAACTAGGAGAAGAAAGAGACTGCTCACAGTCTGAAGGCAACAAACAATAACACCACCTTTTACTTAGCTTTGTATATACTTAATGTTAGTTTCTATTATTTTTCACAACCCCACAAGCTGCAGAGCTTTAATTTTAATCGTGGTGGAAAAAAGGCTGTCTTTCTGTCTGTCTGTTATTCTTGGTACAGTTTGAATTATCATTAGTGAAAAAAATGGTGCTTGATCCTGTCATATTGAATGAAAACAAATCAGGTTTCTTTCACAGGATCCAAAATTTATGTAAGCCACAAACTTTTGACTCCATCACGGAATCTTTATCAAGTTGAATTATCATGTTTATATGTACTAAATTTCATAATGTGAGATCTTTATGCTTAGTACAGTTTGCAAGTGATGGCATTTTCGGCAGATCTTCAAGCGCTGTACCATTGCAAGTGATCACATTTGCACCAGTTGATTAAATAATGTATTTTGGCATTGTTTTGCATTATTGTGTTTACACATTTGCTTTCACAAGATGAGGTATTAAGTAATGGCTTGTGCTGCTGCATGCCGTTGTTGCCATGTTTTTTTTTTCCTTAAGACTGCCTAGTGGTTGCAAACTGAACTGCAAATTTGTCTTGATTCCAGTTGTTAACCCTTCTTTGTTTTATATGATAAATTTATAGTCAATGACTAGCGAGACAAAAGAAAGAAAAGATAGGAAAAATGGACAAGACAAATCTAATAGACATGTGATACCACTAAATACTGCTGTTCTCTGTTTCAGGAGAAAAGACTGAGGTGGCAATAGCAATATTGCCACTGCTATATGGTAAAGGCTGGAACATGCAAACTCAAGGAATTTGTGGAGTTTATCATTGTAAGTGCACCTTGTATGTGTAAACTTTATCTGGGGGGCTGGCTTATATGCCGGTGTTTATGGTGTATTGGTTATGCATTGGTCAATTCCAGCTGCGCCTTCCCCCCCCCCCCCCCCAGCTAACACCTCGGGCATTAGAATATTTTTTCTTGGATGGCAAATTCCCGGGAATGGGGGCACTTAAGCTGCCAAATGCCCTGTGGTGGGGACGGAGAAAGAGGACAAATGCCCTGCCCCCAGGATCGTACGTCCCCAAGCAACACTGCAGCAGTTTTCATTCATTGCACAATGGTGCCCTTTTCAACATTTAAATGTGTGATTTTTTGTTTCTGTAGGTCTACCTCTCCATCTTCTAATTGGTTAATAATGCAGACAACACTACATGATAGTTGATTCTCATTTTATGGTTATTTATTTTGTTCTTAAACAGTTCACTAGTAAAAATATCTTGACATCATAAAATAGTCTGTGGTAAAGTTATCTGTTGTGAATATTTTAATAATATGCAAAGGTAAATGACGATCCCTATAAACATGTTTAGAATTTAATAAATGATCATGATAGTTTTAGAGTCATTGCGACAAAATTCTAATTATAAAATCCTTGATTAAAGAAGCATACATATGTCAATTCAGGTTAATCGTTTCTGATAGCTCAAGTTGTGCCTCGATAAGCAATTAAGAAATAAATGCATAAAGTCGAGAAAACCTCCACAAGTTTGTCCAGTCCTCAACTTTGACGGACAAGCCAATCTACGTCGAGCCAGTCTGCGACAAACTGCTGGGTCTTCCATGTTTGGATTTAGAGTCGGAAACCATGTGCCAATAGCCCAGGGGTAGTACCCTGCGTAGTCAAATGCCCGACCCCTGAGCCATGCCAAATTTGCTAATGCCCCACCCCCGGGACTGACAAGGTGCACAAATGCCCCGCAGTTGCCCAGTGATGGGGGATGGGTGCAGCTGGAATTGACTGATGCATTATGCTTATGTAACAGTACATGTAAGTAATAATAATGATAATAATAATAATAATAATAATAATAATAATAATAATAATAATAATAATAATAGTAATAATAATAAACTTGAAGGACAAGTATTAGCATTCCAGTCAAATTCAGAGATAAACCAAACTTATGGTTTGTAAATATTTTTTTTTCTGGAAGGGGACAGTTGTTACTAATTTTTATAGTGGTCATTTAATGAAGATTGTTCCTTATTAAATATTTGGTCAGAGTTTCGACTGAATACAATGCAGACTACAGAAATGAGGATGCAAACAGTCCAATCGAATACACAGTTTCATGCAGCTTCTATTCTAGTCCCCAGATGTACTAGTTCTTTTTGTTGTTGTTGTTGTTGTCGTTATTGTTTTTAATGTCATGATGTACACTGTAGTACTTCATGTTTTTTTCACTAAACTCTTGTAGTGAAGATGCTGCATGAACATCAAATGTTTCATCTCCCTGAAAGTATCCACATTCACAAGTGACCATCTTTGCATAAGCATCCAAGGTCATGAGATCTTTTCTGGAAGGGGACAGTTCTTACTAATTTGTATAGTGGTCATTTAATGAAGATTGTTCCTTATTAAATATTTGGTCAGAGTTTCGACTGAATACAATGCAGATTGCAGAAATGAGGATACAAACAGTCCAATCGAATACACAGTTTCATGCACCTTCTACAGTGTATTCTAGTCCCCAGATGTACTAGTTTTTGTTGTTGTTGTTGTAGTCATTGTTTTTAATGTCATGATGTACACTGAAGTACTTCATGTTTTTTTCGCTAAACTGTTGTAGTGAAGATGCTGCATGAACATAAAATGTTTCATCTCCCTGAAAGTATCCCCATTCACAAGTGACCATCTTCACATAAGCATCCGAGGTCATGAGATCTTATTTAAGTCAGATAATTTGTTAATTATTTTACTTTATTTTTGTTATTGTTTTTATTGTTACATTCTTGATTGTTTCTTCAACAGGAAGAAACCAGTGCCAAACAGGTGGCAGAGAGGAAAACAACACCATATCCATTTCTAATCTTCCAGGGTGACCTGGATTTTTCGGCCAGTAAGGTGCACTTAGCCGCTGGGAAGATAATTTTGTGCACCTCAGAGAGATCCATTGTTGAGGGAACTCTAGCTATGTTGGCCACGATTTATGTTTTTGTTTCTGAATATCCACCCGGCCTTTGTGTTACTTTGATGATAGTGGCCGTTCAGATAAACTCGTTTCATGTTCCGACATTGTTAAAACGGTTGATTGCTTTGTTTTTGTAGTTACTGTTAAATTTATTGTAACTTGTGTGTACATGACATAATTTAAAATAGTGACTTGACGAAAAAATTTAGATTGTTGCAAGACATGATCGTGTATTCAGCCGTAACACTGCTAGCGATGAAATAAATACTTGAATGTCACTGAAATGTATAATAATGTGTCTATTTTTTTCTTTACGCCACATCTGCTGAAATAGGGTAGTTTTGTGGATCAATATAATGTATACAATTGTTACAACATATTTACACAACACAGAAAAGGAATGACAAACGGGTATCTTTTTATCTATGTTTATATCTTCAGCAAACATGGGGTAAAATCGGACTTAACGATTCCTTTCTTCTATCAGACAAATGTACTGTTCATATATATTGGTGCGAAGAAAATGGATTTTTTGTGGGCAATTACACGTTATTGCACAATGTTTACTGCACATAAAAAGTTTGAGAAAGATGGTTCTATGCGTCGTATTTGCGGCGATAAACAAAGGCAGAGTAAAAACCGTCATTACCGTCTATGCTTTGGTTGCAAATAAAGTGTGAAAGTGAATTATGCTTTAGCGCAAAAATGACCAAAGTCGAACAAATGTACTATTTACTTCATATTTGCAACCCAAGAAAATACAGTTTTGAGGGGCAAATACACGTTATTGCACAATGTTTACTACAGGTGAAAAGTTTGACAAAGATGGTTCTGTGCACACATTTGCGAGGATGAGCAAAGGTAGAGCAAAAACTGTCATTACCGTCTTTGCTTTGGTTGCAAATAAAGTGTGAAAGTGAATTATGCTTTAGCGCAAAAATGACCAAAGTCGAACAAATGTACTATTTACTTCATATTTGCAACCCAAGAAAATACAGTTTTGAGGGGCAAATACACGTTATTGCACAATGTTTACTACAGGTGAAAAGTTTGACAAAGATGGTTCTGTGCACACATTTGCGAGGATAAGCAAAGGTGGAGCAAAAACCGTCATTACAGTCTTTGCTTTGGTTGCAATTAAAGTGCAAATATGAAATATGCTTTAGGAGTAAAACGATCAAAGTCGAGCAAATTTACTATTTACTTCGTATTTGCAACGAATTTGCTACTCGTGCAAATCCGTTTTTGTGAGGGCAAATATTCAGCTTTGCAGCATCTTTAGTACGCGTGGAAATGTGTGACAAATCTGTTTTTGAACATCACATTTGCCTAGTGCAGCAAATAAAAAGCAAATGCGGCCATTACCGTTTTTACTTGATGTGTAAATATGATGTAAATACAAAATTTTATTTGAAGCAAATATGACCAAAGTAACGCAAATCCGGTCTTTACTTCATATTTGCTGCTGTTTTGTCACCCATGTAAATCTATTTTTTCGTCCAGTGTAAGATAGAGGGGAAATATTCGCATTTCAATTCGTGCCTTTAGAAGCAATAAATATGGAAACAAAAAAGGCAGAAAACATATGTTTACCTTTATTCTTGGCGGCTCCGGGATCGTTGAAATCTATGGTCAAAATGGAACAAACTGCTGTACGCTGTCGATGTTTCAAAATGGCGGACATTTTCCACGAAATATGCGAAGCACAAGCTCGAGCAACGAAACATGATCCACTGTAACTATAGAAACGCGCGAGTATTCACGCAAATTCCCAAAATTCTCCTCCCCCTGCTGGGGGGCGAAAAGTACTTTTGACCCAGGCCATAACCTACCTGAGTCAGTTATGTAATCAAGTCAACCACTTGTATTACCGCTAAATGTAATAACAACAGTAGTGATGTATATTATTTTTGGGCCCCGTTACTGAATTCCCCTTGAATTCCCTTTGAATTCTCCTATGCTGATTGGTTTGTGCTATAACTACGTTATACACTACGTCGTGAAAAGGCTAACCTCACGAGTTGGATTGCTTCCATACCCAATGAGCGTCGTTTGCCTGCTCTCTTCTCACACTGATTGGCTCTCAAGCTTTTCCCGCCATTAGTTCGGTTATCACTAGTTTTCGTTCCATTGTCCATTGAATATAAATGCGCGGAAATTCACTTCACTGTAAAACTTACTCGTTCTCAAGCGCTTTATTGTCCTTTTCCGTATAAACGCACAGAAATTGAGTTGGTCAATTTGAGCGACGAATATTTATTTCACTTGAAAGATATGTCTTAATGTTCCAACCCATGAGAGTAAGTGAGACAACAACAGTTTGTAGGATAAAAGGGTAGGGGAGGAAGTACTCCAGTGAAGCATAGATTGCATACAGGTCAGGCTAGGCTATATTGGCAATGGGCCTCCCCTGAAGGCCATCCCCCGAGAGCGAAGACCGAATCCTTCCCAAGGGGCCAAAATCCCCCATGAGCGAGGTCGATACCCGATCCTCCCCTGGGAGCCAAAAATTCCCTAAGAGCGAGATCCCCCCTCCCTTGAGGGCCATCCCCTATGAGCGAGGACCAAATCCTCCCCAGAGGGCCAAAATCCTCCATGAGCGAGCAGGGCCGTAGCTAGCGGAGGGGCAAGAGGGGCAGCTGTCCCCCCTGGACCAGTTAAGCCAGACAAATCAAGTCTGTGGATTGAGGATTTCATTATTTTAAAGGATTTGTTTTCTTTAGATTCAGTTATTTTGATTGTAGTGTCTTGCAGTTGTTTGCCATTTTTATGACCGGGCAATCGGAAATAATGTTGTAAGTACTGAAAACACCAGCCTTTTCACACTTATTCGACGTCGGTTTTTCGGAGACATATCTCATGACCAGTGCTGAAAGTAGCGTTTCGGAGCCTCCAAATTTGAACATTTTCTGGGGGAGGATACCCCAAGCCCCCCTAACAAGGCTCGTGCCTTCGGCACTTGCGACAGAGCCCCCCTTTACAAAAAACCTAGCTACAGCCCTGGCGAGGTCCATATCCGATCCTCCCCAGAGAGCCAACAATCCCCTCAGAGCAAGATTATCCTATTCGAGCCTATACCCCATGGTTACCATAGTAACCAGTGGTGAGTGGGGCAGAATATAGAAGTAACTGAGACTGTGAGTCCATGGGGAAAAGTATGACCTGTATTGGGAGCACTTCCTCCCACAAATGGACGTGTATTCCCCATGGAGAACCCCAAACCCCCGTGGCCTGAGTCCCCTTTTCACCTAAAATCAGAATGCCCATATTTCTCATGACAGCTCCTGTTCTTACGAGGACGAGAAATTGCATACTGTATGGATACTGTATGGGGACAATGCAATACAGGCTACTGAGATGAAAGTCTCAAAGTTTGTCTGCCTAAGTAAAATCTTGTCATAACAACGCAAGGGATGGATGTTCATGTGAAAGTAAATGACTAATCTGGCTGCCATGAAGAAATCAGGTTCTGTAAAAAGAACAATTAGGTGACCTGCACAGCGGACAGTCCCCATGAATTAACTACTACGTAAATTCTAGCATGGGCTGGCAGTGATTAGCTGTGAGGAAAAATAGGGGAATGTTGTCTTCCAGACAACTGCAGACCACACAAACCCTGAAGATAGGGCCAATCACATACCAGAAAAAATTAATAAATAGATAAATAACATTGTGAATAAAAGTGTAGGCTATTCTATGAAGTAAAGTTCATGACTGCAGTACTAGGTGTAATAACCAGGCATCTATGGAGGGAATGGGCATATTGTTGATAACATATAGTGTGATGATCCAGGCACACTCTGGTATTGGCTTAAACAGAGTGGTGATGGCTCCCACATCTCTGATCCAGACTAAAAGCTTGGCGGCACAGGTTGTTACATTGCAAAATACGATAGTGCCAGTGAGGACAGCAAAGGGTGTACTAAGAACACTGCATGATACCAAGAACACTGCATGACTCATGGAGAAGGTCAGTGTGCGAGCTCGTGGGCATTTAGTGTGCGCCGAGGCAGTGAGGTAGTCAAAGCTTGGAAGGCTTGAGAGGAAGGCTGCTTGTTTCGCTAGTAGCCCCTCAGGGGAATCTAAATAAGAAACAGCAATCTTAAGTGCCTGCCAGAACCGACAGGTTTGAATTTGCCAGATTCGCAGTAGACACAATAGACTTCTTATGGCACTGGATTACCAATAAAATGAATGCATGCAGTACCACATAAACAGACTAAAACATGTATCATCTTATTCCTGGTATAAACTACCATGAAACAAACCAAAGGAAGTTCTAAAGCATGATACTTGTAGACTACATAACAAAAATTGCAGGTTGCATGGAACTGTCTTTAGTAAATGAAAAGCACCAAGTATTAGCATTTCTCAGGTATGCAGGAATGCAAAACAATTACTACCCAATAAAACCAACAATTAGTGAATATTTGACGGATTACCCCAATATAGCGTAGGAAAAAGCTACTCCTGGAAGAGATGTCTTCCATATCACAGCCAATGTATAAGGCTGAATCTTACGCAATCTTACAAACTAGTGCAGTGGTTTCCATTGGAAAGTGAAGCTGTGGGTAAAGGGCATTCAGAGGAACAGTGGTTTAACGGCCAAAAGTGAATTTTCTTTTATAAAGACAACACATGGCCTCGAACACAAAAATCTTGGTCGTTGGTAAACGCGTGACGGTCAAGTACCCGTGACGGACGCCAGTGACGCATCCGTGACACATACGTGACGAGTACGTGTTTCCCCAGAACCTTGGAATAACGGAGAAGAAAGTACAACAATTATCTTTACACAAATATTTTATCAGATAAGAACTGCTTCTCTTAAAAAAGCGTTCACTCAGAAAACAACTGCTTTACTTAAAAAAAAAACGAATCGCGTTCAATCCTCCCTTTATCGCAAAATTAGATATATACAACGCGACCTTTTTCCATTTTCCACATAAACTCTAAATAACTGCAGCATTCTATCAATGAAATAAATACACATCTTATCGCAGAATAAATATTTTACCGCAGAGTTCCAGGAATTGCTTGAAATATTCTGAGAAACGTATCGGCTGCCATTCAAGGGAATTTATTAGGCGGTACACGTGCTAGGCACGTGCGGCCGTCTCATAAAATGTAACTTACGGAAGTCAGTAGACTTAGTGTCCGCGCGGGCTCTAAACAGTCAGGCTCGTTGTAATGAGGTGGATTTTACGAGATTGAAAGCTAATGTTTCAAATACGGGACGATTTGTTTGTGACATGACCATTCTTGCATGTGAAGCGTAATTTTGATGTTTTGAGTTTCGCGACGTTTTGAAGTTGAGTAAAGGTAAGCGTTAAAATGTTTATGTTGCTGTTTTTGAGGAGATTTCGTTTTTAAGGTGCAGTGTTTACAAAGGCTAGTGAGAACGTAGGAGAATCAAAGTTGGAACTAACTTCTATAGTTTAATAAATAGCGCCCCAAAAAACTATAACACTAAAAAAAGGAAAACAGTAAACAAAAAAATTCGGTGGTGATGAAATTTCAATCAACTAACAAACAAGGCCTGAGTATCACCAATCTAAATTGATTCTGTCGCACCAGGTCAGAAATACATTTCTGCTTTTCGGTTCTGCCCAATTTTTAGGATTTTTGGTTGTCTAAACTTGTCTAAGACCTCTCAGTCTTTCGTTTATGTCTTTCCACGGTTTCAAACTAATTTAATAAAGTTTTATTCATTTTAGTCTGTATTAGAGCACGGGTTAACACGCAAAAATATAAACGTCACGAGTCGCTTAGCTATCTCAGCATTGACGTGAATATGTCTTCCAGATGTCTCTAGAAACACAGCTTTCTGGCGATAAAAAATTGGTCTGAACCCGTACGTGAAATCAAGAATACTAGACAAAATGAAGTTTGAGCTCAAAAGAGAAGTAAAGCTTTTTGAGCAAAAAACGTTTTCCCCTGTTGTAGCTTAACGATATCACGGTTTAGGAACGATTTGAAAGAGTTGTTTAGAGGTCACTTGTTACAAACAAACAAAGTTCTCAAGTTGCATACATACATTTAATTCCTTACATACCGGAAGTGCAAATTGTCCATAACAGGTCACCGGAAACCACGAACTACTTAAGAAAAGGGGAGGGGGAAGGGGGGTGTGAGACTATGCGCCGCCTGTAAATTCTTCAGAATTTCTTGTCTTCACTTGCTTTCAAACTCCCTTCGCCTTCGCAAAAACGTGGCTTTCTACACGAAACAGGATTTCCCCGCTTAAGTTTCCCACATCCCACTTTATGGACGGTCGAGTGTTCTTTAAGGATTTAACGATAAAATGGTGTGTTTTCTTTCTGAATCGATTGACTCAAAAACGTGGCTTTCTACACGAAACAGCTTTTTAACGACGGTCGCGTGTTCGACAACGGCTTCGATTCGAGAGCCACGAAATCGAGGCAAATCTAGTGATAAATTTACATACATACATACATGAATTAGTCTGCTGCGAAGCCACCATAAGCAGAATTGTGGTGAGTTTAATCTCGTAAGCTACTGAATATTAAAAGTACTTATCTAGTTCAAGCTGTGGTGAGGGCAGGATGGCGTTCTTGGACCAAAGGCTTGATATCGGCCATCTATTCTTCGGAGAAGGTGTGGTTTTCTTGCCGTTGGGGACATGCCAGCGTGTCGTTCGATGGTCTGTTGTGGTGGAACATTTGGAACATTTCTCCGCTCTTCGGGACCCTCTAAAGGCAAAGCCAGCGTCTACCCATCGCTTTGTTAGCGTCGAACGGTTGTCAGTGGCCAAGAGGCTGTTACTATGGCAGATCTCAGGTAGATGGGGCAGCGATAAAGCCTGAAAAACGGCGGTGTTCAGTCGGAGATTTCAAGCATTTGGGAGGCCCTGTTAGGGTTTTAGGATTATGGATTATTAGGGGTTTTTAGAGAAGGTATACGGATTATTGGCCACAAAATTTAAAGATTACGGATTATTTGTGTTGCATTTTAAAATTACAGATTATTATCAGTCATTATCACATCGACTACCTTTACATAAAGTGGTATTAAAAGGTCTTAAAAGTTATGAAAAGAGGGACACATAAATTTTATCTCCAGTGAGGTCTCATGGTTAAAATTCCGAGCCAAAAAATAATATTACTCCCGCTGAACCCAAGGCAAGCCCTGAAGCGTGACACCAACATTAGCCTTAAAAAGGCTGACAAAGGAACTACAACTGTAGCTCTTAACATTGAGGATAAAATTAAAGAAGGTCAAACCCAGCTAGATAACAGGGAACACCACAGACCTCTTGTGAATCCGAGGATGGAGGAAACAAACCTAAGAGTTCAACAGCTTATTAGGGAATTCAACCTGGGAAACCTTATAGATGAAATGACCAAAACATGGCTCTGTCAAATGAACACCATAGCTGCTCCAGCTATGGTTGGTCACGTCTGAAAGATACGACTCACTTCATTAATTTCTTAGAGAAAACGAAGGTTTGAGGAAACACAATTCTTGTTTGAATGGGCATTATGATTTTATGTACAAATGTACCGCAAGAGGAAAGAATAAACATAGTGTGCAATGCATATAAAGCATTTCACGGAAATGAACGTCCTTTCAACAAATGTCTACTGCAAAGAGCGCTCAAACTTCTCTAAGTGGAGAACTCAATCTAATGGAGAAAACTACCTACAAATACATGGAACTGCCACGAGCACCAACTGAAAATGGCAGTTGCTTTTGCAAATATTTTAACGGTTAAGGTAGAAACAGAGATCTTAAATCAAAGCGCTTTAAAATAGCTCGTCTGGAAACGATTCACTGATGACATCTTCTCCCTCTGGGACACAGCCAGAGAAGAGATTACACAGTTCAGTTTAACAAACATCAACAAAATATCAAGTTTGCGGCTGAAGTATCCGAAAAATAAACAAAGTTCTTGGACACTCCTGAATACAAAGGCCAAAGATTTAAAACCAAGTCGGTGCTAGATGTACATACCCGCTAAACATTTCAGTACACCCATTTTTTAACCCGCCATCCATCCGTAGTAAAAAGAGGCTTCATCGAAAAAGAGGCTCTAAGACTACTCAGAACTAAACATAAACAGTATTTCAAGTAAGCATCATGAACTTCAAAACACATCTTCTTGAGAGAGGATACCCGGAGAACTTCATTCAAACAACCCTCTCAGAAGTTACTTTTAAAAACAGAAATCAAGACCCCGGGTAAAGACCTCTGACAAAAATAGAAACAACAAGAAAATCTTCACTCAGCCCTTTGTAATCCAGTATTACCCAGCAGTGCCGAATGTAAAACCAAGACTCATGAACAGCTGGCATTTTATAAAACAGCAACCATCGCTTAATGAGCTTTGCTCATGAGAGCAAAACTCTAGAGAGGCTCTAGCAACACGTGCGTAGGAGTCGCGCAGACCCATATTTTTTTTTACACTAAAAAGTGGATCAAGTTCAATGACACTAATCAAAACTGCAGTGACCACCACTGGCCTAAATTTTAAAGCCATTTTCGAAAGCTAAAACAAGCACACAAAAGTCACGCAGGCCTGTCACTCTTTTTTACAACACAGACTCAGTAACCACCCCAATATTTCGTCAGGGGTATGGAAATGCAACCCTTGACATACCTGACATACAGTAACCTAAGTCTATTCATGTGACTCGAAATGGTAACTAGGGGCTACTGTATAGAGATTGTTTAAAATTTATATTTTATGGATATATTTGTTTACAAAATTGGGATACGGATTATTTCCAAAATCTACCCAGGATTATGGATTATTCAGACCCCCCCCCCCCCTAACAGGGCCTCATTTGGCGGAGCTGTCTGCGAACGGGAACTACTTCGACGAGCAATGGGCGGCGTAATTTTAAATTGCCAGGCTCAAGAAGCATATGCTCAATGGAACTAATTGAGAAAGCGGTCGGGTTCCGTAAAAAATACACAAAAGACGTCAGAAAGAGCTGGTTAACAGAGATGCTCAGCTGAAATGACTCCTAGAATGGAAGGCTGAAATGAACAAAGGTAGATTGAGGGTGCTCGATTTCACGTGGGCAGCAAAACCTCATTGGTCCGAAATAAATATCCTGATGCTTGCACGTGAATATGCAGGATGACCTTTAGGCATGATGATTGAAAGGTCTTATCTTTATGACATATCGCATTGCCGATATAGTAACGCTAGAACATTAACCTCATGGTTTTCACATTAATAATATATAGATTTAGCCAAGCCTAAAAGCGGAGCCCCCCTTTTTGTTTTGTCTGTTTTTTGCTTTTGTTTTTTGTTTTGTTTTTTTGTTTTGTTTTTGCTGGCAGTTATTAATTTGTGAAAATACTCTCATCCAAGTCGTTTTATTAAAAAAAAAAACAAAGAAAAAAAAGAAAAAAAATTCTTGCTCCCGCTGAGTGTCGAACCCGGGTCGTCGGCGTGAGATGCCGGTAACTAGTCCACTAGTTCGTGACAAGCTGCCTATCAGCATGAAAATGCTGGTGTTTTTCCCGGCAAAATGTGTTCGAAACGCCGTAAAAACCATGGTTGTGGACAGAAAAAACCAAAAAGCACTAGCTCTGCTATATTTGGCGTCGAAACCGCTGCGAAAAGCTGCGAACTCAATCGGTGTGCCGACCGAGTTTGAACAGAACCGACGAGGCAAATTTGAACTTTTTGCCTGAACTTTATCGCCGAATTTCTTTCGCCTAGATTGAACTTTTCCCCTTCCACCAAAAAGACAACTGAGTGTTCTTTTGAACTTTTTTTTTCCATTAACAAATTTCTTTTTGACTTTTGTTGTCTTTGCTTGTTTTGCTACAACGCGGGTCAACATGCGATTTCGCGCCGAAAACACACGGGATTCAGCACAGGGTTATATCCAGTGTAGGAAGTGTATTGGTATCCCTGTGGTGCGGACGGACGGACGGACGTACGGACGGACGGATGTACGGACGGACGGTCACATGACTACTACGTCACTACCAAAATTTTTTGGCTTGATAGATTACCAAATTTCCTTAGCAATGGAGCTCCGCAGACGCGCTAGCGCGCTGGCTCCGCTATTAATTTATAATATTTATAAATTGGCTAACATAAAATTAACTCGGCTTGTTCTGGTATGAGTTATCATGCAGCGAACAGTCGGTTAGTAAAAAAGAATCGGATAACAAGAAGAAAACGATCAAGATCATACAAAACCAGCAACCTGGTGAAGATACCAGAACAAAAACAATTAAACTTAGCCAAATCTATTGAAATTAGTTTAATTGGATCTCTGTACAAAGATTAAGGATGTACAAACTTTTGAACTTAAAAAAAATTAAGCCCATCCAAGCAAATTGAGCGTGCTACTAAATGACTTGTTTGTCTAAGAGATAATAGTTTTTTTCTATACTTATTAAAGATATCATTAACTCGAGGCCTCGCTTGTTTAAAACTTGTAATTTTATATACCAAGTCAACTTTTATTTCTGAGTTGCGTCATTAACTTTTAGCAGGTGAATACAGATATGAAACTCGAAACACAAACGGGCTTCCAAGTAAAATGTATTTTATTTTAAACTCTTTCAAAGCAAAACAACTTCTGATGTACAGCTGAAGCTAGTGAAAACTGAGTTGTCGGTGTCTTCACCTCGCGTATACTACGGCGGCTTTTTACCTCCCGTGTAACACACGGAAGTCATTGCTAAACGAAAGAATCACACGATTCGTATTTGTTCCTTTGGTCTCCTTTTGTCCCTCGAAAATCCTTGAAAATGTCGTTGGAAGTTTTACTTTTCTCCTTTGGTCTTTTCCTTCCACTTTCACCACCACCACCACCATTACCACAATTCTATTGTTTTTACCACGCCACCACCACCACCACTACTACAATTCCGTTGTTTTTTCCACCACCACCACCACAATTCTATTGTTTTTACCACCGCCACCACCACAGTTCTATTGTTTTCACCACCGCCACCACCATTACCACAATTCTATTGTTTTTAGCACCGCCACCACCAGAATTCTATTGTTTTAACAACCGCCACCACCACCACTACTAAGTTCTATTGTTTTTTCCACCGTCACCACCACCACAACTACAATTCTATTGTTTTTACCACCACCACCGGCAAAAACAGTAGAATTGTGTTGCTGTTGGTGGTAAAAACAACAGAATTGTGGTGGTGGCGGTGGTAAAAAAACAACAGAATTGTGGTGGTGGCGGTGTTGAAAGCAAAAGAATTGTGGTGGTGGCGGTGGCGGTGGTCAAAACAATAGAATTGTGATTGTGGTGGTGGTGGTGGCGGTGGCAAAAACAATAAAATTGTGGTGGTGGTTGTTGGAAGGATGGAGACCAAAGGAGAAAAGTAATACTTCAAACGACATTTTTAGGGACTTTCGAGGGACAAAAGGAGTCTAAAGGAACAAATACGAATCGTGTGATTATTCCGCTTAGCAATGACTTGCGTGTGTTACACGCGAGGTAAAAAGCCGCTGCGTGTGTTAAACACGAGGTGAACACACCGATAACTTAGTTTTTACTAGCTTCAGTTGTACATGAGAAGTTGTTTTGCTTTGAAAGAGTTTAAAAATACATTTTACTTGGAAGCCCGTTTGTGTTTCGAGTTTCATACCTGTAATCACCTGCTAAAATCACTCAGAAATTAAAGTTGACTTGGTAAATAAAATTACAAGTTTTAAACAAGCGAGGCCTCGAGTTAATGATATCTTTAATAAGTATAGAAAAAACCTATTATCTTTTAGACAAACAAGTCACTTAGTAGGACGCTCAATTTGCTTGGATGGGCTTAAGTTCAAAAGTTTGTACATCCTTAATCTTTGTACAGAGAACCAATTAAAATAATTTCAATAGATTTGGCTAAGTTTAATTGTTTCTTAAATCCCTCCACAGAGCACTGCTAATCTTTCATGCACGTCCAGTTCAAGTACATTCGCATAATTACTTTGGTAGCAGTGCATGAAACAGCAACAAATTTCTTCGTTTACAGAGAGTCTAAGACTCACTGAAAAGTATTCAGTCTTTCTGGCAGCTGTTTTCCTCAACTCCAAGTTGTCTTTGGAGCACTGGTGGATTGACCTCGCCGGGGCTCTCAGTCTTTAATGTTAAGCTATACTTGTACAGCGCTTTTCGCTTCGATTCACCTGCCGAGTTGAAGTCAAGTTTTCGATGTTCTTCTTCAAAACGTTGGCGCCAGTGGTCAGCCGTGGTTTCTGCTACCAGGTGAGCACGGTTTGCTCCAATCAACAAATTGATTAAGGCTGTGTGCTGATATTGATGAAAATATATATAAATATCCAACGTAAATGCTTGTTGCAATTGGCGACGAAGGTCATCGTCTGTAACAGATACCATTTTGATCTTTACTTCCAGTGACTTGACATGATCCATCAAGGTGCAAATTTCTTCTTGGTGTTTCTCCACTAATTTGTTCGCTTCATAAAAAGAACGTTCTAAATCTTGCAAACGTTGGATTGAGGGAATAGGGCGGTACAACAACTCCCAAATTCGCGCGCTGTCTCTTTCTCTCGTGTATTTGTGAATACGCTCCAAATCTGAATATTTTTTCTTGATATCATCCAATTCTTTTTGAAGCTCTGTAATTGCTGTAAGTTCTGGTATCTTCACCAGGTTGCTGGTTTTGTATCATCTTGATCGTTTTCTTTTTGTTATCTGATTTACTTACTAACCGACTGTTCGCTGCATGATAACTCATTACCAGAACAAGCTGAGTTAATTTTATGTTGACATATCTTTTAAGTGAAATTAATATTCGTCGCTCAAGTTGACCAACTCAATTTCTGTGCGTTTATATGGAAAAGGACAATAAAGAGCTTGAGTGTTACAATGAAGTGAATTTTCGCGCATTTACCTGCATTTACATGGAACGAAAGCTAGTGATAACCGAACTAGTGGCGGGAAAAGCATCAGTAGTGTGAGAAGAGAGCAGGCAAACGACGCTCATTGGGTATGGAAACAATCCAACTCGTGAGGTCAGCCTTTTCACGACGTAGTGTGTGAAGTAGTTATAGCACAAACCAATCGGCATAGGGAAATTCAAAGGGAATGCAAGGGGAATTCCGTAATGGGGCCCAAAAATAACATATATCACTACTAACAACGCTAAATGTAATTCGTTCATAACATAGAGGGCAAAATTACTGATTGCTGATTGGTTGAGACACTGGGCATTTGTTCTTAATTTTTTTCTAACGAGGGCAAAATTACTGACCCCTGACTGGCCAAGCGCCAAAATTATTCTCATTTGATTGGCTGAGCGCGAGAGCGCGCCATTTGCATTGTGTAAGCGTCTTGAAAAGAGAAGTGGATTTTAAGTTGTTTAACATAAATGGCTTCAGAGTTTGACTTTTAACCGGTTTGGTTGGCAAAAATGGTGCGGAAATCAAGTGAAAGCTCAAACAGAAATCCCAAAAGGTGAACCTGAATGTTCCACGGGGAACAATAAATGGTTATTAGGCGGCCGTCCTCGCAGGCGCACGTCGCTGACTCATAAAATGGACGTTTTTTGTTTTTCATTTTTGTCGTCATCGTCGTAAGTCACTTGACTTAGTTCTCTTGGGATCGCGCGGCCAACAGACACAACTGCATATTACGGGCTTAGTAAACGACAATGGCATTGCTGTTATGACAAGAGGCTGCAAGTAAGCACTCGTGCCGTTAAGATCTAAATGGAACCCTTGCCTGTTAAAGGCTGAAAAAATCAAAGCAACTAGAACAGTGTTATCCACGACAATCGACTGCATATGTAGTTATCACACACTTAAAATATTTTGACAGCAACAATCTGCAACAGTTATAGAATTATAGAGAGCTTCCGTTTATTCACAATCTTATGCTACCAAATTTAATTTCCTACGGCTCCAAGTTCTCT
The DNA here is from genome assembly GCA_964017195.1 of Siderastrea radians. Classification (NCBI taxonomy): domain Eukaryota; kingdom Metazoa; phylum Cnidaria; class Anthozoa; order Scleractinia; family Rhizangiidae; genus Siderastrea; species Siderastrea radians. The sequence goes on along the minus strand of OZ024895.1, from coordinate 10,185,736 downwards.
GAAGGCCACATAGGCACCCAGTGTTCTTTCTGGTTCACTAGTTAAATTAAATTAAATTAATGCACGCAAGCATGCAAGTATCGTGGGTGTCAAAAAACACAAAGCGCCTCATTCAGGGTCACTATGAAAGGTCAAGTATCGTGAGCTTACCGAATCGATTTTATCAGTTTTCAAAAACAATCTGTCAAATACCGGACATTCTTCTCGCCCATGGTCACGACTTTGATCTGGCAGCGCACAACTCACTTTCACCGGTAATACGTTTACATACTTTAATTCCTTACATACGGGAAGTGCAAATTGTCCATAACAGGTCACCGGAAACCAAGAATTACAGACTTTTTTCCCTTAGGAAAAGGGGGGGGGGGTGAGAGACTATGCCCACTAGACGTCTTTCTTTGTTCTGTACGCTGAGCAGCAGTTAAACTGCTTGTGTGGTGAATTGCTTACGAGTGGGTACTTTTATGCTGGGGGCCCGCTGATTGTGCTTCGACGTACATGGAAAGTTTTGCGAAAATTTTGCCCTCTGTGTTATAAACAAGTAATCGGGTAAATCACGCCAAATGTAATGCCAACCGCAAGAAAACCTGAGAAAACCTGTGGTTTATCAAAGACGGGCCCTTACAAGCTAGAGTTATTTGTGAGTCACTAAAATTAAACATCTGAATTCTCCTACAGCCCTCGTATTTTTTTGTATTAAGAATCCAATTTATAAAATTACGTTACCTGTATCACCTCTTCCAGTTTACGAGACTACTTGTCGAAAGATGATCTCCTACATTTGGTTGAAGGAGCAAGCGCGCTCTGTTTGGCTCGCATCTCACTAGTAGCTAGAGATTAAGCTTTACCACTGAAAAAATGTTTCTTTTAACTGAGACAGCGAAGTCTCTAGGTAAATAAAAATATTTTTATAATCGACTGACTGTTTGTGTAATAAAACATTTATTTCACTTAGTCTCGTTGTACATGTATGTAAACGCTGCTTTATTACTTGACCCACAGGGGTTCAGGTAAAATGTTTGTGTTTAACCGTTTGGAATAATTATAGTAAATGTACGGGAATCAATCAATCAATCAATCAATCAATCAATCAATCAATCACTCACTCACTCACTCACTCAATCAATCAATCAATTACTTATTTGCCTTTTTTCAAATTGATTACAAAACGTATCATAGATTAAATTATACTTGGACAGGAGCTCTCAGCAAACCCTTTAGGGCTTAGGATCTACCTTAAGTTTCATGCTTTCGCGACGTGTCGCTAAATATATGTATGGATCAATGTTAAATAAACGTTCAATTAACTCACCTGTGGTGTGTTGTTGTCCTTTTGCCTCAGCAATGATATTTAGAGCCATTTCGAAGGATTTTGAGTTCACTGTTAACTGTCACACTAGGAAAAGGAGAAGCCGGGAGGAAACAGATTTTTGAAGGGCTCCAGCCCCGGGCGATTTTTCTCCAGGAAATCGTATCGCTCAGCTTTCAAACCACAGAACTGAAAAGCCGAAAAACATACGCTTGTTCTCGTATCTCTTGATCGAAAATGCGTCCAAACGGCCCGGAGCTAGCCCTAAAAAAAAATCAAAACCCCACACTTTCCAAGCGGTTGAAATGCGTAGCAAATTTTCACGTGCCAGCCAGCAACAGTCCTGCTGATTGCCTCTTTCTGATTGGACGCCGTTATTTTTAATCCGTTATTGTTTATCGGCGGCCAATCCCCAATCTCCTTCTCCTAGGGGCCGATTACATGAGGCGGGCTGGCCCGCTTAGCCGGGCTGGCTCGGTTTTCCGGGATCTCGGCACGTCTGTGAAACACATTAAGGGGCCGATTACATGAGCCGGGCTGGCCCGATTAGCAGGGCTGGCTCGGTGTACCGAGATGACTGCTCAGCCCGGTATTACATGAGGCGAACCAGCCCTCCTGCGGCTAAATTTAGAAGCTGTCGTGTGAAAAGATGGCTACATCAAAGAGCATGAACCAAGTGTTTTTGTTTTCGCCAATTCATTATTTTGGCGTATTATTTTCAGTTTTACGTAGCTTAATGGTCTGATAAACCTTTATGTGTTATATAGAAAGAGAAATTTAGTGACAAGAAAGTGTTGTCCCGGCTAGCAAAGGCTGGCCCTGCAATCGCGACTACATGGTAAATTTTCAGCCCGGCTAGCCCAGCTAGCTGGGCTGAGATTTTTCCATTTTTAATATGTTTCACAGACGTGCCGAGATCCCGGCGAACCGAGCCAGCCCGGCTAACCGGGCCAGCCCACCTCATGTAATCGGCCCCTAAAAATCAACTTTGCGATTACAGCTCGGCTAGCTGGGATCCCGGCATCGCGATGCCGGGATCTCGGCTAGCCGGGATGAAAATTTACCATGTAATCGCAGTTGCCAGGCCAGCCCGGCTAGCCGGGCTAACACTTTCTCGTTACTAAATTTAGCCTCAGAGCAAAATGGATCACCAGAAGATCGATATTTCTCATTCTATATAACACATAAAGGTTTATCAGACCATAAAGCTTATAACTTTAGCCGCAGGCGGGCTGGCTCTCCTCATGTAATACCGGGCTGAGGAGTCTTCTCGGTAGACCGAGCCAGCCCCAGCCCGGCTCATGTAATCGGCCCCCTAGTGTGACAGTCAACGGTGAACTCAAAATCCTTCGAAATGGCTTTTAATATCATTTCTGAGGCAAAAGGACAACACCACACCTCAGGTGAGTATCCATACATATATTTAGCGATACGTCGCGAAAGCATGAAACTTGCGGTAAATCCCGTACATTTACTATAATTGTTACAAACGCTTAAACACAAACATGTTGTCTGGGTACCCTGTGCTTGACCTAGAGAAGAAAGGTCATCCTGATTTGTAAGAAATTACCAAGCAGAGATCACAGAATGTGCAGGAAGCCATCATGTGGAAGATCGCTATCTTTATCACCCGCTTTTGTTTCGAGTCTCTGATTGTATGCATCATAGCAGGTAGGAATACCATCACTTTTTACTTGACTATCCTGTGATATTATCTGGGAAGTGTGGCTCTTGTTTATGACAACGGCCGAAAAATCAGACGCTGTCGCAGGCTACAGTTAATTACCCTCGGCACCAGAAGCGTTTCTCACAGGGTAAAATTTGTTTTATGACCAAGGCAACAATTCAAGTGTGAGTGAGTTGTTGGAAACACGACTTCAGCTCTCTAGTTTCCGTCTCATAAGTTAATTATTGAGTTGCCATTAGCCATAAGAAAACTTGAAGGTGACTGCTAAACAATAAACACGAGGAATCCGACGGTATTGCTTCACGTGCTCGTCATTTCTCATGGTTAGAAACGTTTTGTACATAATTTTTCCTTTGCGAGGGCTTGATATTAAAACGAAAGCGAATGATGAGCGATCAAACTTAAATCGAAGAGAAGTGACTAGAGCCAGAGGCGCTTTAATTTTTTTTTCATAATTTTAATCATCAATTTGCATATGGGAATACAGAAAACCTTTTGTTTTGTCGGATCTACTGCGGGTTCGTTCGACCAACGTACAAGGAAGTTTGCTCTAACAATGTCACAATTTATATGAAGCGGTACAAACGACATTTACTGAATCTTATTGAGTTAACGTGTCGTGGATTGAGAAAGTCTTCGTAGGTGTAGTTTGTGGATACTGAGGATCCTTAGCGAAGATTTGTAAGCAACTGCGAGCCGAGGAGACCGTTGAGAGGCTATCATGCGTGACACTGCAAAAACCAACTCCATGAAAGTCATTTGATCATGATACAATACAAGAACTGATGTGCAGAGAAGCTTAATCCTCTTCCAGCGTTCTCTGAATAAGTGCACGCAGCATTTTCTTCACTTCTGTTCTTCTTAAAGCGCAAATTCTCGTACTACACTTTTGTAATCAATCGAAGTGCCTCTGTCAGCATGCATAATTATACCGGGAGACTCTGCTCGCAGGGTAGCATAATTAAGCTCCAGAGATGAAAAGTTGCTCAGTTCTTATGGTTGTGCGCTTGTAGGTCTTGATCCTGAGCAAGGTACCAAATGACCGCTCTAGTGTTGCAGTAGACACAAGCATTGTAAGAATAGTGAAAACTGCTGTTACATTTGGGCACACATTAACTCGACTAAAAGTGTGATAAATTGTCCATAATGAAGGCAAAGGATGAAGATGAAGAGAATGGACTTAGAGACAAAAGATTTTAGAAGGAAAATCCAATTTTGTCAACTGTTATTTTTCATTAAATTTTGTCACGTGGGATGAATATTTCAAACAAACACCGAATTCTTCCTTGCCGTATATTAAGCTTCTGCTGTAAGTTTTCACCATGTCTGTTCTCTTGAAGAAGATTTTTTCGGAAATACTTGTAACTGTTAGTGCAAATACAAAAGGCTGTTGATACTCATCCCAATAGCAGGAGTTTTTGTGATTTTGAATTTCTAATCGATCTTTTCACCAACAGCCGATTTTTATTACAACTGATTAGAACAAATTTCAAAGACAATAAGACGCGTTTTAATTAGGGTTCATGTACTGGAAGAGATGATACAAAACGCCCAGGCGCATTTTTTTGCGGTGGTGTTGAAGAAAAGTCGATTTTGAAAATGCACAACGTTACCTGGTCGTTGAATGTTTGCATTATAAACCGTTAAGTAAAGAATGACCGATCCACAGACCACGGGAGATCTCGTGGTTGTTGATGCTTTTTGCTTGTTTGTTGGTTAGTTGTTATTGTTGTTGTTTTTTAATTTCTGCAAGGAGAGCTTCGTACTTTATTTCACCAATGTTTTTGTCTCCTTTAATCGTTAATTAACAATGAAGTTTGATATGACTTTCTTTCTCTTGTCAGTCTCTAAACTGAATCGGACCGACTAAAGCAGTGTACGGCCCGTCTTACAGGAAGTCAGGTCGTGAGAGACTTAGAAAAATATGACAGGTGGGTTTTTAGAGAGGTCTGCAATGCCGGCGGACCGATTCGATGGGTCTTGGGCCGTCACGGCCCGTCTCGTAAAACACACCCGACAAAGCGGAAGTCAGTTCGCAAGAGTCTTAGAAAAATATCGCTGGTGGGTTTCAGAGAGAGTAGACATGTCGGCGGATCGACTCGATCGGACACGGGCCTTCAGTAGTAGTAGTAGTAGTAGTAGTAGTAGTAGTAGTAGTAGTAGTAGTAGTAGTAGTAGTAGTAGTAGTAGTAGTAGCAGTAGTAGTAGTAGTAGTAAAACTTTATTTTAACACGGTAAATCCATTCAGGAGAGAAATTTATACAAATATTATTAAAAGAGATAACAACGCTAACTACACTAACTAATAAGCTAACTACTAGTTAAACCTGCTTTACGAGGATGCCGTGTATGATGCCTTAACATTACTAAATGAGCTCGCTTTGGAAGGTGTGACGACCGGTCTAGCAAAACGCGACCCGACAAACCGGAAGTCAGTTCACGAGAGACTTAGAAATATATGGCAGGTGGGTTTCAGAGAGGGTAGAAATGTCGGCGGACCGACACGATCGGCTTGGGCCGTCACGACCTGTCCAGCAAAACGCGACCCGACAAACCGGAAGTCGGTTCGCGAGAGACTTAAAAAGATATCGCTGGTAGGTTTTTAGAGAGAGTAGACATGTCGGCGAATCGACTCGATCGGACACGGGCTGTCACGATCGGTCCAGCAAAAAGCGACCCGACAAACCGAAAGTCAGCTCGCGAGAGACTTGGAAAGATATTGCTTTTGGGTTTCAGAGAGGGTAGAAATGTCGGCGGACCGACACGATCGGACTCGGGCCGTCACGACCCGTCTAGCAAAACGCGGCCCGTCTCATCGGAAGTCATTTCGCTCGAGAAAAATACAGGAAGAGCGGACTCTATTTTTTCCAAAAACCTCTAGACTAAGTTGAGCTAAAAGCGCGAACGTAAAAGCCGAGGACCTGAGGACTTAAAACTTTCATTGAAAACAAAACCTCTAGCCTGCGTTAGCACTACCGCTCCGGTGGATCTCTACGATCAATGAGGGTAACGGATTTTTTAACTATTCGGCAGCCATACATGTATACGATCAGCTGAAGAGAAGCGCTCGAAAAACAGCGAAAAACACTTATAAATTTAACTTTTTTAGTTAAAGCGTCTCAACTTTTTTGCATGATAAGCGCTACAAGGACGCTGTCAAATTGAATGAACGCTGAATTCTACACAATAGACCATTCAAGCCTGTTTTATAGTTTGCCTCTAATACTCGAATAAGTTTGATCCGACAAGGTGCGAGAAATTTCTCGCTTGAATGGCCTATTGTGTAGAAACCAACAGTTACGCAATCTGACAGCTTCCTCGCAGCAGTTTTCACGCGGGAAAACGTTTTTCCGTCGCTTTGTAACGCGCTTGTGATTAGCAATCTCTATCATCTATCTCAACATTAAATATCAAAAAACAGGAATTGTCCGATTTTTGCAAAACGCCCTTATGGTAACAAGTCTGCGATTGTACGATTTGTCCGATATTTCCGACTGCGCGAATTTCATACTGTTGTTTGCGTTTTTACGTCTTCTTGTAACAAGACACCAATTGTCTGATTGTTGCAACTGTCCAATTTTCTCACATGGCGCGCATGGCGCGCTTAAAAAACGGAAAATATATTAAAAAATATGAAATATATTAAATGTTAAATATATTTATATATATATTAAATATGTTAAAATATATTAATATATTATTATGGATTTTTGGGGCGAAGCCAATGTATTCAACCCGAATCAATTTGCGTACATGAAAGGTCGTTCTATGGTTATACAGCTGTTTTCCTGGCAACAAGAGAAACCCTACGGAAGTAATTCTCTTAGACTTTTCCAAAGCGTTCGACAGTGTTCCACACAGACGTCTGCTTCATAAACTAGAAAGATACGGTATTGACGGCCCTCTTCTTAAATGGTTTGAGGGCTTTTTAATTGGTCGGTCGCAACGAGTTGTTTTGCGTGGTAGTTATTTGTCATGGACTCAGGTAAAATCAGGCGTACCTCAGGGAACCATTTGAGGGCCCATCTTGTTCATAATGTACGTCAACGATATATCCACTGGAGTTTCTTCCACTGTGAAATTGTATGCAGACGACACTTAACTCTATAGAGAAATAGAGAGCATTCCTGATGATACTGATGTGCTACAGTCTGACTTGTTTCGTCTTACAGAATGGTGCAAAACCTGGTAGTTGAAGTTTAACCCCGATAAATGTGAAACAATGAGAATAACTCACAAACAAGATACGTATATATTGTATGACCGTCTTCTTTCATTGCACACGCTTAACGAATTTCTGTTAAACAGCTGAGTTGTTGTTATGCAAATTTCCGCGACTCTAAGAGCAGTAGTTGAATATATATATGAGTGAACCAGGTATTGTGTCATTCCCCCCTTGCGATTTTCATCCCCTGCTCACGTTTAAAGAACAAAGCATTCATGCATTTATCTTTTCTTTGTTCGCTTTCGTATGTTCATTTGTGTTACCCACTTCGGCCTGTGTGTTTTTAGTTCCTAAAGAGGGAAATTGATAAATTGATACGTTGTGATTTTCATTCCCGCCTAACGTTTAAAGAATGAAGCATATCAAGGGGCATGTTCATTTGCGTTTTCCGTTTCGGTTCGCGTGTTTTCCCTTAAAAAGTAAAAATTCTGATCGGTGTGTTGCGATTTTTATTCGCGCCTTACGTTTAAACAATCGAAATAACGGGAGAATCGGCAAAATTATGGATCACAACTCTTATTATACCATTCTCCAATTTAGCAGTATCGCACTCTTCTGGCGTGTGGTTACTCGTCTAATGCTTAGTTCGAGGTATACATGCCCGTGTAGTTTATTTTTTCGTCTGCTTGAGTTTACAAGTGTCTCCATTCCTCGTCTGATGCTTAGAATGAGGTATACATGCACATGTAGGTTTTTTTCGTCTGCTTGCATTTATAAGCGTCTCCATTGCTCGCCTGACACTTAGAACGAGGTATACATGCATGCGTCGCTTTGTTTTTTCGTCTGTTTAAGTTTACAAGCGTCTCCATTGCTCGTGTGACGCTCAGAACGAGGTATACATGCACGTGTAGGTTTGTTTTTTGTCTGCTCGTGTTTGAATATGCATCTTCGTTGCTCGTTTGACGCTTAGAACGAGGTATACATGCACGTGTAGGTTTGTTTTTCGTCGGCTTTCGTTTGAATATGTGTCTCCATCGATTGTCTGACGCTTAGGACGAGGTAACCATGCACACGTAGTTTTGTTTTTCGTCTGAATGCGTTTGAATATATATCTCCATTGCTCGTCTGACGCTCAGAACGAGGTATACATGCACGTGTAGGTTTGTTTTTCGTCTGCTTGCGTTTGAATATGCGTCTCCATTGATCGTCTGACGCTTGAGGTATACATGCATTCACAATTTTGTCATTCCTCTGTTTATATTGATAAGCGTGTCCATTCCTCGTCTTACGATTAGAACGAGGCAACATGTATGTCATTTGGTTACCATTTTTCCTCCGTTTGCGTCGTGTTAAGATTTTGTTCACGAACTGACCTCCGGTGAATCGGGTCGAGTTTTGCTATGACGGGTCGTGACAGTCCGTCTCGGGCCGTGACGGTTAGCCAACATTTGGCCAGAACGTCAAGGAAGACCACATATAGGGCAAGAACGTCATGCTAGTCCACATATAAGGCACTAATGTGAAGGTAAGTGAGTACAAGTGAAGGGAAGTGAGTACAAATGAAGGAAAGTGAATACAAATGAAGGAAAGTGAGTACAAATGAAGGAAAGTGTGTGTTAGTGGAGGTAGGTGCGTTACTCAGTTGGTGTATATATTCATATAGGATTGTAATGTTATTAGTGCCTTATATGTGGGCTAGCATGACCTTCTTGCCCAACATTTGGTACCCTGGACACCCTTTAGCTAACTTCCGGTCCACCTCGTTCTCAGGGTCTCTCTGCCATACCCCCGCTAGAATTCTACTCCCGGTAAGGCGTAATAAATTTCGCGACCTGACTTCCGCTGAGTCCGGTCGTCTGTGCCTACAGTCGGTCCGATCCAGTTCGGGTGTATTGGACATGCGTGTACTTTTGGGGATATTAAAAGAAATGTACTGCTTGTTTTACTCAGGAATAAAAAGGGCCGAGACACAGTGTAGTTAATTCGCCGTTTATTTTGTTTACTGTAAATGTAAAGAAAAGCCATATACATAAAAGGAAACCAGAATAGTGGTTTTACATTTGTCCCAAGTCTCGAGTCGAATGTTTTAAAAGACTTGAGAAATAACGTTTTAAATTTTGCAGTTTAACAACAGTTTTTTAGTTCAAAATTGGGCAAACATTTGCTGTTACCACGGCAACAATGAAGTTATGACCTCAACAAGAAAGCCTAATGGGTATTTTAACTGGCCGTTTTGACCCTTCCCACCCCTAGGTTTCACAAATATTAGCGCGATCCTGTATTTATACGAACCGGCGTGACGAAAATTGTGATTGTGTGACACAATATTTTGACTATAGCGTTACCGGATGGCATAATGTTTAAACTCTGATGACTTAGCTTATCTTTCTTAGCGCTTTTATTTCTGCTGAAAAACGGAAATTCACTCAAACGTTGCATGTCGGTATAAATTCGTCCACAACTGAGAATGCTTACATAGGGACGACGAAATATTTACTGTTGTGCCTAGACCGTGAATACAAACAGTGAATATAGCAGTAGAATTAAAGTATAACGCTTGATACCAAACCAACACAACAGCGAACACCACAGGCAAACCACACGCATCGCTCGATAATATTCAGTTATTTTCTATTTAAAGACTCGTAACAGCTACCTTATTAATTGACTCGGCTCCTTATTAATGACCGATTCCTTCGTCTTGTTGCAATTAAAATTAACTTCTCGCCTCAAGTAAACACTTATCGCTTTCCCTTCTCAAGAACTCTGGTGTAGCGATGGTGCAACCCACTAATTGCATCATCATACTAGTGCCAATACCTTCTCTTCCTATGCCACCGTTCCTTACCGCGCTAACAAGCTGCAAACACAGCTGTCGTTTCTCTCCTCTGTGAAATACACGTTACCCAATGGAAAACTTGCAATCCACTTCGGAAATCGCCCCCCCCCCCCCTTAAAACGCCAAGGGAAACTGCCTCTCACGCAGCATAATATTACACCGCTGCTATACAAAACGCATTTTTCAAAGCGAATCACATTCACAGAAGCGTGATATGCTCCTCACATTCACAAATCCTTCCACTCCCACATTTTTACATCCCTCAAAATGACAATCCCCATAACAAAACTCCTGCGCTAAAAAATGTTCACCATAACCACTAACTAGACAACACAGCCAATTTCGCATTCAATCCTTTAGTAGCTTTACTTAGTTGCGCATGCGTCATACAAGACAAATACAGAAACTCCAAACTCAACAACCCTTTGCCGTTCATATCTTAAATACTGTAAATCAAGACAAGAACACACGTGGGTAACATTCAGCAGACTAATATGCGCATGCGTCTCATAGCGCAACTCCATTTTGGCCGAAGGCCGCAGAGTGGAGCCCCATACTCATACTAAGAGGCATGCTGGTAATTTTTTACGGTCATGGCAAGCGGAAGGGCTCGCGGGCGCGTGCGCCGTACTTACGTCGCATTTCATGACATTCTTACATGAGTCAATTTTCGCCCAGCTTCTTGTATACTGAGAAAAATATGTCAGAAGAGCAGAGACGAAGGAAAAGAGAAGGAGATAGAGAACAACAACGGGAAAGGAGTAGAAACGCCACTGAAGAACAGCGTCAAGCACCCGGTCAAGCAGAACGGAAACGAAAACGAGAAAGACGAAGGAACAGTACAGCAGAGCGAGAAAGGCAACGAGAAATAAGAAGGAACGGTACTGAAGAACATCGCCAGAGGAAAACTGAAAGACGCCAACAGAGAACTGTGAACATGTCGGGTACAGTTTTCTTGATTTTTATCTATTTGTGATTGGAAATAATTTTGTACCACCCAATAATTTACGTCTACGTTTTTGTATTTTATTCTACAGATGAACAAGGGGAAAGAAATCGTAATAGAGAGAGAGAACGGAAAAGAAATTTACGCCAAGGACAGCACGAAGTTCCAAGGTGTTCAGGTAAAATCAAATTCCGTGCCTTAGCAAAGTTGTTTAACACAAAAAAAGCACTGTAACAAAAGGAAACTTTTCGTCAAAACTGAAACCGCACTTTTTATGTCATTTACATGTAATACTTGCTCGTAGAAAGTGAAAAAAAGAAAAAACTAAAAGCTATGACAATTTGAGGGGGTATTACAAAGACGGTCATTTGTCGTGATGGTATCAAATTACAAGATTTCACAAAATGGCTGCCGCGTGGCCGAGAACGAGAATACAATACCTTTTCAACGCTAGAAATGGAAAGAGAAAACTCGACTGCCGGTCCCGAATGCCTATTAAGTGGAATATGAATGTCTTAGAAAGGAGAAATTTGGATTGCTTTAGCCTGATGCTTCGAACAATCAGCTTGAAGATGTGATTGCTGTCAGTTTCCCGGAAATTTTCAATCATTTAACAGAATATTACGGTATGGTACATTCGCTTTTATTTAGAAGGATCCCGCTCAGTCTCAACTCGCTTATTTCCAATTCCCCGTTTTCTCCAACAAAAAGAAATTTGTCTTGGCTTTGGTCATAAATATAATATTTCCAGTTATTTACTTTTACGACGATAACCCGCTTCGGTTATCTCAAATTCCTGGCAACGCCCATCACAGCAACACTGCAACTAACCCAGTGACCATAATCACAGCCATGCAAGGAGCTGCAGCTACCACAGCCACAACAGCAATAATTGCCCCTCCATCAATGAATGCTAACACACCCGCTACTAATGAACGCCAACGCCCCACAAGCAATGACACTAATGCCACAACTATAAACGCTCCCGGAATGCCATCTGCTAAAACGCTACGTAAATGCCAGTGTACTACAATACGCCAATGATCGCTAACGCCACGTCACGCCATAAACTAAGCTGACTGGCTCCTAAATGTAACCAGTTAGAATTACATATAACTCTGTAATAAAAAGGATACAGCTAAAGTGGGACAAAGAAAATAAACCGCAGCATCTGCTTAACATATAGCTGGGCAAAGGCGGGAAAATAATAGCGCACCCCTGACACAGTTTGCCGATGTATGCGCTGAGAACGCGCTAGGACACTGTCCGGAGGCGGCAATGCTGCTGGGGAAGAAACGAAGCACCAACTGGCTAGGAAAACCAGTAGTAGAGGGTGAGGACTGCGGCAAGCCGAAAGGATGCCCACCGCACAAGCATGTGACTGAAAGGGGCCGCTGGGCAATTACGCTAGGACACTCTAGCTCCTGGCCCTAGGAGCAACTCTAATAGCTAACATGCTACAAAACGCTAATGAACGCCAACGCCTCAAGTGCAACTAAGCACTCTAGCTCCTGGCACAAGGAGCAACCGTAACAGGTAACATGCTACAAAACGCAGTGAGTACTAGAATGCCCGAAGAGCCACTAGGCACTCTGGCCTCTAGCCAAAGGAGCAAAGGCCTGATGATACCAGTAAATACTTAACGATGTATAAAACTACTGCAAACATGCGTCGCCAGTGCCTCGAGTGCAACTAAGCACTCTGGCTCCTGGCACAAAAAGCAAAGGGAACACGCTACGGACGCCACGCTAGATAAAAATATTACCAATAAATACTTAGTAAATAAGTAGTGATAATAATAACAATAATGATAATAACACCATACCATACCTGTAAATACATGATAATAAAAAAGAAATAAATAAATAAATACATAAAAAATTAATAATTATAATAAATAAATAAATAAACAAGCCACAGTAACTACGCAAGCTACACCACTGCAACAGCAACTACAATCACAATAGCCACTACAACCCTAGTGACTACCGCCAGTGTCGCACACGCAACCCCTACAGCTACAAAAACTACGGTGCAGACAAAACAGCTACTGCGGGTACTAAAGCTATGACAACCAAGACAGCCAATACAGCCGCTACAGCAACAACGGAAACTACAACTACCACACGGACACCAATGACAGCCACAACAGCAGCTACACCAACTGCAAATACCGTAGCTCCTACCACCCGCACCTACATGAAGAAACAGGAACTGCCCTGACTGCAGCAACGACAACCACTACAGCAACACCATCCACTGAAGCCACCATGCCACTACTGCAACTACAGCTACTATACCCTGTAGCAGGTTCTGCAAGTTCAGCCGCTATGGCAACCCCAACAACTATTGCCACGATGGCAACCACAACCTAGCACAACTGTAACAGCTCCCTGTACAGCAATAACAGCTACGACAGCAACTACAGCTAAGACAGCAACACCCACTACAGATAACGCACACAGCAGCCACTACTACTACAGCAACTATGGGCACTACGGCAACTGCAGAAATTACCGCTGTTACGGATGCTACACATGTCACCACAACTACAGCAACTGCAGTTAAAGCTACTACAATTCCAAGGTACTATGAACATGTATATACTGCCATTGCCCCCACTACCACAATTGTAAAAACCAGCCACTGACATAACAAATGCCCTCGGGACAAAATATGATGTATACATGAAATAGACCCTGCTACACAATGAAGGCACTGACCTACTAAAACCGCCGCCAACCTAACAGGCAACGGGACAGGAAAAAAAAACAAAAGACAAAAACCAAGCACCGACAAAACAAAAACCTAAAACGGAAGGTGCCAATGCCATAAAGCACTATAAAAACAAGGCCAACCGCTAAAACGCTGCATGAACTCCAATATGCTGCAATATGGTACTATGTACATGTACTATACTGCCATTACTCCCATTACCACAATTGTATAAACCAGCTATACGATGTATACATGAAACACCCCCTGCTACACAATGAAGCCGCTGACCTATGCCACAAAGTGCTATAAAAACAAGGCTAACCGCTAAAACGCTACATGAACGCCCAGCTGCTGCAATACACCAATGAATGCTATGGCTAATGCTAACGCCACGCCATAAACTAAGCTTGCTTCCAAAAAACTATATAGAATTACATAAAACTCTGTAGTAAAAAGGATACAGCTGAAGCGAGACAAAGAAACTAAACCACAACATCTGCTGAACATACAGCTGGACAGTGGCAGGAAAAAGCTAGCACAGACGGGGTTTGCTGACATAAGCGCCGACTCCCCGCTCGAACATACTATCCGCAGTCAGCCATGCCACTAGGAAAGAAACGAAATACGGAGCGGCCATGTGGAATGCTGATGGCAGAAGGCAAACAGCTCCAACAACCGAGGACAATAAATTGACACGAAGCCTGCGACAAGCCGAGAGGACGCCCACCACACAAGCATGTGACTGAAATAAAACGGCGGGAAATTGTGCCAGTACTTTCCAATGAAACGGCATGAACATCTTACAAAGGAAGAATTGGCATGCAGCCCTGAAACAACGCAGACGGAAGGGCCAAGCGCCACGCAACACTCTGCGAATAAAAAGGATACAGCCGCAAAACGGCAACGCACAAACCAATGGCTATGCTTGACGGTTAGCGATGATAAGCTGACGAGATTGCCAATGTAGCTCCGTGTCCGAGCCGGAAGATACTGTCCGAAGTCAGCAATGCAACTGGGAAAGAAACGAATAGGAGAACGGCCAACAGAACAACCAGTAGTTAAAGGCGAAGAGTTCGTAAACCAAAGACAATCTCGCGCGAAGTCCGCGACGTCGAGCGAACTGCCACAACACAAACCCAAAACATGCGATCGGGCGATGAACGACTGGAAAATTACGCCAGCGCCGAACGTAAAAGCTTCCGGAAACATCCCGCAAGGAAGACTAAGCAACACTGATGACAATGGTGAGAAGAAGCCGCCACGAATGTCGTAGAAAAAACAAGCAGAACGCTGCAAAATACCTAGACAAAACATGTGCAAGTAGTCACAGCTTGCCATTGCAGTAAACTACGCAAACTTAGCCTGAAAGCACCTGAACAACCGCTGACCACCACCGCTTGATAACCACATGCTCGTTTTAGGTTAACTTGGTTAAATACATTTAACCTCATTTACCTTTTATCCACCAGCTTGGAATGCTTCAGTGCCACTTACCGGTACTTAAATGCGCATGCTCAACGCAAGTATCTTTAAAAAATTGGGTAGTTTTTCAAGTAAGCGTGCGTGCTCAGTGCATGAAGTGGGATGACATTGCCATTTGAATTTCGTGCGCAGTATGGATGCACAGAAAAAAATAGCGCAAATGTCCTTAGAACCCCCCTGAAGCCATGGGGTTACTTTTGGCAATTGAGATTAATTAAAATCTGCTTTGTTTTCCATACAGGTTTTTATTCCGTCAACCTGATGTCAGAAAAATATGGCAGTTTATTGTAAGGCTTTGGTTAATAAATTTGTACTCTTAGCTACATATATGTTCCCAGGAAGACATTATCAATTGAAATGAAAAATTTGACGAGCAGTTTTGAAATAAGGTTTTATATTTTTTGCCTTTTTCTGTTCCCTCAGTGACACACCCACACACCAGTGACATTTATTTGGGAGTAACCCTACTCAACTACTCACACAACTAATTTCCCAGGAATGATGATTCAGACTTACTTGATTGAATTCACTTGACAGGGAAAACTATTTTAAATGATTGATTCACACCACAGTCTGATCCCCTCTTGTCAGTTCATTACCTGATAGGTTTCAGACTATTCTGAAATGATTTATGAAGAGGCTTTTCTTTCTGTTTTTCTTTGCTACCACATTATGACAATCAGTAACATTGCTCATTGGTGACATTAGATGCAGTGTAAAGGCTCATGATCAAACCAAAAACAAATTAAACCACAAGATTTACTACCATCATGGTCAGGGGTAGTAACAGAGTGAGTCATAATCTGTGCATCAAATAAAGTCACTAGTGATTACTGGACCATTTGTTATTCGCATTGGCAGCACTGTTAGTCACAGATTGGTTTTAATTGCTGGATTTTTAATTGACTGATTGACTGATTTATCAACTGAGTGGTTGAGTGGTTGATTGATGACTGATAGGTACTTAAAGAGATTGATTTTAATATGGTAGTCCCTGGGCATCAATAAAAGTAAACAAGGTACATTATTATTCCACTATAGCATCAGTTTACCATATAAGGAGAAAACACATACATGAGAGTATGAGAGTGTATTTCCCTATAGTGTCCCGGTTTCAAATCACTCAAAGAATAAATCATTAAAAAATGATAGCCAAATATTGTAGTGGAATATTAAATATCAATCAGTGGTTTTACAGATAATACTCGAGGACATTTTACTCATTGCTCGCATTTTTGCTCGCACCATACTACACAACTTATCTGTCAAACCATCGAATAAGGTGGATGTATTCTTCATTTAGTACCTTGTCTATACAATTTCTTTTCTCTGACAACTCTGCAAAGATGTAAATAAATTACACCGTAGACTTGTGGCAGAGGAAACACCGAGAGAAGGTGAACAAAAATAATTATGGCGTCCAATATTTCAGTTTACAACTCTAAAACTGGGGCTTATTTAGAATTGCGTAAAACAGGTTCATACCTGCCATCCGTCCCTATTTAATGGGAATTGTCCCGATTTTTGAATTTCAAAACCATGAGCTATAGGAAACATGAATTTTGAGTTCTCATCGAACGTTGTTTCAAGCAAACAGCGATGAAATAAATATGTCAACTATTCAATAAAACTAACACCTTACCGTCAGTTCTGCTGTCCCTTGTCTTTGATTTCTGCTTTATCTTCTGCAAATATCCCTGTTTCTCCCTGATTCTTCGGTGAGTTCGATATGCTTACTTTTACCGCCCGCCATTTTGAAAAACCACTCATTCCCAGTTCTTTTCATTCCCCGTTCTACGCAGCCAACTAGAAAACCTCCTAAAGCCGCCCTAAAGCCACTGGGTAGGAAACGCTTGGGCCGTTGCTAGGAGATTTGTGCCTTTGGCCAATCGTAGGGCCGAAAAGACAATCGCTATTGTTTTTCAAATTCGCCTTCAGCTAGTAAGAGCAAAAAGCTCATTCCAGTCCCCCCGACAGAACCTAATTTGAATTGTAACTCTTAATCCGTTGCACGACCACCTTCCATATATGGAAGTCCGTCGTGCACTGTTCTTACGAGCTTGTAACCATAACCTGGAAAAGATGGCCTACCCATTGGGCTTTAGGGGCTTTAGGAGGGTTTTTAGTTGGCTGCGTAGAACTGGGAATGAGTAGTTTTTCAAAATGGCGGGCGCTAAGAGTAAGCATATCAGTATCGAATTCACCGAAGAATCGGGGAGAAACAGGGATATTTCCAGAAGATAAAGCAGAAATCAAAGACAAGAGGCAGCAGAAATGAAGGTAAGGTGATAGTTTTATTGAGTAGTCGACATATTTCATCGCTGTTTGCTTGAAAAAACGTTTGATGAGAACTCAGAATCCATGTTTCCTATAGCTCATGTTCAAAACCTAAAAAAAATCGGGACATTCCAATTTTCAACAGGAAAAAAGACAATTTGGAACAGGGTTGTTAAAGATTGGTCTTGACTCTTCTACATCCTATTGTTTTGTGTAATACATGTGGTGCTTGAGACCATTAAACAACGCCTGAGAATTCTAATGCTGAAGCAGTACAGTATAGGCAATATTTTTAAAAGTCAATGCAAAACCCCTGCAGCATCCTGGACCCTGCTCAGTGTTGGGGGGTAGGGCACTACGCCAGGACTGGGGTGAGCGTGTGTGTGTGTGTGTGGGGGGGGGGGGGTCCCTATTTCTGATTTTATATGGTTGGCAGGTATGCAGGTTCTAATTTGATGAGAGGTGTATCTTTACAAATAATTAACAAAAAATTTAATATTGCTGTCAGGTACCGCTTGAAATAATAATAATAATTAAAAACAATATTATAATTATAATAAGAACCTTCCCAGAATGCTTTGCACCAGAAAAATTTCAATGCAAAATAACTTAGTTAATTTGTGGTCGAAGAGAATGCTGTACCATGTGTTATTTACAACTTCGTGAAAGTTATCCCTCATATTAACGTTAGGGTGATGACGTCATTATTCACGTGACTATGGCAAAAAATATGTTTTCGCTCACTGCAAGAACAGGCCTCCATCAATTCAAAAGCAGATAACGTGCCCTGATAGTCATTGGAATGGGCAATATGGAAATTGTCAGTTGACATCTGGCATTTGAAAGTTAAGGTGGCTCTGCACAGGAGCATTTCCCAGGGGACTGGTAAGGAGTCAGTAGCTATGATAGTTTAAGGCGGAGAGAAACAAAGCTTGGCTGGTTAATAGAACTTCGCATGAAAGTAACGACCATGACATGCTCACTGTTGTGACGTCATTGGTCACGTGACCAGAGCGCACAGAAAATTCAAATCACTTTAAAACTGCTTTAAGCTCAATAAATTCGTAATTTCTCACAGCAATATTGCAGAAAAAAAGTTATTCAAAGACGTCCATTACTATTTTTCCTTTTGAAAAAAGCACGATGAAAAATGAACCTTAAACTTTTGATAATCCCCTGTTTTGTGAGGTTTTAATATAAATGTAAAAACGAATCAGCGTATTTGGTTTCAAACTATGCTCTTTCTAACTACGTTAACAGTTTTTTTAAAAGAAATTCGTTTTCATATAGCTTAGGGATGTGAATTTGCAGGCACGCGGAGTACTGGGCACCAATGTCACGGATTGCTCAGGAAGACTGGTGCATTTTTTAGGCGCGGCGCCATAGCTGGCGACAAAAGCTGAAAAATGGGGTGAAAAGGTGTTTTAGCTTTCTGTGGTCCATTTCTGCTAAAGAATAATGGTTTCTTGGAAAGAGGACAGCACTTCATTTTTCGCTGCATTGCTCATGTCAGGTACGTGTAATTATACCTTTTTATTGTCTGCGGTAAACAGCTTAATATATTAGCAGGGCTTTACCGATCGATCATTATAGTTTAATGTTTCATATTTATCGTTTTAAACAGTCCAGTGCTTAAATAATTTGCCATTTTCGTTCGGGTAGCAAAAAGCCGAAAGATAGACACTTAGGTTGGTAACTGAAGTTTATTAAGTTTCGTAAGTCTTAAAATAAACGTTATATGAAGTGATGTAGTTTTTGTACACTCGTCTGTGAATCGTGTGTTATTTGTTGGCCAAGTAAAAGTGTAGCAACGCATCCTTTATGTTTTCAGTAACCCTAATTACAGCGTTGCTGTTAAAATTAATGTTTCAAACAGCTATTGCTTAAAGCAAGGTCAGGGTATTCTCCTAATGTTGATACTGGCAGATGAGCTTAAATTCTTTTGTGTAGCATCATTTAAGCTTACGTGTTGTAAACGTCTCATAACAACATAACATAACATAACACATAACATACTTTATTTTATCTCCAACTTCATTTGTTTATTAGCTGGGCTTTTCTTCACTGCTTGCAAATTATTTATATACATCTAATGACTCACGAATGTTTCTTAGATCAAGTAAGGTTCAAAGCTATAGTTGGCATGATTTGATGACAAACAAATTTAAATTTCGAATTAGGTACATGTAAAACGTTTATTAAACGTTATGTGTTGATCACATAATATGCTTAAGATAATCGAGTTCAAAGCAGGTGG
Organism: Siderastrea radians; assembly: GCA_964017195.1. NCBI lineage: Eukaryota > Metazoa > Cnidaria > Anthozoa > Scleractinia > Rhizangiidae > Siderastrea > Siderastrea radians. The sequence goes on along the minus strand of OZ024895.1, from coordinate 10,166,056 downwards.
ATGTAATTTTTTTGAACATCTCAATCTGTACTTTTACTGATTAAGTTATTCCATAATTTGCAGGGTAAAAAATTAACTTCAGTGCTTGAATCATTGAATTGCAACTCGGGCCAGTATCTTTGAATTCCAACCTCGTCCCCAGGGTCTTTTCGCTTGCTCGCTTAGTATAGTGGACCAGGCCATTTAGATAAAGTGGCTTTCAAAATCCTCTAGTCTAAATAAAAAAAATTAAAACCATATTTACTTGAATAGACCCCTCCCAACCCGGGTGAGAAGTAAGTCCTTTATCCAGGGATTTCGCCAATAATCATGTGGAAAAAGTACCACATACTGTAGAACTCTAAGTAAGACTGGAGTCACATGTCAATAAAAACAAACCTCAACTTTTATTGGCCCTGGTCAGTTTTAAATTGCTACTGGCAACCAGGAGACTGTCAATTTTTAGCCCTGAAGTTGTTGTTTTCACTGATACTTTTTTATCTATACTAGGCATGTATATGTCAGCAGTGATCAGTGATGCAGCTTTTCTTACAGTGAAGGTATGCACATGGAAGATATCAATCATATAATTATCCCAGCTTAGGTACTATCTTACTGTTCAGTAAAATAAACTGGGTCAAATGCAATGATCGGCTTAATTTGGGTTCGGTAGTTGAACACAATTAAACCAATAATATGCATATAGCAGTGTTTGGTTCCAATTTCTGAACCCAGTCAAACATAATTAAGCACAGTTAAACAGTTTTAAAATCATTCAAATATACCAGATATTTAAACCACCTGCCTTTAAGTGTGTGAGAACGAGCACAAATTTCTGTAGTGTGGAATTTGACCATGATCTGTTTTGTATTGTCGTGTAAACACATAGAAGGCTTGGTGGCTAAAACAGCCTTTTCGGGAAAAGAAAATTTGGCAATCCTAATACTCACAAAGGAAAATAACAGTTGAACCAAAGATAAAATTAAATCACAACATTTACACGAGTGTTCCATCAAGACTTCCATTGGGGTTAAGGTGATGAAAACCTTATACCCAAGTTACAAAATCCATTTTTCACGGTGATGTAAGATTTATTCTTGATGGTTAAAGGGTTAAAACTTAATGCAGAATAAATCAAACAGTTATATAATGTATGGGTTTTCATACCGCAGTGATTATTGTAACCCAGTACCACTACTGGGGCAAGCTCACACAGGTATGACTTGCACAGTTATGAGATTTTGTGCTGTAACCATTAAACAAATACAGAGAAACAAGAGGAAATCGGGAGGAACTTGTACCAGAATGAAAATCATGCTGGTATTATGTAAACGCCCCGTTAGCCTAAAGTCGAGCAGCTCTCAAGAATGTTTAACAACATCCTCAGAGACACAGGGGCAGTAATGCCCTGATTTCATGAGACCGGTGCAAACTCAGACTGGTACGATTTTGTTTCCATGAGACCGGTCTCAAAGTCAGACTGGCATGAAGTGTTTACCTGAGACCAATCTAAACTCTGTTTGTGTTAATATGGTCCGCAACCATCCCATCCTTAAAAATCCAGTTTATCTATTATCCAACAGCTTGGAATGCTCCAACGCCACTTATTAAACGTGCATACCCAAAACAAATATCTCAGACCAATTGGAACCCTGTTCATGCTTAAGTGGCTCCCCAGTCTGATTTCAAACCGTTCTGAGTCATTCATATTGGTTCAGCAGCAGTGATGAGTTAAACCAGCCTAAGGCCCTGTTTACATGAGTGACCTTATCCCAGGATGACTTTTATCTCATCCCGGGGTGACTTTCATCGCGGTGTCTGGTTATTTACCTATAAATGTTTACATGATTTGGAGCTGAAATGTGTTCACCCTGGGACGATTTCATCCCGGTCTTCAGCGATTTCATCTCGGGATGAAATCACTCGTGTAAACACAGCCTAAGATGATAATTATTTTAGACTAGCTTCATGTTTCGTACGTTTCCTGTAAACAGAGGTAAGCATTTGGAGTCGATCTGAAGTCGTACCGGCCCAAGTTGGTACCATTCTCATAGACTACAGTGTACGAGCAGTCTCTCATTTTTCTCTGGCGCATGCACACTGACTGTCCTACTATTGGTAATTGCGATAATTAAAATCTGCTCTGTTTTTCTTACAGGTTTTTATTCCATCAACCTGGTGTCAGGAAAATATGGCAGTTTATTATAAGGGTTTGGTTAAGAAATTTGTACTTTTAGTTATATTCCCAGACACACTTTATCAATTCAAATAAAAAATTTGAAGAGCAGTTTTGAAATAAGGTTATATATTTTTTCGTCTTTTTCTGCTTAACATTTTGATGTCATTGATTAGTTTGACTGACCCCTCAGTACTACTAAGTGGATGATGTATGAAAATGGAATGAATCCTGGAGTACACCTTTTAGGGCTCTACTTCAAAATATCTGATGAGCACACCCTGCCCCATATCTTTTTTGGGGGGACTATCCCCCCCGCCCCCGCACTACTATCCCAGGAATGAAGAGTCAGACCCATTTGATTGAATTCTCGTTATGGGGAAAACTATATCGATTGACTGATTCACCACAGTCTGATCCCTTTTTGTCAGTTCATTGCCTGTTAGGTTTCAGACTATTCTGAAATGATTTAGGAAGAGGCTATTCCTTTTTTTTTCTTTGGTACCAGATTATGGCAGTCAGTAACAATGCTTATTGGTGACAAATTATCAAACCAAAAAGAACTAAAGTCTCGACATCTACTGCCATCACTGTCTGGGGTAGTAAGAGAGTGAGTCATAATCTGTGCATCAAATAAAGTCACTAGTCACTACTGGACCATTTGTTATTCGCATTGGCAACACTGAGGTCACAGATTGATTGATTTATTGATTGACTGATTAATTGATTGATTGATTGATTGATTGATTGAATGATTTATTTTTTAATTGGCTGATTGACTGATTTATCAGCCAGTTGTTTGAGTGGTTGATTGATTGACTGATTGGTACTTAAAATAGATGAATGAATTGATTCACCTTAATTACATGTAAGCAATTACATGCATAATGCTGCACTTCTTCGAATCTTCCTCTGGCAGTAAAATAATACCCGGCATCAGTCGAAACATAAAATAATTTTCAAGCCCCAATGTCATGACATCATTGTAAGCAAATAATTTATTTGTAATTAGCAAGTAGTAGGTAAGAAGGCGTATTAGTGAGCAGGACTATTAGAGCTTTTACAGTAATTTAAATTATATTTCATATTAACTCCAGTAAGCTACTCCTTCTGAGTAACTACCACTATTGGACAGTCAAGAAAGAAAGCAATGCCCTGGGATGTTTTAGGGTTCACTACTTCCTACTATTAATTAAACGTCCCGGGGAATTAATACAAGTAAATAAGGTACATCATCATCATCATCATCATCATCACCATTCAACTATAGCGTCATTTTACCATATAAGGAGAAAAATATGAGTATGAGAGCGTCTTACACTGTAGAAAACGTATTGCACTATAGCATCCCGGTTTCAAATCACTTATTGAATAAAGCATTTAAATTGCTTAGATATTTAAGTTTATATTACCTACAACAGAGGCTTTTTTAAAATTTGTGAAACACTGGTTCTAATTTGATGAGAGGTGTATTACTAATGATTGACTAATAATTATTAATAATATTTTTTTGCGGTCTCACTTGTAATAATAATAATAATAAATAAATAAATAAATACAAAATTGGAGTTTCGCCTTTAGGCTTGGCTAAATCTATATATTATAAGACAGTTCCGTTCTTGAGCACCCCTACCACAAACTTGACAGCTCTTTGTTCGTATGTTAAGCCAACTGACCATGGAAAAATGACCCAGCCCAATTTATAAACCGGCCGCCGTAATACGGCGACAGCTGATTAAGAATGGCCATTTTCGAACATCCCCCCTGGATATCTACTTGCATGCAAATTTAAATTGGGGGGTCAAAATTTTTCATTTCCCACTTTGTTTAATTCTTACAGAGAATTGCTCTTAAAACAACATCATTATAGTACAAATTGAATTTAATTTGTTGCAGAGTGTTTGAAAAAAAAAATGACTTCATTCCTGATAACCGATGTAATAAGGAAATAGTTAAGGTCAAATACAGTATGTGGTCCTTGGTCTGCGACTTTTCCGAAAATGATGTAATATTTGCTCGTTAAGTAGAACACGGCAAAATACGAATATGTCCGATGATTTATTGATTAGTTTCTTCCATATAACGAAGTTTCGGCTTCCCTGCTGTTGGTGAAGGCGCAGAATTCAAGTTTGTTGACAGGTAGGCCAATTTGTCTTTCTTGAAGTGTTTACTTTTGCGGTTCCGTAAATTACATGGTCATGTTTACTTAGCTTGTGTATACATAAAACGCAACGGGAGGATGTGTTTTTTTGAAAAACAAGTTTACAGATAAACTTATTTCTACGGCTGTGAACGAATTTGCCGCAGAGTTTGAAAGTTTTGTTTAATCGTCTCTTGAAAAATATCAACAATTTTCGCATATGGGTCCTTGGTCCGCAACCTATGACCATAGAGAAATTACATTTCGCAAAGCAGATTTCAAATCGTTAACAATTTGTTCGACTTCGATCGGTTTCGCTTGGGCTTATAAAATGAAGTATTCATGGCATGCTTGTTTTGCCTTAGCACGAGTAATTATTTGGTATGTAAGACTCGGCTGGCAAGTTTGTTGACCAACTACGGGAATTCGGGTGTTCAGTGAATAGAGAGTCAAAATAGTCCAGCGGATAGATGAAACTATAGTACGTTTTATAATAAAAACATGAAACTCGGCACACTAATACTAGGCATCATAGGGAATACTTTAAAGATTAGAAGCAATCTGGATGGGCTCTGTGACAGCTGGGAAAGGGGGGCGGGAGGGGGGTCAATATGGCCACCAGTCAGACTGATAGACTGCTGTAAGACACATTGACACAGCGTTGAATTGTCATTCTGATGACACCTCCTTGTTGAATTTGATCAAAAAGGAAACATAAACATTCCAGGGAAGATTTCATTGAATTCTGCTGATCATTTTAATTCAGTAGAATCTCTAATTAGTTCATTTACACGTGGTGAACCATTTAACCATAATTTTGCTTTCTCTTCGATTTGTTCGGTGGACGCTTTCAAGCTTCCATATTTTACTGTTTCATGGTAGACCGAGGATAAAAATATCAAACGTCAGAACGCGTTACGCGCCACTGCACACGCTATTTAATTTCTTTCCCGTGGTCATTAGTTTCAGTCACATACAGTCCCCACGTTAGCACAGTAATTCATCCAAGCCAGATTTCCGTTGGCTCATGTACTCATTCACTTACAGCCTTTCCATCTCCAGACGATCTGATTTGTGTTATTCAGTGTTATTCAATGCAACCAAATTTTGCTGGTCTAAATAGTTAGAGAGCTTATCGACTTGCCCACAAAAAGCCAGCGTGGTACCTTATAAGTTTAAAAGAGGGTTTGGCGAAGCGATGCAGGCTGAAAGTGTCCTCTTTCCTGATATACGGTAACTCTAAAAAAGTTTTTCTTTGCTTGTTCACATTCTTATCAGAGATTGCCAGATCACACCTAAGTACGTTATGCCGAATTCTTTACGACTGGAAGAATTTCGTCTGTGCGCTGATGTTGATGTCTGTGCAAATGTACACATGCAATGCGGGCATAACACCAACGAGCATTCTCCAGTGTTCCAATACACCTCCTTCTTTCTGTAAAACATGGTGTAGTTCCGCAGTTATTGCCTAGTAACTGAGTGCATGCATTGCACTTTTTATTGTCTGACATAAACACTAAGCGAGTTGCATTAGGTAACCGAGGTAGCCCCTCCGTCTGCAATCCATCTTGTTAGCCGATATCGGCTGTGAACATCGTCTGACTCCAGTCACTGTCTGAGTATAAAGTAGCATCCATGTATCTGCCATTTTATCCATAAAGAAGACAACTTTCTCGATAGTTTTGCGAATCAAGCATTATTATCCCACGCAGGTAAATAGCAAGAGCACGTGCCTACGTGAACAGGGTTAAGGCTTCCAAGAGGAAGTTGCCGTTACTGACAGATTGATCTAGCAATCCCAGGTCAGAACGTGTAACCTCATCCTTCTAACAGAAATTTTATTGCAAACCTTGCGGTGCTCAGAGTTTGCACAACTCAACGCAGCTCAATCCTGCACCGTGAGAATTTTGCGATTTGCGTATGCCTCTCGAAGCTTCTTGGAATTACTGCTTTTAGCAATGAATTTGTACTTACTGTTGTGGCATGATCTCTTATACGAGTGCCGGATTCAAACTTCCACATACAAAATGTTTTCCGAAGCTTTAGCAATACAAGTGAGGAGTACATTTAGGCAACAAACAAAGTGGCCACAGTATCAATCAGATCCCCTACATACACTTTATTTGTTGTCATTAAAGATGTGTTTATTGTTCATCGTGAGGTAAGAGAGGAAAGATGAACGTTTATTCGTTTGTCTTACGATGGAATCGCTTTGAGTTGTTGATTGTTTGCAATCTTTTATCTACTAAAATATGTGCTCCAACTTTGAAGCAAGTAAAGGGGTATCTATGACAGTTTCGTCACTGTTGTGTAGTTGACTGGTAATAAATAGCTGTCCAAAAATAACACAAGTAGTAGTGCTTCCATTTCTTTTCTTGGGCTCTTAGACATTGACATTCATCGATTCGTTTTGTGAGTGAACAATTCATATACCCCCAAAAAACTCGATTACTCCAAACTGGAACCGCAAGGTAGTATCGGGAAAGTGGGAGCGCAATTTGGTATTGGGAAGTGTGATAAAAGACTGCATGGTCATTGGTTCTTGATGATAAAAGCGTGCATGGTGATTAGTCAATGATGATGTAAGGTCAAGGAATGTCTACATGGTGAAATCTTCGGGATAACGACGACACATCAGTACGTGCTGTGTCGATCTATATACACTCGATTGAAAAAACGTCATACAAAAAGTATAAAAAATTTGCATATTCAAAACAAAAGACTGTTCTCTTGCGACCGATGTTGTTTGCAGCGAGTTGCACGTGCTAAAGGAGCGGCGCAAGCCTATCTGAAAGTGACCAAATTGACTGAATAAGGGCCAATTTGAGCGTTATACATAAACATACGGTGCGAAATTTGCAAAAGTTTGCATCCGTTCAAGAACTAAAACAATTTTTGATGGAAAACTATTCGGAAATAAGGAAATATCGTGTTGTTCCATTACTGTATGATAACAATCACTCGCTGATTATGCAAATGCAGTTATAGTGTACGGACACTTCCCAGAATGCCCTTGGGTCTCACGGTTTATATTTTTATGTGTATAGTTTTATGTGGGCAAGGAGTTTTTGTAAGTTCAAAGTTCTACTAAATCCTACGCTTCTACGCTTGCACTGGATCTGCACTAGGTTAGAGATCGACTTCAATGTGGGACACTCAAAGAAGGGGTCCTATCGGAGTACTAGTATGTTAAAGTTTTCCTTCAGGGGTTTGTTTTTCTCAGTAATGCACGACAACCCGCGGCGTTCCTGCCTTTACTCAAAATATGCAAGTGCGTACCAGAATGCCCCACCCTTATATTATTTTTATCTCGTGGTTGCGATAGTGGTTGTAATAGAGGTTATGGAACACATAGGCACATTCCTGTCGTCATTTCCGTAACTGAGTCGTGTGGATTCGGTGTTGTTCGTGTGATGTTCGGTTAATTCCCAAAAGAGTCTCTTCGCTGTGTTTTCAGTCTTGTCAGAGATACTTTCTTTATTTTTTATGGGCACTGATGTATCAGATACCTAGGGTAATGGGCTTCCCTCTGATTTGAGTGATGATTCTCGATTTATCCACTCATGTCCAATACACCCGAACTGAATCGGACCGACTGTAGGCACAGACGACCGGACTCAGCGGAAGTCAGATCGCGAAATTTATTACGCCTTACTGGAAGTAGAATTCTAGCTGGGGTATGGCAGAGAGACCCTGAGAACGAGGTGGACCGGAAGTTAGCTAAAGGGTGTCCAGGGTACCAAATGTTGGCTAACCGACAAAGGCCCGAGACGGACTGTCCCGGCCCGTCATAGCAAAACTCGACCCGGTTCACCGGAGGTCAGGTCAGTTAACACGGCGTAAACGGAGGAAAATGGCAACCAAATGACATACATGTATGCCTCGTTCTAAGCGTCAGACGAGCAATGGAGACACTTGTAAACTTAAACCGAGGCAAAAACAAAGCGACACATGCATGTATACCTCGTTCTAAGCGTCAGACGAGCAATGGAGACGATGTTCAACCACGAGCAGACGAAAAACAACCCTACACGTGCATGTATACCTCGTTCTGAGCGTCAGACGAGCAATGGAGACACTTGTAAACTTAAACAGAGGAAAAAGCAAAGCAACACATGCATGTATACCTCGTTCTAAGCGTCAGACGAGCAATGGAGACGCTTATAAATGCAAGGAGACGTAAAAAAACTACATGTGCACGTATACCTCGTTCTAAGCATCAGACGAGGAATGGAGACGCTTGTAAACTCAAAAAGACAAAAAAAAAAAACTACACGTGCATGTATACCTCGATCTAAGCGTTAGACGAGTAACCACACGCCAGAATGGAGAATGGTATAATAAGAGTTGTGATCCATAATTTTGTCGATTCTCCCATTATTTCGAATGTCTAAACGTAAGGTGCGAATGAAAATCGCAACACACCGATTAGAATTTTTACTTTTTAAGGGAAAACACGAGAACCGAAACGGAAAACGCAAATGAACATGCCCCTTGATATGCTTCATTCTTTAAACGTTAGGTGGAATGAAAATCACAACGTATCAATTTATCAATTTCCCTCTTTAGTAACTAAAAATACACGGACCAAAGTGGGAAACACAAATGAAGATATACGAAAGCGAACAAAGAAAAGGTAAATGCTTGAATGCTTTGTTCTTTAAACGTGAGCCGGGAATGAAAATTGCAAGGGGGGAATGAAACAATACCTGATTCAATTTTCATCTTTATTATTTTAGTTTCTTTTATCTTAGTTTTCAGATTAGTTAGGAAGTTAGTTTTTTCTATACTTCAATGTAAATGTATACCTGAAAGAAATACCGTGTTTAAATAAAGTTACCTTACCTTACCTTACCTTACCAAAGTTACCTAATATACACCTAGTTGAAAAAACGTTGTCGGGTAAAAAGCATAAACCATGAACTATGCGACCCAATGGTTTTCTGGGAAGCAGAAGAACCTGCCTTTATTCTGAGACACCGTGCACATCTTAATTGCACGGAAGAAAATAAAACTGATACCTAAAAAACTCTCCATGAATAAAAAATACCTTGAATATCAATAAACGGAACGGAGTAACAAGCTTGCCGTGCTGTTTTCCCAAAATTCCATTTTGTCGCATCGTCCATGGTTTATACTTTTTACCAGACAACGTTTTTTCAATCAGGTGTGTACAAACTGCACATCAATTAACAGGTGTATATGTCAACTACTGCTCTTAGAGTCGCGGAAATTTGCATAACGACAACTCAGCTGTTTAACAGAAATTCGTTAAGCGTGTGCAATGAAAGAAGACAGTCATACAATATTTAACAATTATTCTACTCGGGCTTGCTGGATATCGAATGATAGATAACCAACGAGGCGCGTAGCGCCGAGTTGGTTATAATCATTTGATATATATCCAGCAAGCCCGAGTAGAATAATTGTTTTATTAAAAACTTAACCACTGTTTAAAAAAAAAATCAAGAAAGAACGGGAAAAACGAGAAAAGAAATTTAAACGGAACAAAAATCGATCACATGACTGAACGAAAAAGGCGCCAAAACCTTGCGAAGTGTTGCAGCGTTTCATTGCAAAGCTGAATGAATCAATGAAAAGTGCTCGAAAGTGAACAAAGTCGCACAAGTTTTGGAGAAAAATCTTCTAATTATTGGCTCTGAAATATGGTACATGTTTGATTTTTCCTGAGGCATTGTTGTAATCTCGTTCAAAGCGGATTGAAGCCGTACAATTTCACCACATTAACTGCTGGACTTGAAACTGAACAAGTTTGTAATCTGTTCGCACAACGGAGCTATCATGTGCGTGTTTGATCGAACTGAAGACAGAACAAATTTGAACTTGAAGAGGTAATTTCTATGCAGCTCAGAACCAAGATTACTGTAGCGAGGAACATTAGAATTCACCATCATAGTTTGTTAAACGCAAAGCGCAAAATGCAGTTGTTCTCGGTTTAGAGGTTGCGGACGGGAATGGTAAAAACAACATTCAAACAACTGGAAAAGCGATTCAACTCCGTTTACATGGCATCCGAATTCTACCTGGAGCATTTGGACCTGCTGGAACACAGAGCTACAACGCGAGTGCAGGTAAACCAGTGTCAATTTTGCGTGTGTAAAGCCGAAAAAAATCTCGCCCTTCCTTCCTTCTTGGTAGTTTGCAGCTGTATTTTTTTTAGTACATGTTTAGACTGATTCATGATTTTCGCACCGACTTGCCATGAATGTGTGATAGTTTTAATAAAATGCTCCTGCCCCATTTCATTGTGTTTTATTTTATGTCTTGTCTTGATATTTTGAAGTGGAAAGCCTTCCTGATAAAACCTACCGTTTGTTCAATTTCAATGATCGACGCGACGATCGATGAAAGAAATTAATTGTAAACACAACGCTTTATGCTTAAATTTCCATTTCTGCACAGTTTCTTCAAACAATTTTGACTTGTGTTAGACGACGCTGTTGGTGATGCTTGTTGGTGACGCTGTTGGAATTTCTGCTTAATTTAAATTCGCTGCCAAGTGATTTTTCTCGTCCATTTTTCTCGCCGGGTTGCTCGCGAGGAAAAAACTTTCAGCTCACTTTGTTGTTGAGTGTTCATTGACCATATTTGGCCGCAGCAGGTATATGAGCTGATAGCCTAGCTTCGTTCAACCAATCAAAATGCTAGAAATCCAATATACCTAGTACAGTTTTTAATAAATATGTCTATTGTTTGTGAGTTATTCTCATTGTTTCGCATTTATCGGGGTTAAACTTCAACTGCCAGGTTTTGCACCATTCTGTAAGACGAAACAAGTCAGACTGTAGCACATCAGTATCATCAGGAATGCTCTCTATCTCTCTATAGAGTTAAAAAATTAAGTGTCGTCTGCATACAATTTCACAGTGGAAGAAACTCCAGTGGATATATCGTTGACGTACATTATGAACAAGATGGGTCCTCAAATGGTTCCCTGAGGTACGCCTGATTTTACCTGAGTCTATGACGAATAACTACCACGCAAAACAACTCGTTGCGACCGACCAATTAAAAAGCTCTCAAACCATTTAAGAAGAGGGCCGTCAATACCGTATCTTTCTAGTTTATGAAGCAGACGTCTGTGTGGAACACTGTCGAACGCTTTGGATAAGTCTAAGAGAATTACTTCCGTAGGATTTCTCTTGTTACGAGGTTTTGCTCAGTCGTTAAAACAGGGTAACAGCTGTGTAGCCATAGAACGACCTTTCATGTAGGCAAATTGATCCGGGTTGAATACATTAGCTTCGCCACAAAAATCCATAATAATATATTAATATATTTTAACATATTTAATATATATTAATATATTTAATATATTTTAATATATTTTCCGTTCTTTAAGCGAGCCATGCGTGCGTGCCTTGCGAGAAAATCGGACAGTTGCAACAATCAGGCAATTGGAGTCTTGTTACAAGAAGACGTAAAAACGCAAACTACAGTATGAGATTCGCGCAGTCGGAAAAATCGGTCGAATCGTACAATCGCAGACTTGTTACCATAAGGGCGTTTTGCTAAAATCGGACAATTCCTGTTTTTTGATATTTAATGTTGAGATAGATGATATAGATTACAAATCACAAGCGCATTACAAAGCGACTGAAAAACGTTTTCCCGCGTGAAAAGTGCTGCGAGGACGCTGTCAGATTGCGTAACTGTTGGTCTCTACACAATAGGCCATTCAAGCGAAAAATTTCTCGCAACTTGTCGGATCAAACTTATCCGAGTATTAGTGGCAAACTATAAAACAGGCTTGAATGGTCTAATGTGTAGAATTCAGCATTGATTCAATTTGACAGCGTCCTTCCCTTGCACCAAGAGCCTGGTAAAACCAGGGTTTTACCCTGGTCCAAGCCTGGTTAAAAAACCAGGGTACCCTGGTTCTTAAACCAGGCTTACCAGACTCAAACCCTATGTGCAAAAAAGTCTGGTAACCCTGGTTACCCTGGTTATTTAGAAAACCAGGGTTACCAGACGTACCAGGGTAACCAGGGTTTAACCAGACTCTGAGAAGTCTGGGCTAACCTAGGTTACCCTGGTTACCCTGGTAAGTCTGGTGACCCTGGTTTTCTAAATTACCAGGGTTACCCGGGTTTAACCAGGCTCTTAAGGTCTGGGTTGACCAGGGTAACCCTGGTAAACCTGGTTAGCACATTTTACTGAAAACCAGGCTTACCAGACTCGGACCCTATGTGCAAAAAAGCCTGGTTAACCCCGGTTTCCCTGGTAAGCCCGGTAACCGTGGTTGTTTGAATAACCAGGGTTACCCAGGTACATTATTTTTGACTATAACATCTGGGTCAACCCCGGTAACCTTGGTTTTTCTAAGAAGCCTGGTGATGCTGGGAAATTTCAAGAAAGCATTGGAAACCAGTAAACTGAGGTTTGTAGCCAATGTTCAAAAAGACTAAAAAGCACAGTATCCTTAACTATGGATAACATGGATATAGTCCTGGGCCCAGTTGCATAAAGCAACTTGAGATTAAAAGGTTTTTTTTGCAACAATTCCCTTTGTTCTGGAGGATTTCTTCGTGTTCTCTTTGTGTTTCCTAAAGTACTCTACTCTATACTCACTAATCTGTCTTCGGCCGAGTTATCCGTGATACTGTGCCAAAAAGTCCTCCAGAACAAAGGAAATGGTTGCAGAAAATTCGCACTTAATCTTAAGTTGCTTTATGGAGCCGGGCCCTTGTGAACTAAACGCAAATACTAGGAGTTACACAGTACATGTATCATGAAAGGCCCAAATGTACATGTGCACACACAATTACTTAAAGAGCCAGTGTCACCCAAAGTGCTTTACGCGTCGAGGTACATTTTTCATATATGAAAAATACACCATTTTCTTGATTGTCGTGAAGTCTGATTTGTATCTTCTTCCATCACTGCCGTTAGCGATCCGAAAGCACTAGTGTGAATTTTGACTTGACATTTAAGTGTCGCCGTATCGATTTCATTGTATATTTCCGAATTCTGAGGTGTTTTCGCAGTGGGGAAGAAGATCTTTAAATTGGATGCCTCGTAGGGTTCAGGAAAGTTGAGGCGAAGACCGAGTCTTCCTTGTGTTCACTGTCTGTTTATGTTTTATTTTTACAAAAAGCGTAAGTGGCTATTATGGTTTGCGTCCATCGACATCAGTCGATGCGATCGATTGCGCAATCAATCGATCGGACTGTAATAGATCCATGTATATGCATTGAATGCAAACTCAGATCTTGAGTAGTTTTCTCCAGTGACATCTAGCGACAAAGACGTCAATATTCTTACTACTTGTTTTTGTCTTATTATTCTTATATCGAGTGGAAGTGGCTACTCTGGTTTTACGTCCATCGAGATCGATGATCCATTGATCGATCAATCAATCGGTTGTTATAAAAGCTCCATACGCGTTGACTACAAAGTCAGATCTAGAGTTGTTTTCTCCGGTAACATTTAGCAAGGAAGATATTATGATTTTCAGGGGCTACTACTGTGAATATCAGCTTGCTGAAAGGCCAGTGCGGCAGGGTATAATTTGCGAAACGTCCGGCAAATGCGCCAGCCAAACTTCAAAACAAAAGCACAACCGTGCAAAGCTCTTTGAGTGACACTGGCTCTTTAAACAATACCGCACCAGCATACTACCTAAAATCTTCAAGTACAAGGTATACATTGTAGGTTGTAATGAGAAATGATAAAATATAAAAAAAGTAATATTTGTCCAGGTTTATCCTGCATTCAAGACTACTACAGCAAACCCCAAGCCCAGTGTACATTAAATGTACATGTACACTGTATGACGCTTTGTATTCTATGCCAGTCACTTTGTGGCCACATTCAGTTTACCTCAGAATGTCTATTTTTTAACAAATCTCCAATATCAGTTAAAATATTTACAGTGTATCTGTGCATATGAGGCAAAACCAAATGAAAAGAATCATTGAGTAACAGGGAGTATACACATTCACTGATTTTACATTTACGGTCTTATCTGTTTTGGCTGCCTTCATTTCACTTGCGGTTAACAATCTTCTGAGTTCAGTCCTCTTATGGCCTTATACATGTAGACGTGGTCCTAGAAACAAATATTGAGAAGAAATTTAAAAAAAGTTCTAGGCCTGTCATACACTCAACATTATTAGGTTGTAATGTTAATTTTCAATAACATAATTATATAAAGGCTCATGTAAATTTACAATAACATTATGAATACAGTTCAAGCAGTGAACAAAATTAGTAAAAGGTGTAAATATTAATTTAATGACTTTTAGTCAAGTATTGGGTTCTAAAGCTGTGGAGTGGCAAAATAAGAAAGATTTCTTAAAATAAACTGTCACTTTAGTGACATCGACAAACATCGTAAGCATTACAGTGATAGTCCATTTCAAAACCTTAATAGCCCTGATCAGAATACAATTTTCTAGTACACCATAACAGAACACATCCTGTTTGCATGTATTGTACTCAGTGAATTCACGATGATCCGGTTTTCACATGTTCATGTACGAGGTTCCAACAAATCTCCAAAAATGATGTGCCTATTGACTGAGTGAAAGGACTAGACAGGAAAATATTTGGCTTAAGGTCATGGTGAACAGACTGAGCACAACGAGGTCTGTGTGCCACGACCGGCTTGTCCTAACTCTGTCAATACACATTTACCATACCACCAATTTCATGCTACATGTAAATACATGTATTTTTGGAAAATTTCAAAACTATGCTTAAAAATACTCAAAGCATGTTAAAGTGCACGCGTGTTGAATGAACCAATGATGTGTGCAAGACTGGACGGCTTTTTCCAGACTGGCTTGCATCAACCCACCTGGCCCTACACACATCAACTCGGAATACATCTGTACCGTATATAATACACTAAGAGAGAACTGTTGTCTACCCATCATGGAAAAACGGCTTAGTTACAAAAAGCCAAAACCACACCACTTCTATACTTTCATGGCAGGGATGTGCAACACTGTGCCATGGCTGTTGATGTGTCACTACTTTCAACTACTTATGCAAATTGATGTCAGTTTTCAAGATATCATGTTGTTGAGTGGTGAATTGTTCATGGGCACCAGCTAGTTTTTTTTTATAATATTGTGTTGGCGGGGATGTACGGTGGTATAAGAAGTTGAGGTCTCAAGTGACTGAAAAATGAAAATGGTGGACATGAAATTCAAAGCCCAGATGCAAGGAAATACAATGTATGCTACTATTGTAGTTTTAACCCTGTTATCCCAAGCAGTTAGCCTCTAGTGGTCTAACGTGGTTGTAACTGGGTGTAGATGTTATGTAGTGAAATGAAATGAGACCCCAAGAGAAGCTGAACCTGAGGTGTTCCCTATACCAGCCCAGAGTTCTAACCACTACATGTACAGTAACCTACATTGTACAGAATGTAGATTTCATAGGAGTCTAGACGTGAGCTACAGGTGTACAGCTGTATTGTAGGGCATTACTTACAGTACAAGGTCGCCATACAGTCAGATGCCTTTAACACTGCCCTTTCTAGGACTATGCAGGACATGATACAGTACGAACCTAGTAAGATGACCTACTTCACTAACAGTTTTCTTGTAGATTAGTACAATCATGTAGCTGGAGTGCAGAAGGTCAGGGGTATGACTTCAGTTAGGGATTTAACTTGGTGTCCTAATCCCACAATTGCTTCATGTTGAGCACATGTATCATCATTCTTTTGGTTAATAAATGACCAATCTTAGTAATTATTTACAACATCAGTAATTATTTTACAATATTAATAACCATGGCTCTATATCAGCAGGGCTTTTGTTTCAGTGTACTGGTCGGGATTGTGGTTTGTCCACAATAATCTAGTATCCATGTCGTAAAAATTCAAGCATTCAATGATCACCAAGGAGATAATGTCTTCATATGACAGGAATCCATATGCCATTCTGTCAAAATCTTTAAAAGGAATGCCTGCAACCAATGCCCAATACACTGTACATGTACACGTCCTTTGTTTAAAGAAAACAGATCTACATGAAAGCAACACAAATTTGAAGTGTAACATGAGGATTCTAAATGTATACAGCTAAAACATTGTCTGATTTTACAGCCTTGAGCTTACACGAGGAGACCGAAAGGTAGTATGGGTAGCTGAAAATAGTTTGTGATTCAGCTGTAATTTCACAGTTGTCGCTACCATAGGAGGGGTGAAAGTACGATAAACACTTGCCTGTATGATTTAATTTGTGTAGGGGTGAGCCACAGCTAAGCTTGGTAAATTTATTAATAGATTACCCATAGCACCTTGTGGTCTCATTGCGTAGGTTTTCCGACAACGTTAATTGTAGCTGTATGTTTGAGTAACTTACCTGACCATGTGTGATGCATTCCTTTGCTATGTACAACATGCATCAAGAAACTGTTTTGCTGTAGAACTTGGAGTCATACTGATACAATGTGTACAAATGTAGAAACCTGATGAAAAATTTTGAGAGTAAAATTAATAAATGGATCATAAAAAATAAACTTACTACTCACATACATGTACATGTAGCTACATCTATAAAGGTGAATGTAAATCATACTTTAATTTCATCTATACCACAGTAAATGAACTACATTACAGATCCCAGGAGATTGTTGAAGGAGCAGTGTACATGTAGATGTGTGAGGTTCAGGTTTGAACTTCTATATAGGATGTAACTAAACAGCGCCAGTCATCTAGCCCAGTTGATTGTGTTATTGACCTTTCAAATACATGTACAGTACATGTACATGTGTAAGTTAATATTTGGTTCTTGGGCAAAAGTGCAAAAAACTCACTGGAGACAGTTTGACACACTGAACACCATCCCCTTAAAGCCAAATAATTTTTTCCTTCAGCTCTTGCTTTAGGTCAGTAAGCACATAATTTTTTGAATTAGGAAATAAGCCAAAAATTGAAAAGTTGCCATTTTGAAGGCTGTTTTCCCATAACATGATTGAGCAGTTTTGATGATTTTCAAAAAAAGCTAACATTCATGAGACACTCAAATGCCCTCCTGAATTTATAAAGTTCTTTCATCTACATGTAGACTACTCCGAACAAGTAGGTACATTGTTTTCATAATGTTTTCTGCACACTACAGGTATAATTAGTATATCACATGCCATTCACCTCTGAGCACAACAGTGGTCACCTCCACAGTTTTTTTGTCCATATCTGATAACAAGTTACCTGTACCAGTCTGTGGGGCTGGATATTAACTTGTGTGGCATAATAATTAACACTTGTCGAAGACATTGTATACTTGTCAATCTCAATATGCACTAAAAATTGTTACCCGGTAAGGGTAAAAGTTACCCAGTGTTAACCAATCAGAGCGCGGCAATTCTAAAGCCGTCTTTACCTTCATGGAGTAAACTTTACCGCCGTCAAAATACCAGATGTTTGTGAAATAGCGTTCATCTAGCGTCCAAACGCATAAATAACGTGGATAACCTTTTAATTCCGTTTTTCTAAAGCGCATTGGAGTGTTCTTGTGGAAATAAACTCTCAAATCTAAATTTTCTATAGAGGGTATGGCGGGCTCTTTGCTGTAGTGAATGCCAGCGCCAGTAACAATTACCCCGTAAAGTAAACATTTCTCCCGCAAAAACAAGCCAGAGACGTTATGTTTTAGAAATAGCAGTTTCTTCACGGTTAAACGGATAAAACATTAGATGTTCTTGAAATTTCATCTCTCTTAGCGCAATCCACCTATTTTTCTTGCTAAATTAAACGTTTAAATCCATACATTCAAACAGAGCATGGAGGGCTTAGTACATCCTGTGAAGGTCACAGAAGTATATCAGCCAAATAACCTACTGTGCACGGTAAACATTACCGCAATCAAAAACACGTCAAAGATCATTCAAGTAATTTTTTTTTTAGCTGGCATTTTTAATTATCTATTAGATGGCAACAAATGTGTACTAAATAATCTTGACATGCTTTGCAATTCATTTGTAGGAGACAATCAGGAGTATTTTATTAGAAAATTCTCTACATCTCACGGCGCGATTCGTGACCTGTCCGGTTACAACTCCGTATCCCCAAGGGACTTACACATGTAAGAATTCGAGGAAATATTTTTGGGCAACATTTTGCGTCCGACAAAAGGAGGGGATAAAATCCATGAAATCTCTCAAGGCATTCAACCCATATTTCATAGACAGTATGCACATTATAACAAAATAATATAATTTTACGAACTGCACGGTCCCGCGATGATCGACAATTGTGACAGATTCAACGTTTACATTAACTACCGCAGCAACGATCAAGGTGAATAAACTGCTTCTACACCTTTGTATGTTTTCATGACAATTGGTTATCTCGTTCGTTAACCTTTCTAGGTAAACTTCTGCTCCTTCGCCAGGTAAACAGACGGATACAATTTACTTCCGACTGTTTTCACGTTGCTCTCGTATCTTCATTTGATTCACTGCGTGCGGCTTTGCAAAGAGAGTCAATACACACGTGTACACACAAAATTATTTCATTTTCCAATCGCGCTTGTGAGTTTTTTACTTCTTAATTAGCCATTTCAGTGTTGACTGCCAGCGGTTGAAAAGCCTTAGCAGTGAAAATAAACAATCTCGGCAAGAAATGTGTGATTCGAGGTTGCTAGAGCAGGAAAGTCAGTTCTGAATATTTAGTCACACACTTCCCTGCACTATATTCTGTTGTGCATTGAGTGCGAAAACAGGAAGAGCTCGAAAACTAACATTACAACGACACGAGCAATAACAATATTTACAAACACATTTGAAGTTTCATTATGCTAAGAAACCATTTCATAAATGTGATTAAAAATGTATGAACTCACCAAGATGTCCGGCAAATAATTACTTGCTCCTTGCGTTAAACTCTCGCCAACACCAGCGATTTCGTATGATCGTAGCTTCCTAACATTCTTGAACGTTCTAAAACTCAAACCGTTTTCCTCGACTTCATTTGTCGACTTATTTCTACGGTTCGTGAGTAGAACAGTCGCAATCGTATTGAAGAAGTGGCAGATCCTGGTGCATGTTTTTCCCGCGAATGTTCTACACACGCGTGGCTAGAATCCTAAACAAATTCGGCGAACGATGACCGTAAGAAATGACTTAAAAGAAAATGGCAAACACGAACATCTGATTACCGTCACATATCTCGGTTAAACGAAGAATAATTTTGTGTGTGTGTGTGACTCTCTTTGCAAAGCCACACGCAGTGAATCGATGAGGATACGAAAGCAACCTGTAAGAAAACAGTCTCAAGTAAATTGTATCCGTCTGTTTGCCTGGCGAAGGAGCAGAAGTTAAGAAATTTAATGTAAAACGCGAGGTAAAGTTTACCCAGAAAGGATAACGAACGAGATAACCAATTCTCATAAAAGCATACAAAGGTGTAGAAGCAGTTTATTCACCCTGATCGTTGCTGCGGTAGGTAATGTAAACATTGAATCTGTCACAATTGTCGATCAGCGCGGGACCGTGCAGTTCAACTAAAATTATATTTCGGCCTCATCAGCTATCAACTAGAAATCGAGAGCGAATAATCTAATTGTTAAATAGTAGTTTATGAAATATGCATACTGTCTATGAAATATGGGTTGAACGCCTTGAGAGATTTCATGGATTTATCCCCTCCTTTTGTCGGACGCAAAATGTTGCTCAAAAATATTTCCTCGAATCGGCTTACATGTGCAAGTCCCTTGGGGATACGGAGTTGTAACGAGACAGGTCACGAATCGCGCCGCGCTCTCATTAGAGAATTTTCTAATAAAATACTCCTGATTGTCTCCTACAGAATGAATTGCAAAGCATGTCAACATTACTTAGTACACATTTGTTGCAAACTAATAGATCATTAAAAATGCCAGCTAAAAAAAATTACTTGAATAATATTTGACGTGTTTTTGATTGCGGAAATGTTTACCGTGCACAGTAGGTTATTTGGCTGATATACTTCTGTGACCTTCACAGGATGTACTAAGCCCGCCATGCTCTGTTTGAATGTATGGACTTAAACGTTTAATTTAGCAAGAAAAATAGGTGGATTGCGCTAAGAGAGATGAAATTTCAAGAACATCTAATGTTTTATCCGTTTAACCGTGAAGAAACTGCTATCTCTAAAACATTACGTCTCTGGCTTGTTTTTGCGGGAGAAATGTTTACTTTACGGGGTAATTGTTACTGGCGCTGGCATTCACTACAGCAGAGAGCCCGCCATACTCTCTATAGAAAATTTAGATTTGCGAGTTTATTTCCACAAGAACACTCCAATGCGCTTTAGAAAAACAGAATTAAAAGGTTATCCACGTTATTTATGCGTTTGGACGCTAGATGAACGCTATTTCACAAAAATCTGGTATTTTGACGGCGGTAGAGTTTACTCCATGAAGGTAAAGTTTACTCGCCGGAGACGGCTTTAGAATTGCCGCACTCTGATTGGTTAACACTGGGTAACTTTTACCCTTACCGGGTAACAATTTTTAGTGCATATTGAGATTGACAAGTATACAATGTCTTCGACAAGTGTTAATTATTATACTGAGAGAACCATTATTCACCTTAATGTCTGTGACATTTAACATTTATTCCATGAGCATGTATGTACTGGGTATAGGGTGGTAAGTAACCAACAAGGTGCATAGCACAAAGTTGATAAAAATCACCTCATATCCTAAATGAGCACAACAGAATTAATAATATTCCTTTATTAAATCTCAGCTTTAGTTATCTTTTCTGAATTATGGGTGGCTGTATTTTGGACAAGCTTCTAGCTTTTACTTGGAAGATATGCTATTTTGAATGCCATGGTACTTGGCATGCAGTTTCCATGCATGCAGCAAAATCAAATTTAAGGTGCCAGTGCATGAAGGGACATGTTGAAATTTGTGTTGCATGAGCTCAAAAAGCACCAGCCACACACCAAAGGGTGTCACATGTTGTTGCAAAAATGTAAGCACCTTTCGATTTCCTCTCTGCTAATGTTCCTGCTACAGTACATGCCTTTAGCATAACAATTGCAGTGTCGCACTGCTGTGTGTCTCTGTGACATGTCCCTGCAACATGTCCCCTCATACCCTGGCATCTACCGTATACAAAAGGAAGGAATTCAATGCCTGAAATTGAGAATTTAGTGTATTACTACTGCGTGTATAGGGTCTCCACTGTGAGTCTGTCATGGATAAATTACTGTTTAGTATTTAGGCATACATTGGACATTAGGTTGGGATGAAAGTTCATAAATCTGGTGACCATTTTAGAACTGTTGATTGCAATGAAAAACTCCCATATGCAAACTCCCTTGAAAAGAGGACTTTGAGAAATGCACACATTTCCACCTTATGCCACTAGAATAAAAATGCTATGGTGTCAAGTCCTGGAGTCGTTACTATTCAAATAATATCAAATCTGATCATGTTAGTACACATCACTATCTCTGCTTAAAAAAAATCAAGAAATCTCATAAACCGTGAAAGAACTCACTAATTGGCAAATTATGCATGTTTCATTTCATGTTTTCTCCGCTTTGACAAGTGATTAAAGAAAAATTTAGGCTTTCATTGTATTCAAGTTTATGTGTACACGTATCTGAGTGAAACGCATTTCAACTGAACTGTTGGTTAGCGTGTAGGCATTATGAAATCACCTACAACTAATCACCAATGATACATGTAGATGCATGGAGATACACGTACGTGCTTACATGTGAAATGCCTACTCCTCAAATTATTCGGATTTGCGAAGTTCTGATAGTGGTACGTCGACTACTTCTTGGTCGGTTAACCTTTGTTTTACGACGCCGGGCTTATCACACTTTGATGTGAAAAGTGTAAGTCACAGAATGCCACATGTGTGAACAATGGCTTTCGTTGTTACTTGATACCACTGTCCCACTTGGGGTCAATTTCACAAAGGCCGTTTTTGATTATGATTTGCAACGTGCAAATTTGCACAGTGTACGCTTCAAAGAAAGGAACTTTAAGCCCTCCATTGAAAACTAAATGTACATGAAATGTTAGTCATACCAGCTACGTATTATGAGGAATTAGGTTACATGTACTCACCGGCCTTGAAATCGATCGATCAGTCCGTTGGTAATTCAGTCCGTTTATACTTGAATCGAGCAATCATCAACCATCTTTACAATCATCTTCCAACGGAGCACGTTCTGAGTTGAGCCTTGCTAATCGTAAGCGAAAATAATCTAAAGAATAGCGAAATAAACCACTTTCACGTACGATAACCAGCTCTATTCGACACAAACCCATTTTGTTTGAAACTCACCGCCGGTTACCCAGCTATGCGACCGGGCCGCTTTCAAAGGGTCATGTGATTTACAACCGCACGCTCGAGAATAGCAGGCGCAAGTAACCGGTGAATGTGTGTCTGTGTCTGTGATCTGTGTGTGTTGGATTTCTCCGTGTTTGTGTGCGCCAGAAAGTGAAACGTGGATAGTTTTTCACTCCAGTGGTTGAAGAGTTGTGGGATTCGATGCAGAGCTGCCCTCCCTTACACAAAGGTACAGTATTAATCTTAAATTTCTTGAATAGATTCTACCACCTCTTTGGCGGCCATTTTCGTTCGTTCGGTTCGGCTGAGGTCAGAAAAGTACATGTAAGTTACTCGCCCGAGTTTGGCGACCAGACATAAATGTCCAGTGAAAAATGTGAACTTCATTTGCAACATATTCGAATTTTACCTAATAAGTTGGATTTTTGCAAGAATATAGAATAATAATTCTTAGATATTGACTTTTCTTGCAAGTAAATAGGTCGAATAAATTTCAATGACTGTGTTATAGCCAAGCAGCACTCTCGTTCTGCAGCCAATTGGAACGATCTTTACAACAGCTTGATATACAATGTCGCCTCAGGACAAACGTTCGTTACTCAAACTCAGTCAAAAAGTTGGACTTGGTGAGCAAATATAGACAGGCTAAATTAGAATCTATCTGGCAAGCCATTTGCATGTCACTGAATAAGAATGGTCTCTTTTGTTCATAAAACATTAATACACAAGTAAATAACTGGCTGGATATTCTAAAATTTCTCAATCAACATTACCTTCTGTAAAATCAAAGTGAACCAGTTTTGGTGTGAATTTTTATCAACTTACCGATATTGTGTTTTTGCATTCCTTCTACCATGAATGACTGGGAATTATTAATTTAGGATAACCTTTATTGACATGTCACTTTTTGGTCATATAAGAAATAATGTACATGTGTCAACTTCAGATTTTACTTCCAATTCAATTTCTGGTGGTCTGCAATAGCAGTACTGTCAAGTTCTATTAGTTGAAACTGTTATTTAAACATACTTTAGCGTGCATGGTTGCTGAAGGAAAGTATTTATGTGGGGCCTCTTTGCATGGATTTCCTGTCTGGATGAATAACCCTACTTTATTTATTTATTTATTTATTTATTTATTGATTGATTTTGTTATTTGCTAAATACTGTATACAAGATGGTCACCCACCCACTCTTTCAGTTTTGTAACTAAATGGTGGCTACATGTATACATAATGGACAAGACAAGCATTTTAACCCTTTTTGGGTGAGAAATCTAATAAACTAGCCAGTCCACCCAGTCTTTCATGTAGAGCTGGCCCTTCAAAGACCTTTGCAAGTCACTGAGTAGGTGTTTCTAGTTACAGTTCACCAATCAACTTCTGTTATGTTACAGTACTTTTTTGCCTCAAATTTTGTTAGTGGCTGAGAATATATACTATACACATGTACATGTATATATGGGTCCATTCAGTGACTATTTGGCTTGTTAAGCATACAATAGTATTTTTCACTGTTTAAAAATACACCATTTATTAGGGGTTGCATGTACGTAATTAATATATAGATTTAGCCAAGCCTAAAAGCGGAGCCTCCAAGGAATAAACTGGTGCTCGTTTCTCAAAAATAGTCCTGAAACTTTTCGCTCTGAAATATATTTCGGGGCTTTCTTTGGCTCGTTCCCTTTCGAAAAGTGTTTCGAAAGTGTTCCGAATTGTCCTCCAAGATTTTGAGGATCTGTTCTGTAAAACCAAGCTCGAAAGGTCATTCTAGAGGCTGAGCACAGCTTAATTTTTTTTTCGGGCATCAAACTGAACACATATTTTACTCAGGAGCAGTCTTGCTTGGTTTTTTAAATGTTTCCATATCCTGTCATTAACTGTCAAGGCTTGTCAAATCTCCTTGGATTATTGGCTGTTGGCTTGAATGAACTTGAAACGGCGCTCATGTACAACAACAAAATAAAACTTATTCTGAAGTAAATGGGTTATCTTCATCGCGTTCGGATGTTCAGTTAACAAATAACATGAACTGCCCCTATTAGTCTGGTCAAAATTTATATCATCAAGATTGAAAACGAGCAAACACCAAACACGCTTTAAATTATGGCATAAGTTTTGCGGATGCGAAGTAAGCCCATTTAAAGTTAGGCGCTTTGAGGAACGCAAAAAAACTTGTTTTTCGGAAGCTTTTCGGATAAAATAGTCTTAAACCGACAACTGCTTCGCTTACTATTGAAAAGTTCTAGGACAAGAAAATCGACAATTGCACAAACCGATCCGACAGTTAAAATTGAAAGCAATTATTTGCCGTAAGTGATGCTTGTGCAGTTGCCTTGCGACTCTGCTCTGACCTACTGTTATGAATAAACAAACACAAAATAATAAACAGAGAAATCATTTTTGAAAAAGTTTATTCGAAAACCCGTAAGCTTATACTTAAATGCAATTCGCATTACACTTCCAGCATGGCAAAATATTCTAAGACTACATCTGTCACAAATCTGAGCTCGTTTTCTAATAATTTTTTGAAGTCAAAAGTAAATGACACATTTCTAATGACATAAATTCAATTTCAAAATGTAATTTCTTTGACCGTAATAAATACTCAAAATCATGCACCTTAAACCCTTTAAAAACTTCACTTACTCGGTTGTGTTTCAGAACAAGGCAAGCTCTCCGCCATGAAGAAAAAAAAGCGATGAGGTCCTTTGAAGGCAGCTTTCGTAACTTGAAGTTTTCGCCTACTACCAGTATTCTTTTGAACTTTTTCTTTCCATTTATGGGTATTAAATGTTTTTTTCTCAAGTTTAAAACTACAGTACCGTCGAACAATCGTTTTGCTAAATAAACTTAAGCTTTTTAAAGAAACCTCTTTTTCAAAAGCGACGATGGTCATGCAATTTCCCGCCAAGAAAAATGCCGGTTGCCCAAAAGCACCGCGCGATTTCCCGCCAAGAAAAGATGGCATTCTCCACTCCCGGTCGGGTTGCCTTGGGACTTCCCTCCCCCTCCCCCAGAGTCTGTACGGACGGACGGACGGACGGACGGACGTACGCTGACGTCACAACCAAAATTTTTCGCATCGATACATTACCAAATTTCCTTAGCAATGGAGCTCCGCTGGCGGGCTTTGCCCGCAGGCTCCGCTATAAGAGCACGCAAAAGGTGTGCCTGTAGATGCCATACCAAAGGCACTAGCTACTCCTATTCGTCTGAGAGGAACTGTACAATATGGTTGCAGTTTTTTGGTTATTTCCCTTGGTATTTTATTTATGTTTGTTTTACTTTGTATTTCTTTTCCAGGTGCATTTGTTAAAAACTGAAAACAGTATTTCCAAGTCTAACAGGGAATCCTGGGCAACAAAGCAGATAAGAAATACCACAACATTTGCAGTTCAGGGCCTATTTAGATAGTCTCAGTTTTACTTATGCTGCTGGTCTGGCATATCATTGGAAATATTGTAACGAGTTCACTTCATTTATCATTGCCTCTGGCTATGATTGTCGTAAGGTTTTAACACATTTCAAAATCCTGCAGCATTTTTTTATGCCATGCACGACAGGCATGAGAAAGTTTTAACTTTTATTTGCATGGAACAACTTGCATTGTAGGCTGTTCATTAGCATGTCACATACAACATAGTCTAAATTGGCCCTTTATATGTACAGTGTAGTTTTGTTACTTTTTCAATTAGACCTGAAACTGAACAGAACAGAACAGAGGTATTAGTTTAAACATGGAGCAATCCTGTAGGGTGAGACACTTTTGCTTGGATCACTTGTTACATGTACATAAGCCACATTAGCAGTTCAGACATATTTGTAAGATTTTTACATGATGAAACTCAGATCAGAATGATAAGTTTAAACTGTTCGTTTAGCCATGGACTTTTGCCACAAAAAGTTATAAATGAGGAAAAGCATCAAGAGGCAAAAAAACCAGGCTCAAACGAAAACTGGGGCTATGAAGGAAAGAATGTAATAATTAAAAATTAAGTCCAGCTAGCATGATGAAGGTGGCAACCAACATAATGAGACGTCAAAATAAACCAAATTGAAGTCAACATGTACACACAATGTACGTCGTTCTCTTTCCAGATTTTTTTGTGGAAACAGCTTTCTATCTTGCGTGTAATGGTTAATACATTTATTGAATGAGATCAAGTAACTGAAACTACAGCCCACCGAAGTTATACCTTCACAGATTCCTTTCATTTTTGCGTTGTAGGTGAAGTGACAAAAATGAATAGGTATGAGAAAAATCATTTTTTTGACTAAAGCTTCAGTTTATTACATGGTGATGTAAGATACTGTATCAACCAGTGGCAAATTGACTGTTTTACATAACTTGATAATTTTTCATATCTTTTGGCAAAAAAAAAAAACTCTAAGCACAAAAAATACTTTTAAGTTAAGTTACATTGTAATGTACATAAGAGATTTTTGCGGGCATATCTTTTTAATATGTTTTTGACAAATGCTATCAAAATTAGATTGAAATATAATATGTACTTGTAATATCAAAGTACATACACGGTAATCACTACGCAAGAGCTTGCTTTGCAGTTGTGCGTGAGTGGCAATTGTGTATGTGTTTTTAAATTCTAAGTGAGCAGCTCCTAAACCAATTTGATGAAATTCAGCCAAAGTTGTAATATAGTTTTCCAGCAATACCATGTCCGCAAATTTGAATTTTCCTTCTATTTGAAAGGTTTAGCTTTTTTCCAGAGGTACATGTAGTGCCTTTTATCTCTCAGCCTTACATTGTAAATTTTTAATTTTATTTGAAAGTTTTAGCTTGTTTTCTTAAGGTACAAGTAGTACTTTTTATCTCTAATCCATATTTACACATGGAACTTTAGCAGCTTACAAACACAGATGCAAACACAGATGCAAAAAAACTGAATCCCGGTTTGTGAGACCACTGCATAAAGAATCAAATCCAGTGGCAATTGAAAGATGTGCAGGAGAATTCATATTTTTTGAAAGAAATTAAATTTTTAACCCTTTACTAGAATTGTTAAGCTTTAATCAATGGTTTGTACAAGTGTTTGTCAAAACAATGGACATTACAGTAGCCTGTATGCAGACGGTCCTATGGAGTGGCTGATGACCTAATAGTCTAGCAATGGAAACATTTTTGGTTCGTCTGCTGAATTTGATTTGCAGTCGTAAAAGCTCTGGCTGATCAGTATTATTTTGCAAATGTATCAAGTTCTGTAAAGTATCTTAATCAACATCTTCAGACGACAGTGCAATGCAACACTTTAGTTTTAACTGTATTTTCTTTGTTTGGCTCTTCGGTAGAGACTAAAATATTTCAGTCAACCAAAGTAAAATTTTGCAAAGTACAGTGTGTGTACCTGTAAATGTGTCGAATGTAACAACCATTTTTAATTCCTAGGCCGTCACTTGTCAAGCTGAAAAGTCATAAGCCAACTTAGAGTTTAGTTAATGTTTATAGGGTTGCTCCATGTTTAAAATCAATTTGGTATTAGAAGGTTTTGTTAAGATATACATTGTATAATCATTATTCACTGTACGTTGTTGGTTTTGATGGTATGGCAATTGTAGTGCATGTTTATATTTTGTACCCTGGCCATTTGAATTTCCATAGAATATGTATTAGAAATTGCACTACAGTTTGCAATAAAAATTATCATTGAGGCACATAAGAATTGCTTGGAACGTTTGTCAAACACTGTTAACCAAAAGCCTGGAAAGCCCAGGGAAACCTGGGCTTCTAGGTTTTTGAATTCTTAGAACATTGGGCTTGAGGCTTTTCAAGTACTGTGATGTTTTCGAACCACACTAACCGGGCTTTTCAGGTGCATATGATATGTTCGAACCAGACTTTCTGGAAAACCCTGGTAAAACCAGACAAACAAGGTTTTTGAGGTTTTGTCTTTGAACCAGACGTACACCAAGAAAGCCTGGTTAAACCAGGCTAACCAACCTTTTCAGGTAATTTTTTCGAACCAGACTCGCCATAAAAGCCTGGTTAAACCAGACTAACCTGACTTTTCAGGTTATAATTTTCGTCCCTAAACCGGCCTTACCAGGCTTCTGTGGTACAATACAACCAGGCTCACCCTAAAAGCCTGGTAAAACCAGCCTTACCAGACTTTTTACCAGACTTGTTTTCTTCACAAAAGCCTGGTAAGTCTGGTTGAACCAGACTTGACCAGGCTTACCAGACTTTTTACCAGGCTCTTGGTGCAAGGGTTGTAGCGCTTATCATGCAAAAATGTTGAGACGCTCTAACTAAAATAGTTAAATTTATAAGTGTTTTTCGCTGTTTTTCGAGCGCTTCTCTTTAGCTGATCATATACATGTATGGCTGCCGAATAGTTAAAAAATCCGTTACCCTCATTGAATGTAGAGATCCGCCGGAGCAGTAGTGCTAACGCAGGCTAGAGGTTTTGTTTTCAATGAAAGTTTTAAGTCCTCAGGTCCTCAGCTTTTACGTTCGCGCTTTTAGCTCAACTTAGTCTAGAGATTTTTGGAAGGAATAGAGTTCGCTCTTCCTGTATTTTTCTCGAGCGAGATGACTTCCGATGAGACGGGCCGCGTTTTGCTAGACGGGTCTTGACGGTCCGTGTCCGATCGTGTCGGTCCGCCGACATTTCTACCCTCTCTGAAACCCAAAAGCGATATCTTTCCAAGTCTCTCGCGAACTGACTTTCGGTTTGTTGGGTCGCTTTTTGCTGGACCGATCATGACAGCCTGTGTCCGATGGAGTCAATCCGTCACATGTCTACTCTCTCTAAAAACCCATCAGCGATATCTTTTTAAGTCTCTCGCGAACCAACCTCTGGTTTGTCGGGTCGCGTTTTGCTGGACGGGTCATAACGGCCCGTGTCCGATCGTGTCGGTCCGCCGACATTTCTACCCTCTCTGAAACCCACCTGCCATATCTTTTTAAGTCTCTCGCGAACCGACTTCCGGTTTGTCGGGTCGCGTTTTGCTGGAAGGGTCGTGACGGCCCGTGTCCGATCGAGTCGATCCGCCAACATGTCTACTCTCACTGAAACCCACCAGCGATATTTTTCTAAGACTCTCGCGAACTGACTTTCGGTTTGTCGGGTCGAGTTTTACTAGACGGGCCGTGACGGCCCGTGACCCATCGAATCGGTCCGCCGGCATTGCAGACCTCTCTAAAAACCCATCTGCCATATTTTTCTAAGTCTCTCACGACCTGACTCCGGTAAGACGGGCCGTACACTGCTTTAGTCGGTCTGATTCAGTTTGGGTGTATTGGACAACCCTCGTAGTTTTGACCGGGGCGGGTTTATTTTGTTTTCAGGGCAATCAAAAAAGAAACCATAAAAATGAGATTTCTTAAATTTTGTCAAAATTAACATTCCCTAAATTTGCTGGAAAAATCGGAAGCTGAAACGACCTTCAGATTTAAAGAAAATTGCCTGTTAAGCAATTCTCTGATGAAAATAACCGTTCATAAACCGTATTTTTGGAAACAATCTGAATCGAAGTACAGCTTACTTGACGGCTTTGTTCATTTTTCCACTTTTTGGCTCACGTTCAGCGAGCTGGTTCTGTCTGTACAGCACTTGTGATGAACCTTTTCTTTCAACCGGTGTGTTATTTATCCCCGGCAGTGTCCATCCCCTTATTTTAGCTTACTGAAATCAGGTTTGATAGCACTAAAATAAGGCAACATGGAGTTCAGTGTACATGTACATTTCCACCGTAGCCTTTCACTCTACTTCGAGATCAGACGTCACCATTCGCTCCAAAAGATGGAAAGATGCATTCCATTTAGCCAAGCATTTCACACCAACTTACGGTGCAAAAACTGCAGACAACAACTTTCTTCAAAGCTACCTTCGAAGTGGACTGAGGCAATAACATACGCCGTGGGATGTTACCGGTCAGCGGTGTTTACTTGAACAACTTTCCTTTCATAATTTGCTGAACACCGGGTCCTTTTTATGAAATCAACCCCACGTTATTAGTGTTGTATCTCTTGGCAAGTGCTGCAGCTCTTCTTTTTGTTTGTTTGTTTGTTCTACAAAGTTGTTAGGGACGTAGCTCCCTTTAAGCCAGTAAACCGGGGCTTACAAAGTTTTCTTGGTATATTTATCATGCGAACATTTTTTGTTACTTCATAGAACTAGTTTTTGGGTGATTTTTTAAAGAACTTTGTGGAAGACAAGATGGGCGAGTAGGGCTGATGCTTTATATACCTTCCGTGCAGCGTTCCCAGTCGTAGTTCAGGCGCTCGAGACCTTGTCCCAGGATGGCAATGGAAAGGCAAGGGGCTACTTATGCTCTATCAAGCAGTTTGATTTTATTATTGGTCTATGTGCAGCAGAGCATGTCTTTTCCAACACAGTTACCTTGTCAACTATGTTGTAAGGAAAGAGCGTAGATCTCAGCGAGGCAGCCCAAGAAGCGAGAGTCTGGAAATAAATATCATGGGAGCTGAGAGAGGGGATCCGTTTTTTTGGAAGGAAGTATATGAGCGGGGAAACAGATTGCAGCTGAGTTTGACATTGAGCCAAGCATGCCAAGAACAACCGGAAGGCAGCAACACATGATAAATGTTCCAGCCACAAACCCCGGAGTCCTACTGGCAAAGAGCTGTGTATCTTCCTTTTATTGATAATCTAATTCAAGAAATGAATCTTATCACAGGAGGATCGTTTCCTAGGCCAGTAACGTCTCCCAACAAAACTGCAAGGGTTAAGTAACGACGTCCCAGATAATATGTATGCGGCGTACAAGAACGATCTGACCGAGAAGAGCGAGTACAACAACGAGATGTTGCGTTGGAAAACAAAGCTGCATTGAACTGGAGAACGACCAAGAACTCTGGCTGACACCCTCTACTGCATAAGTCCAACTCTTCGACACCATACTCACGATCCTTCTCACGATGCCTGTGTCAACCGCAACTCCTGAGCGCAGTTTTAGCACGATGCGTAGAGTCAAGACTTAACTACGGGCAACCATGAAGACAGAGCGACTCTCAGCTCTTGCTCTAATGCTCGCGTACAAGGACAACGATTGACGGGGAGGCCGTGGCTCGTGAGTTTTGAGGCAAGGAGAGCAGGATGCTAAACTTCGGATTCCCATAAAACTTGACTTGAGATATTTAGCTTGGCATTCAGTCCAGGGCAATTCGTTATAACTTCAAATTAGATCGCGCTTAGTTGCTGAGAATTCTTAACGTGAGGATATTTTATAATAAAGTGCTTTATCTTATATATAAGCCATCATGAGCTGTAATAAAGCCTGAATTGAAAAAAATCATAGGCATACTTGACCCCGTGCGCTACAGTTGCGAGGTATGGAACGGGCTTACAATCCAAAAATGGCTAGCTACGCCCCTGGTTGTAAATGGCTGGAAGAAATTGTACTCGAAAGTGCGAAAACTCTATAATAATCAGGATTGAGGAATCCAATGAATTAAAAGCAGAAAGGCACGCTTAGTTAATAGAATGGAAAATAAGAATAGCTATTGTCGAGTTAGCAGACTCATTTTTGCGGCGAAAATGGTGTGAACGCTGAAAAAGCACTGTACATTTGTTCTATCAGAAACTGTTAATCCTACTGTAAATGGACCAGGACAAGAGAGCAAGTGGAAAAAAAAGAATCTAATAAACGGAAATTGCTGGCTTTCTGAAATGCTTTTAATGTTATACCAAAAATATATAAAGGACCCGGTGTTAAAGGGAAAGTTGTTCTTCAAGTAAACACCGCTGACCGGTAACGTCCCACGGCGTATGTTATTGTCTCAGTCCACTTCGAAGGTACATGTATCGAACGGAAAAGGCTTTAATTACGTGTCACGGCATACAGATCTTTGATCGCAAACTACTTCTTGAAAATTGACAAGTATATATGGTTGGGAAAAAATGCGTGGTGCCTCAGACGGCTCTGAAGTTTTCCAAAATGGAGAGAGGAGAAGCCAAACCTTTCGTTTACGCCTAAAACACAGAAAACTGGAATTGGCTACCGACCAACACCTACCGGTGAAGAGAGGACACCAAAATCACCCCCATACAACTGCGTTTAACCATTTTGCTAGATGTCCAAGCCTTAAGCCAACAGAAAACGCTAATCATTTGATGTGATGCGATGTGGCAAGAAAAGAAGCGTTTGAAAATTCCAAAATCAGATATGCACAACGCTAAATCAAATAGCATCACCCACTTTAGACGGCTTGTAAAATACCGGAGTAATTATGGAGGCGCCATACTTATACTCCAGCAGACACTAAGATCGAGCTCAAATTATTCCTAACGCTTTTTTCATAACACCGCAATGCCTTTTTTGCACCGGTCTCATATAAAAAAAACGAAACGAGCTATTTCTACTACGATCTGGACATAATAATCAAAGAGCTGAGGACATTTGCGGCGCGTGTTTACGGATTACCAATGTAACCCGTCAAAATTTAAAAATAGATGTAACCAGATACCTTTTTAGCAAGTCCACGGATTACAATGGTAACCCGATGTAAATTATAAACCATTGTAAAAGAAACCACATAACTAGCTTGTTTCATATAGCACTACAGTTCCTTCAGAAGACTGTCCTTCTTGTGGGTTTTTAAGTTTGCTTTGTTCAAGTGCGCTTTTAAGCCGGCAAAAAACTGCTCTGGAAGCACATGTGATGTAACGCGCTACGGGAAACTAAAAGTATTGTTGTTGACGCATTTTAACTGCTGAACACTTTTTAAGGAGACTACCATTCAAAGAGGAAATCAGTGCATGCTCAGCGAAGATAGCTGTAGGGATAGCGCAGGCAAAATAGGCTTCGACGTATGACTTGATTTTAACAGTCGTTTAGAAATATCACGCAATTTCATAATTAATTTCAAAGATGTATGATTCTTTTAAATCATATACAACCAGTGACACAAGTCGTTGAAACACCCTCCCCTCCTTCCCCTATTCAATGTTGTATAGTGTTGTGAGCGCTTGTCTTCATCAATTTGGTTGAAACTTTTTTCCAACATTGCCTAGTGGGAGAGGGAGAGAGACACAATTGTACCGACAGTGTTTCAACAAAGTGACACTGATTGTAGCTTCGAAGAAAGTTGTTGTCTGCAGTTTTTGCACTGTAACTTGGAATGAAATGCTTGGCTAAATGGAATGCATCTTTCCATCTTTTGGAGCGAATGGTGACGTCTGATCTCGAAGTAGAGTGAAAGGCTACGGTGGAAATGTACCTGTACACTGAACTCCATGTTGGTCATTTCAGTGCTATCAAACCTGATTTCAGTAGGCTAAAATAAGGGGATGGACCACTGCCGAGGGTAAATAACACACTGGTTGAAAGAAAAGGTTCAGAACACTGGATTTTTCAACAATACGAGTGCTGTACAGACAGAACCAGCTCGCTCAACGTGAGTCGAAAAGTGGAGAAATGAACAAAGCCGTCAAGTAAGTTGTACTTCGATTCAAATTGTTTCCAAAAATACGGTTTATGAACAGTTGTTTTCATCAGAGAATTACTAAACAGACAATTTTCTTAAATCTGAAGGTCGTTTCAGCTTTCTTCCGATTTTTCCAGCAAATTTACGGAATGTTAATTTTGGCAAAATTTAAGAAATCTCGTTTTTATGGTTTCTTTGTTGATTGCCCTGAAAACAAAATAAGCCCGCCCGGCTGAGAATTTTACAGATTTAGTATCTACAATGACTGTTGTAAGCTATCCATATAGTTTCAATTCTAGAACTGATGTACTTTTGGAGAAATGTACTGCTTGTTATACTCACGAATTAAAATGGCCAAGACACGGTGTAGTTAATTCGCCTCTTGTTTTGTTCACGGTAAATGTAAAGAAAAGCCATACAGCTATTTCGAGAAACGTTGTCGGAAAAAAAGCAAAAAACTGCACAAGCCAATCCCGAAAGGTATTTTGGGATACGGTCAATGAATTTTAATAAGTCAATTGATACATTAAACCCGCGATGCCTCGTCCGTACAGTGACGATCTTAGATGGCGAGCTATATGGATGAAGGAGTTTTTAGGTTATAGTGTAGATGATGTAGCGGCTACTTTATTCATGTCCCCAAGAACGGTGGAGCGCTATATTTCAAAATGCCTAAATACTGGCGAAGTAAAATGGGAGAAATTAGGGCGACCTTTGAATAGTTTTGCCATGCATCCACACGTGGAGTTCGTAATTATGGAAGCTGTTCTTGAACACCCGGACAAAACTCTTGCAGAGATTGCCTACGATGTCTACGAACAGACAGGGTCAGAAAATGTTGTTTCCAGCATATTGCGGTATTTGAAACGGAATAGTTTCACCCGCAAAAAGGTTTGTGAAATACTCGCTTTACTATAATAGGGCTTTTTATTTCGCAAATTTGCATCATTTTCCTGGTGTGTCAATTTAAGCGTGTTTTATCATTTTAAGCTGGCAAGAATTGCCCTTCAAAGATCTGAGGAAGCAAGAGTACTTTTCAGGTCCAATGTTTGTCTCCTGGATCCTGAAATGTTGGTGTTTTTGGACGAAAGCGGATTTGTAAGTATTCAATTGCTGTTTTACAACTTTTTGTACTCTTCAATTATTTTTCACAAATCACAATTTTTTCGTCAACCTTTTACTTTTTTAGGACAAAAGACTTTCTCGCACCTATGGCTATAGTCTAGTCGGTAACAGAGCCACGGTCAAACGTCAGGCGCAGAACTGGGGACCGCGCATAACGGCCATACCCGTTATTTGTACGGAAGGAATGATAGAAGTGGGTATCTATCAGGGCAAGGTCGACGGGGCAAAATTTGAAGAGTTTGTGGATCAAAAGCTCTGCCCTAACTTGCTTCCATTTAATGGCATCAATCCACGATCAGTGGTCATAATGGGTAAGCATAAAATTTCTTGCAACACTACGATGTGGCGGTGGTTATGAAATTAAATATTTTTGTAACTCCTCAGATACTTCATTCCCTTCCATTTGAAATTTAAACCCTCTCTGATTCACGCGATTAGCATCACATTAATTTATTTCTTCCTTATTTTTCATTTGCCACAGATAATGCGGCTATCCACCACGCCGACGCCGTAGTTAACAGGATTCATGCCGCGGGAGCAATGGTTGTGTTCCTTCCGCCCTACAGCCCGGATTTTATGCCCTGCGAAGAACTGTTTGCCCAAACAAAAAACTGGATCAGGGAAAATGACGCGGCCTGGCAATTTTGCCAGGATCCCAAATTTATGGTGGAAGAAGCATTTCTTCAGGTTACTGATGAACAGATCAGAAACTACATTCAACATGCCGAATACCTGTGATAAATAAACAAATGAATTTTATTCAGTGTTAATGACGAATGTTTGATTATTATCGCATATTAAAAAACTACAAAAAATTCATTTCTTTTAACAGTTTATCCTTTTGCAAAGAAAATTCGTTTTCTGTAAGGACGTCATCGTCTTTCAATGCTTTGAGATCCTTGAGCTGCTGAAGAATGCTTGAACGCATACGCACCTACAAGTAGAAAAGCGTTTGGTTAAGAAAATAATACACATTTAAAGGCCGCTAGCATCTGCTAAGAAATGCCTCTCTTGCCTTTCTTTCAGCGCCATCCGTGGATTGTCCACTGACTTCACCTGATGTTTGACTTTTGAATGATTTTGAAGCCGCTTTCGAATTGCCAGTAAAAAATGGAACATTCGGAGGGTTATCTTTACTCTTGTGGGTTCCGTTAACCTGTAATGGAATAAAATGATACAAATTGAACTATTCCTGTTTTCAATAGTTATTTTTACGGACACCCGCCGATCTCAATTCGAGCTCATCAGAGGAGGTAAAAACAACATAAAACCTTGACCAATAATTATATTGGAGAAGTGTAATTCGTTGTTGCAAAATTAGCTCAAAACTTGTCCAAGGCATTTCAGTCTCAAGAACGTGCAACACGTGCGTTTTATGCTAATTTTTGTAGACATTTGGAAACAACTTCTGGCTGAAAACTCGCCTTAGAAAATACGAAGCAAACAATCTTATAAAAATATAGTCTGAAGGTGGATATGAAATTTAACTAAAGAAGGTGAAAATTACTCTCGGCAACTCAAATTTTCCTTACCACCATCCGCGCCCAGCAGCGCAATTTGAACTCGGGAAGAGTATGCTTCTCTCTAAGCCGTGAAAGACAAGAGTCGTAGCTGTTTTCTTCCTCTCCGTCCCCGCTATCATCTCGAGCACTACTGGGATTACCTAAGTCAGAATAGTGATAATCATAATCATTATCACTGAGAACAAGGGAAAAAATCTCACTTAACTTTTGGTGCAACAAAACGTGCAAAACATGGCTTATTGTGTTTCTTACCTTTTCTCTTTTTGCCCGAAGAACCCCTTGGAACGTCTTTATGTGGATCCACCCACAATGTTATCATCCCGTTTTTTACCAAAGAAAACGCTTCGGCGAGCTGGATTTCGGACGATATAGAGAATTTCTTGTTTCCGTCCGCGTAGTAGCCGATTTGGAAGGTCGTGTCGGTTGCTGGAAATATTTCCTCTTT
Source organism: Siderastrea radians (assembly GCA_964017195.1). Taxonomy (NCBI): domain Eukaryota; kingdom Metazoa; phylum Cnidaria; class Anthozoa; order Scleractinia; family Rhizangiidae; genus Siderastrea; species Siderastrea radians. Next base: position 10,128,981 of record OZ024895.1, on the reverse strand, counting down.
ACAATTCTGCAGAAAGTATTGCTTCAATTGCATGACTGTTGCAAAGCAAGGTACTTTCCTGACACTGTAGGTGTCGTACCTGTTTTTGTGGGCTTCTTTCAGCACACGCAGACAGACGTCCATGGCGTCTCCTGCCATGTTTTTTAAAGATTTCACGGAAATGATGAAACTACCCAAAATACCTTTCGGGATTGGCTTGTGCAGTTTTCTGGGGTTTTTTTCCGACAACGTTTCTCGAAATAGCTGTATATGTGGACGGAAACTAGAATAGTGGTTTTACATTTGTCCCAAGTCTCGCGTCGTAATGTTTTAAAAGACTTCAGAAATAACGTTTTAATTTTACAGTTTTCACAACAGTTTTTGAGTTCAAAATTGGGTTCTTGGGCGTCAACAAACATTTGCTGTTACCATGGCAACAATTAAGTAATGGCCTCAATAATGGCCATTTTTGAACATCCCCCCTGGCTATCTACTTGCATGCAAATTTGAAATGGGGGTCAAAATTTTTCATTTCCCACTTTGTTTGATTCTTGCAGAGAATTGCTCTTAATCTCACCCCCCCCCCCCTCCCCTTTATTACAACCGCAAAGCGATTTTTCGGCTCGGCCATGTTCTTTCAGAGTTGTTTGCGACGAAACAATTTTCACTACACTTTGTTATTGACAAGTATGTCGGCCATAGTAGGTCCATATTTGTCGCAACTAGGTTACAACCCATCCCTTGTCCGATGACTCACTAGATTTCTTGAAATGGAATAGCCGTGAGATCATTTTTCTATAATGTCATCGAAAAAGCTAAATGAGGTTAAATCGAGATCTGAAATCTTTTGGTCACCTCTCTTGTATCCAACAGTGTTGAGCGATGTTGAATCTGTTTAGCTTTGGGTTAGGAATAAGGTAGATCCTAGAGATATTATTTAACTGTTAAATGTAAACCATCAGATTGTGCACCAACATACATAACAGAGCCTCCAAAGCCTTCGTTTGTCGATGAAGGGAACAACATTTCTCTTCAATGGACCTACAATTTGGACGGAACATTTAAAGATGGATTCTTTCTGCTTCTTCCGTCGAAAACAATAGCAGCAATAGATAGTGGCGGCTTGTTTGTGGATGATGCCTACCAAGACCGCATTTTTATGGTTGCATCGGCTAGTGAAACAACGATAACGCTCCTTGCTGTGAACAGATCAGACGGTGGGAATTATCAGTACAGGATACGAAACACTGGTTTTGCAGTTGCAGACAGCAATGTGGAGATCTCCGTGCGGTGTAAGTAACAAATTATGTTCTCAAACTTATACTCAAATGTTTTCATCTATGACACCTTTGTTCTTCCCGATGTTATAAAGTTTATGCGTAATAATTACTTTATTAAGAGCCATTTTCTGAGAATATCGAGAATCGAAAGACACTCACCAAAAAATCAATTTTTTTTTTATTTTGCCAAAACATCCCTTTGGGTAAGCTAATTCAAGAAAAAAATAATCCAAAGTTCCAGCGAGTTATTTAACGGACGAAAATTTAAAAAGTTTGAAAAATGCATAAAATGACGGTTTCAGAGTCTCTAAACGGGTCAAATTCTCACTCAACTTTAGGAAGCCGGTGAGAGCGTAAAAAAGATTCTTTTAAAACGAAACAAACCACGAAGATTATTTAACCTTTGTACTTTAAAACTATGTAATTAGTTTGCCAATGTTTGGTTTCGAACATTTTCAAGCGGCGTTCTTATCGTGCCGCTCTTAACCTCGTTTATCACAAGGTAAAATGAAGGCCAACTTCGCCCGCTTAAAACGGCATCTGGTATGTATCATTCAATGATTAAGACTACACAAAAAGAAAGCTCTGTCATTGTACTTTTAACCAGGAAAGTTACAGCTTCGGAAATTAAGAATACTTCCCCGTCAGGAAATTTTACTGTTTAGTGATCTGAGCGGGAAGGGTTGTATGCAAATTACAGATTTAATTCCTGGAATACTGCTAACAATTGCAAAGCAAGTTTAAGATAGGCTCACCATAAGTTACACATGCACGCACAATGTTTTTCCTGATCTTTGAAAGAAGGCTCGGCTTTCTGGAGTGATGCTGAGTCTTACTATGTTAAAACAAAGCAGATTTTTAACGGCATTTCAACAAGAGGGGAATCCACTCATTCAACTAAACCAAGATAACAGCGAAAACACTATGATACAGCGTATTATGCCGCCTACCTTGCCAACCGAAAAAGCAACAACAATAGAAAAACATTCCAAACTGTAAACGAACGAATTTTCAGTTTCCTGATTGAGCGAACATATTTTAAACTCATCGCGTAGAGGAATAAGCGGAAACGTAGATCACCTCTGCACAGATCCGCATGTGTCACACCACACTGACAGAGAGAGTCAAGTATTCGATTTCTGTCATGTGATTTAAGATATAAATACAGGAATAAAAACTTTGTGGAAAATTAAAAAGAAAAAAAACTTGCACTACATGGACTACAAAGGAGTTTTTACAGTCACAACTCTTTCTATAAAGTGGGGTAATTTCGCAATGTACGTGCTGTTGTAATTTTACTACTAATTTAATTACAGCTCGTGAAGTAAAATAAATATTGCAGTAAGTTACGTTCAGAGTGTGTTAGTACTGATAAATGGCGTCGTCTAGTTTTCCGCTCTTCTGGAGAGGGTTACTGTCTGTGGATTAAGCTGTGATTACCCGGACCACGATGAAGTTGTTTACGTAAAAGAATGAACAAGAGACATGTTGCGGCATCTAAGTGCAGATAAAGCGGTTGACAGTGAATTCAAGCTGTTGTTTTAATAGCCCGAGCACGTAATGTAATTGGAGTTGCTTTGGAGTTACTGCGTTCCATATTTTGGTTACAGATACTTGTTCTGCAGATCAGGACTTCAAAATCGCTACTCCCGTGCCCTCTGGTGGCTGGAAGGGGGAGGGGGAAGGGGACTTTTGGCCAATGTTTGGATGTAGGGGTGTCGCTGCAGGTTTGACGCCCTGACCTTCAGTTAGGACAGAAAAACGAAATGGAATGTCAATTGTACTGACCATACTCGGTTGGGGAAGACGCGCATAACATTAAAAATTATATATCAGGTTTAGGAACAGAGGCGAAAAACCATACCCTGTTCAGCAGCACACCCCAGTGAAGTCCACATAAAGGACAAACTCTCCCTTCTGGGAGGGGGGGGGGTGCTTAACCGCAACTCGCTCAACTATAGCACAATATTTATTGACGAGAACACGATGTGATTTCAGACGCGAAAATTGAACTTCGATGCAATCTTCCTTAGCAGCAGTTCGAATGAGCGAGATACGGAAGCCAAGCGGGCGCATGCGAGAACTCGCCCACATGATGCCTTTTCTCGCTTTGCCATTTCAGCTTGCACTTCTATGGTTTTTGCGTCATGAGGTTGGAAGCTTAGAGTTCAAAGTATATCTATCTTTGTTTGGTTATTTAGGCATTTTTTTTTTCAGTAAAAGAGCCCCACCTGTCACTGACAATATGTCCTCGCCGCAGAGCGGAGTTTGGTATTCGCTGGAGCCGCTCTAAAGTGAGATGTAGTGTTCCTCCTGAAATAGCTGCATTTTTAACAACCACAGCTAACTAGGTAAACTTACGTGATCCAACTTGTACAAGCTCCCCTGTAGCTTTCAGTAAGAACGCAGATTGAGCGCTTTCCAGTCAGCGACCACCCTTAGCTGTGGCTGTTTTATGTGGAGAGTAGGCGTCCCTTAATCTAGGTTCTGCAGAGATCAGGACTTCAAAAGTCGCTACTCAGATCCCGTGCCTCCGGCGGCGGAAGGAGGGGGTAGGGGAGGAAGGAGGGCTTTTGGCCAATGTTTGGGTGTAGGGGGGACGCTGCGGGTTTGACACCCTGACCCAGTTTAGGACAGTAAAACGAAATGGAATGTCGATCGCACTGACCATACCCGGTTGGGAAGACGCGCATAAAATTATATACCATGTTTAGGGGCAGAGACTAAAAACCATACCCTGTTCAGCGCACGCCCCACGATGTGATTTCAGACGTAACCTGAGTGTCAGGCTTTTCGGGCGAGAGGCGGGAAGGGGAAAAAATAAAGGGGAGAAAAGGGGAGAAAAGCCTTCCTCTCCTTTCTCTCCTCCCCCCTCCACTTCCCTCCCCCTCTCCTTTATTTTCCCCCTTTTCCCCTTTCCCTCCCCATAGAAGGCCTGATTCTCAGGTTATTTCAAACGCAGAAACTTCAATGCAATCTTCCTTGAGCGAGACGCGTAAGCTACTCCCCACATAAAACAGCCACGGCTAAGGGTGATCGCTGACTGGAAACGCTCAATCTGCGTTCTTACTGAGAGCTACAGGGAAGCTTGTACAAGTTGGATCACGTAAGTTTACCCAGTTAGCTGTGGTTGTTAAAAATGCAGCTATTTTAGGAGGAACATTACATCTCACTTTAGAGCGGCTCCAACGAATACCAAACTCCGCTCTGCGGCGGGGACATATTGTCAGTGACAGGTGGGAATCGCTTGATAGCGTCGCTCCTTTAATATATGAGCCGTTAAGCCTAATGTTTGCAGAGACTTAGAACGGACTAATCGGTGATAAAGGAGTTGAGGTATCTTGCAATAAAGCCTGTCTACCTTCAGCTCAATGCTCCCCTGACCTGCTCGTCCTGGCTGGTTTAAACGACATTTTGTGGCTTTTTTCAATCGGAGGTAGCTTCCACTAAAGAAGAATTAAGCGATTGCGTAAGAAAACGGTGCAAGATCAACCGGAAATTAATTAAACAGGACACAATAAGCAGAAGTAAACAAGATTTATTTCGTGCTATTACATATATTTTCACCCTTTTCTATTTTTAAATGAACTCCCCATACAACGCGTCTGGGCTGCCTGTGGAGCTGTAATTGAATTAGTAGTAAAATTACAACAGCTCGTACATTGAGAAATTACCCCACCTTACAGAAAGAGTTGTGACTGTAAAAACTCCTTTGTAGTCCATCTAGTGCAAGTTTTAATTTTCCACAAAGTTTTTATTCCTGTATTTATATCTCAAATCACATGACAGAAATCGAATACTTGACTCTCTCTGTCAGTGTGGTGTGACACGTGCGGGTCAGTGCAGAGGTCATCTACGTTTCCGCTTATTCCTCTACGCGATGAGTTTAAAATATGTTCGCTCAATCAGGAAACTGAAAATTCGTTCGTTTACAGTTTGGAATGTTTTTCTATTGTATTGTTGCTTTTTCGGTTGGCAAGGTAGGCGGCATAATACGTTGTATCATAGTGTTTTCGCTGTTATCTTGGTTTAGTTGAATGAGTGGATTCCCCTCTTGTTGAAATGCCGTTAAAAATCTGCTTTGTTTTAACATAGTAAGACTCAGCATCACTCCAGAAAGCCGAGCCTTCTTTCAAAGATCAGGAAAAACATTGTGCGTGCATGTGTAACTTATGGTGAACCTATCTTAAACTCGCTTTGCAACTGTTAGCAGTATTCCAGGAATTAAATCTGTAATTTGCATACAATACTTCCCGCTCAGATCACTAAACAGTAAAATTTCCTGACGGGGAAGTATTTTTAATTTCCAAAGCTGTAACTTTCCTGGTTAAAAGTACAATGACAGAGCTTTCTTTTTGTGTAGTCTTAATCATTGAATGATACATACCAGATGCCGTTTTAAGAAGTTGGCCTTCTAATCTCGTTCCCAGATCTCGCGGGTGGGCGAAGCCGAAGGCGAGATCTGGTCAAATCCGATTTGTACCACGTGATTGCCTGTCAGGAATGTGGCAGACAAGTCAATAGCGCATGCCCAAGACAATTCTAAGAAAATGGCAATCAAATGAATAACCAACGCTTAACCAAATGAATAACGAATGCTTAACCAATCTCGTCTTTCCTGGAATGATATCTAGCAAAGTATTTTGCTAAGAATAAAGCAGAAGGCAATCATCAAAGCTCAGTTCGGGTAAAGAATATTTTATTTTATAAGTGTTCATTCGGCGGCTACATGCAATGACTAGACATGTCTAGGTTTTATGCAAATTTGATCGGGTCACGTAAATATTCTTACGGTGGATTCTTAAGACGGAACATCGTTATTCGCTAGAAATAGCTTTATAATGCTATGAAGAACTGAGAAGAAATCTTCTTGACTTTTGAGGCCGACTGTAAACAACGAAATGTCCCAAGAATGCATATATTATGATTGCGTGCACAATGTCTAATTTGCATAAAAATAGACATTGAATTCCCTAGAGGCCCTGAAAAGCGTCGCAACGCACGTTCAAATTTTAGCGCTGTGACAGCCATGTTTTGAAATAGCCAATCAAAAAAATCGAATTTTCTTACTTGACCAGATCTCGCCTTCAGCTTCGCCCACCCACGAGATCTGGGAACGAGATTACTTGTGATAAACGAGGTTAAGAGTGGCACGATAAGAACGCCGCTTGAAAATGTTCGAAACCAAACATTGGCAAATTAATTACATAGTTTTAAAGTACAAAGGTTAAATAATCTTCGTGGTTTGTTTCGTTTCAAAAGAATGTTTTTTACGCTCTCACCGGCTTCCTAAAGTTGAGTGAAAATTTGACCCGTTTAGAGACCCTAAAACCGTCATTTTATGCATTTTTCAAACTTTTTAAATTTTCGTCCGTTAAATAACTCGCTGGAACTTTGGATTATTTTTTCTTGAATTAGCTTACCCAAAGAGATGTTTTGGCAAAATAAAAAAAATGGATTTTTTGGTGAGTGTCTTTCGATTCCCGATATTCTCAGAAAATGGCTCTTAAATGTTGTTATGATGCGAAAAACGAATAACATAAATTCATTGGTAATTTTAATATATTATAAAGAAATACCATACCATACCTTACCATACCATGAAATTTATGCGTAATAAATGCGTAATGTTGTTATAACGTGAAAAGTGAGTAACATAGGCTCATTTTAAATTTAAATATAAGATAAAGAAATGCAATACCATACCATACCATATCATACCATACCATACCATACCATATCATACCATACCATACCATACCATATCATACCATACCATACCATACCATACCATACTATACCATACCATACCATACATACCATGCCTTAATACCATACCACACAACCACACAATACTTTCATTTTACCATGTTACACCTAAAAGCTGACATAAGCTCGTTCCAAAGTGAAAGTGTAGCGAAAGTATAAACTAAAATAACAAATAACCAAGGAAAAACAAATACACGTTATACATTATATAAAACGTTAAGTGTTAGCATTTGCAATTATAACGTCGTCGTTAAAATGGGTTGAGTTAGTTGATGGTTCTCGCATTGCTTTGAGTTCTTCAGTTTTCTTATCCAATTAAAAAACCAACATTTTCAAATTCCAATTCAGGGTGGATAAGGCACTAAAGTCACTTGAGGGTGATCTGCTTTCCTCTCTAAATCAGTTACGAGTTTTTTTTTCATTTTGAATCATTTGAATCATTTGTATCACAGGCGCCCAAAGCTCATGATGAGAGAATACGATCGAGTTGGGAAATGTGACCTTTGCTATAAGGGGTGTTGTGTTACAAGAGTTTGAATTATAAAGGTTTGTAAGGGAACGTAACAGTTTTGCTTTAAATAACAAAAATTGTAATGGTTCATCAATAAAACTGACTTGCTTTGAAGCTGTGTTGTTTGCCCGCTCCTCAGGCCGATCTGTTTCAAGGCGATTTCGGTGAGTTATCGTTAGAAAACAACACAGCATCAAGGTAAGTCAATTTTATTGCGAATCATTAAAATTTTTGCCATTTTAAAAGGGTAAGTCTGTTACGTTCCCATAAAAACCTGTAAAATTCAACTCTTGTAACACAACACCCCTTATAGCAAAGGTCATATTTCGCAACTCGATCGTATTCTCTAGCAGCTTGGGCCGCCTGTGTTTGTATGGAACTTGATCGCTGGTTGAGTCAGAAGACGAAAACGTGTGATAAATTAAGCGCACTAATTAGGATGACCATAGAATTTATGCGCAACGGCTCTAAAAAACAATTACCTCCGGAAATAAAATCAAATTATCTTTAACCAAATTCAGCTAAACGTAGCTCTAACAAACCATTCATTCTTTTTAATTAAAAAATTACGCAATCAAAATATAAACACATCTTATTTTTTAAAGATTTTGTACTTTCACTGAGCTATTTTCTGTGCAAATAAAGCTAAGAGTGAAATGGAACCGGTCCAGAACGAATCCAAACTCAACAGCAGGTCCAGTTTTGGACCGGTTCTTGAAAGATCCCGTGTAAACACCTGGAACGGTTCCAAACGGTTCCAAACGGTTCCATGTAAACAGAAGCCGATCCGGTCCAGTTCGGTTCGGCACGGTTCCGGTCCGGTCCCGTAAAAACATAACCTTAGTTTACATATGCAACGATATTGAACATAATTATAACCAAAAAGCTGAAAGCAGGCTGACATGTTCGTTTGCGACAAAGCGAAATGTCATACTACAGGGGTCAACATTTACAATATTTCGGTTCTCTGTTGTACTGGTTAACATCACAAATTCATAATAAATGTGCAACGGCATACTTCCAAGCCATGAGTACAGAATTCGTCTTATAGGGTACTACGCTTTTATAGGAGGTTATTAACCCTCGGACTTCACAGGTCCCCAGAAGCGCCACAACCCATGATATATACGTTATCTTGTACAGCATATCACGGGCTATCTACTAAAGGTAAAATCATATCAAAATATTGTAACACAACAAAAACCCAAGGGGGGGGGGAATCCATCAACCGCCCCCTCCGTGTACCAGGGTAATGGTGTGACTTTGTTTGCATGTCTGAGGGTTAAAGTTCCTGTCGTTAATTTTCCCGGTAACATTTTTTGCAGGTCTCGAACGAGGCAAACTCAAGCTTTTCATTACAATAGTCCTAGACCAGAATAGGCTTACAACAAAACAAACAAATCAACAAACAAAAACAAAACAAAAGCGTTGGGGCGAGACAACAGTAAAGGCGATGTCTAGATACCCGGCAGCCAGGTACAGATCTTTCAAGACTAAATACCCGGCAGTCCAAAATTTTTGAACTATTTCGACGGAAAGGCTTATTCTATATTCTGAAACTCGAAAAGTTAACATGTTATTTGTTTAGAATTGCCAAGCGATTCAGAAAAGTATTTTGTTGTTGTAGTTGACGAGTTTCCAAGCTTGTGCATACCAGAAAATCGCGATGTTTGCAACACTTAGAATTATTTGTGGTTAGACATGCCCTGGACAAGATCTCACGTTTGTTGTTTTTGATAAAAAAAATGTTCGAAATTGTTTTTGTTTGTACACATGCATAAACGCTGTGTTTTCCGTGTAATGACATACCTAAATGTAGGAGGCTTGTAGACACGTCAATGTCAGCAAAATATTGGATTATTTCGTTTGAAGCAAAGCATTTGTAGGCGATCGTGAGAGATGGAACACTGAATGATTCAAGAAGTACATTTGCCCGCTTGAGAAAGATTGAGGTTAGATAAGCAGGAACTGATCGATTGCTGTCACATGAAATACAAATTATAGAAGGATTTTTAGAGTAATCACTTTTCAATCAGTGTTTTTAGAGGCACTGGAAGACCTTGAAGTGTTTGTGTCTAACAAACCTAACACTGTCCACAAAGATGACATGCTTTGTGCTTATTGCAAGTTTTATGACGTAACAGTGGTCACACAACAGTGATGTCTGTTGACATTATGGATCTAAAATGATAGAAAGTTGGCAAATTTGGTATCAAAATGATCTTTACTTAAAGTTACTCCGGACCTTCGCGGGTGTCTTCCCGTGTCGTCCGGGAAAAAATTTGTATGCGCACCATTTTAAAGGACACCTTTGGCTGTTCAATACCAGAAAACACCCATTCATCTGCGTGAAATGGCGACCAATAGCGCGAAGATACATTCATTAGCGCCAAAAAACAAACATTTGCGCGTAACTCAGATTCAATAACGATTTTTGCATTTTAATCAACATTCAATAACATTTTTGGTCATTCTTATGAGTCATTGGGCACACAAAAGACAAAAATATACTTTCATTTGCGCTAATATTCAAGTCGTTAACACCATCTTGGAAGTCAGTAGAGAAAATAGACAAACATTAAAGTGCATAAACCATTTCTTAACATTTTTATCACACTGTTTGAAATTCAATAGCATTCCTGGACGGCGTTAGTGTGGATAACACAAATATAAATGTGCTTGTACAAGCAATTGAGCTTTCTTTGCATTCGATATAAAAAAATCGATTAAGTTTGTCCGCCACAGACGTCGAGAGGATTTCCTGTCTAAATGGCCAATTCATCCAGTTAGCACAAACTTTTTCGATCAGGAATGCTTGAAATTTGGTGCCCCAGGCTGTTTGTGGTTTGCAGGCGGTGTCGTGGTCAGCGGTCTTCTATGGGGGTTTATGCATGCATTATATCACGTGCTCTCATTTGCACATTGTTCTGCGAGGGTGGAATTGTGCTGCGTGCAGCTTTGTAGCGTCCCTCCTCCCTTCCCTCCCTGTGGCAGCGTTTTTTCATTCTCAGTTTTTCAGTTTCTTTTTTTGGTTTTTAAAGTTTTTATTTTACTTTATTATCTTGTTTATTTACCAGACTATGTTTCCACTGAACCTATAACTTGAGTGTGACAGTTGCCAAGGCTGGTTTGGGTATGCGGGCTCATGGCTGGGTTGCAGGTGGAACTGGGTTGGCAGTTCCAGCCCCCAGGTTCCTCAGCACCCAACCACCACTTAAAACCTAGGCGTTAATGGCCAGTATTACAGTGAGTCCAAAACAGAGTAAATAATTTATTGTTTTCAGCGAATCCAACATACCGAATTTCATTGATAAAACATATCTCAAGTTCTGTTGCTTTGACTTTGTAGTTCCACCAAGCATCACTGGCTTCTTTGGTAACCAAACAAAGAATGAGACTGATTTAGTGAATCTGATCTGTGATGCAACTGGTGATCCACAACCAAGTATCACCTTGACAAGACTTTCTGACAACACTATTGTCAACTCTTCCTTCATCATTACTGGTAAACAGGATGAAGGAGCCTACAGATGTACTGTTGATAATGGAGTGGGCAATGCAGCCACTGCTGATGTCTTTATTATTGTTCAAAGTAAGTTTATATCTCAAGTAAGTATCATGTTTCCAGTTATATCAGTCCGGTGGCTGAACGCTTTCGTTTTATACGTTACGTTTCGTTACATCAAGGAAAGAATGATGACAAATTTGAAGCTTCAAAACTACCATCTTTCTCTTCATCCTTCTCCACAGGACGCTTTTGACATGAATCACTGATCCCAGCTGGTGCAAGTCGCGTGTGGCACTGAGAACTAGTAACTATAATCAAGCTAGCCACGAGCTTTACCGTGACTCAGCAGCTAGGCAATGTTAATCTCAACTAAATACAGTTTACATATAATTAACCTTGTCCCAAAGGGGCTAATACTAGTATAGTATTCATGGTTTACTCTTTTTTGAAAGGGCATCTCGTTACTCGGAGGGGGAAGGCATTAACATCGATGACGTTATAGGTTATTGTCTGTATAAGATAGGGCGATGTCGTTTTCTCTTTTCAGCTAACCAACAGGTTTTGAACCAGTTTGACAGGAGCCAATCATTTTTGGATCCATGCTGTCGCATAATAGCTTTTCTTTTCACTTGGTCTTTAATGACTGCCTGAAATTAGGAGTTCTTTGGGGACTTGTGTTGGCAACGTATCATGGTTGGTTGCCTTATTTCGTATTCTTGGAAGAGCATAAAAGCTGGTTCTCTGTCAAGCGCATCAATCACACACCTATAGCGCGAATTATTTTTAACGAGATGCTACATTAAGGCGAATCGAGCTCTAGACCTTGCTTGATGGTAGACGAGGAAGTCCAACGGCTAAAAGGTAGCCAGTCTTGTTGGCCATGTATGCCAGTTAACTTACTCTTGACACGAGAGAGTGAATCGCTGCAATGGTTGAACTACTCAACATTACAGACAAAGTCAGCTCAGGCAACTTACAGAGGATATGAACAAAGATGCTCAGATGTATTTACATAATGATATTGTGGAGAAAATTAATTCAAATATCGTCCTCAAAACTGCCGGATGTGTTTGCAGCGCCCTTGGCTTCTAGCCTGTACAGCAGCTGCAAAGGGGGAGGAGAAATGGATTTAATCCCCCTACTTTCTCGTCCCCTTACTTCCTCCCCGTTTACACCTGCTGCGGAGGGTATTGGCTTCTAGCTAGGTAAATCATGGGAGTTGTATGCGACAAAGCTTCCGAAATTCTGTACCTTACTTCTCTGGAACTCGAAGGAGTCAGTAACTAAAGGTAACTTAAGCGAAACATCTACAAGATCGTATCATTTGTATGCAATTTATAACAGTGTCCCAGTGGACTAAGATGGAAAGATTTCAATGAGAGATGGCAACACTGAGAACATTGGCTCAGGTCAAGGGGAATGTCCCGAGGAAGCTGTCAGGAAAGAAGAACAGTCCATGAACATTGAATATAAGATCAATTAAATTTGAAACAAGCTGAGTACTTACTAGTGTGAGAATGGGAAAAATCAAGGTATTGTTCACGTCTTTGGTAGCCAAAGACAGCGAGTAATTATTTTTGCGTTACCTGATAAAATTCAGATAAAAAATCTAAATGAGATGAGATAAGAATCAATCTATGTTAACTAGATTCCACAGCATTTTTTTCATCCGATAAGGACAATAGCTCAATACAGCTCAGCATAGTAAGGCACTTGATTTGTGACAATTTGTTTTACTCCGAACGTTCTGCGCAAGGGACTTTATTTGGACGACTGAGGCACTGAGTTATTTTAGTAATTTATTTGTAATTCCACACCCCTTTTTAATAAAGCTCTTTCTTAGACCTTCTTTAGCTGCAGACCATCATCCAGACAACAAAAATTTATTAACCTATTACACTAACAGCACCGTTGATGTTGGTAAAACGTTGACATCACCTGCAGTGCACAGGCCAACCCACCTGCTAAGTATCGATTCTACAGAGAGAAGGAGAGTTTGTTTAACAGCACAGCCGGTGGTACTTTGGTAGTGTACCCACCCTCAGGCAGAGTGGTAACCTTATTTTTCTTTCGTTTTAGACTACCATCCAATAAACACACAGCTGTGGACTAATTTGACCAACAACACTGTTGTGGTCAGTGAAGCCATTAAGCTTACCTGCAGTGCACAGGCCAATCCGCCTGCAAAGTATCGATTCTTTGACAGTTTGTCTAACAGCACAGTTGCTGGTTCTTCGGCCATGTATACAACTTCAGTTAGTAAAAGAATACGTCATGCGATCTACAGCTGCACTCCATTCAATTATTATGGTGATGGACCTACAGATACTGTCACTGTGACGGTACACTGTAAGTATATGTCAAACTTGATCATGATTTTTCGATTTACACTCACGCAAACATCTTTAAACGATTTTGTAATGGTGTCATATAGTGTTTAAAGGGATATGTTAGCGTTATTTGAACAAACGAATTACTCAAAAACAGTACAAAAACGTTAAAGTGTTCTTAAAAACATCATGAAAATTCAAATATCTGAAGCCCCGTCAGTCAATATAATGTTACATGCATCATGGTTATATCAAATTCCATGAAAAACTACTTCGGTCAAACAAAATTGTTCCCAGGTAAAGTCTTGGAGAACTCTAGTTGAAAAGTTGGTAGCTTTTGCGTTTTAAGGTGTCTGAACACAGTTTGAGTGCGCTCTACGAGTTGTACTGCGGACGTGAATTAGCGCGCACAAAGCTTTAAGAAAAAGCAAACATAGCGCCTGTGCATCGAGCATTTTATTTTGTTTAGTGAAGATTGTGCAAGTGTTTTTTTCCCGTCTTTAAGGAGAGGGTCACTCCAGAAACGGTGTTTTTTAAAAATTGCCAGTAAAAAGATAACACTAAGTTGAGTTACTGTCTGCGGTTTAGGCTTCTAAAGTGAATGAAGAATTCTTTCACCTACCAAGTCGCTAAATTCTGGAATTCACTTGCACCCGATCTAAGAAAAGGAAACCTATCCAAGTTTCCGAAGTCGATTAAGAATAAATCATTTTAATTCCATTTTCATTCTTGTATATTAGAATCAGCTTTAATTTATCTATTTGTACCTACTTATAGCAATTCTTAGTAGTCTTAATTCTAACATAGTGACATTTGCAGCTGTATATTTCAGTTTTTTATACAAATCTAGTTGTTGTCTATATACTTAACATATTTTCCATTTTTTTATATTTTAAGACAACTTTATGTTAGCGCGTACGTATCTTGAAGAGCGTTAGCTCACTAGACGTTACGTGGGTAAATATACGATTGATTGAGCGATTGATTGATTGCATCCGATCCCACTGAAATTCCTCTCCAAAGAAGGCCAAAATTTAACATCGCGGGCCGCCATTTTGAATCGTTCTTAACGGCCTGGCTGCTTGTCCGTGGCGTCATTTCGTCCAACGTGGGGGTCTTCTCTGAGTTTTAAGTCTATATCCGAGGAGCTGGCTACGCTTTAACCTTGTCGTTTTGAGCCAAAACGTGCCTGCGATGTCGCTGATGATAATAGAAGTGAAGATAATGAAATGAACGAACGGTTGGAGAGCACATTCTGGTGTCCTTGCCAAGATGTGAAGCAATGTTACCTCCGAAAGAGTGTATTTGTTCAAATGTTGTGTCGGCATCCGGAGTCAGAAAACAAGATGGAAGGTACATTTACTCTTCCTGGCACTACATAATCGCAATTTTTGAATAGAAATTATTTTAACGCCTGTAAATCGCTTTATAAATGAAATTAAAACGGTAGGCTCAAATCGAGTCTTAATTTGGTTTTGACCTGCTTTCTCTACCGCCTGGTAGTGCAATATGCAGGGGTTTCTTGCATCTCAGAACATGAAGACTTTTCGATCGTTTGCTTAAATCGATCGTTTGCTTAAATTACACACGTAAACATTTACAGGCTTCGGGTAGCTGAATATCACGTCACGGCGAAGCTGGTCAAACCACTGCTTTGCCAATCGTGTTTTCTTCACAGGTAAGCTGTGAAAAGTAACTCCTCTTATTTTATCTTTTTCGGACCTGTTATTACAATCCAGAACTTAGCGCGTTGGCATTTTCTCTTCACAATATGAAAAGGAAACGTATGCAGCAGATTTGTAACAGTACCGACAAGCGTTTAGACTTCCCGCCAGTTTCACGTTGGATGGAATGACGTCACGGAAAAGCGGCCAGGCTGCTAAGTACGATTCAAAATGGCGGCCTGCGATGTTAAATTTTGGCCTTCTTTGGAAAGGAATTTCAGTGGGTCGGATGCACCTTAGAAGCTGAAACCACGACCAGTAACTCAACCTAGTGTTATCTTTTCATTGGCAGTTTCAAAAAATACACCGTTTCTGGAGTGACCTTCTCCTTGAACAATCAAACAGTTTGCTATGTGTGAAAAACGTTTGTTTTTCAGTGTATTAAAGGTAATATTATTGGCAAATACCCGGCGTTTCTGGGATTGTTAGTATGGATCGAGAAAGATCGCGAACCTTGTCAAATGCAACGCATGCGCCATTAACCAGAAGACTGTGTCTGCATGGTTTAGTGGAAATGCATTGATTTCTACGGAACTGCTCGTTAGAATTTCATGAAACTTGGTAGAATAATAGTTCAGAACAGTTGTAACTCGCCTGCAAACAATAATTGAAATCTGACGGAGGAGATATTCAGAAAACGTTAATTAAATGCAAAGCACAAAATTACAGAAGATCTGTCTGTCAAAATGTTACGAGACCAGTGTCAATGGGCCAGTATTTTTCTGGGTTGATTAGAGACAAATAATGGATAAAATCTAACGACTGGATTTCCTGAAAATAAATTGAACCCATGCTTTAAGGCTGGTTTATTACCAGCCATATTGCCATGGCAACAGTTCTTATTCCAATAAAACATCTCAAAAATAATCCTTTTTAGTTCAACTTCCACCCCTCCAATTTTGGCCGCCCAACTGCCAGTGGTTTGAAAATAACGATATATAACGCATAGGTACAAGAAAACTGTGTTTGGCCACCTTAAAAGAGCAAAAAGATTTTTGGATAGCCCATGCTACTTATGCAAACTTAAAACGAATGGCCTTCAACACAACTCGTTTCATAGATTGCGGCTAACCAGCATTATTATCCAATTTGATTTATCTCCCGTAAAGATTCTTCATGGTTTTTTTCGCCCAAACAAAGACAAAATAGTACAGTACTTCATCTATAAGTGTTTCTTGAACGAAGCGTTATCAGATTTGGAATTTTATTGGTTGCAACTTCTTGAGAGAGCCCTTGTATAAAATCAGTTATTGCTCTTTAAATGAATACTACTTCTAGGTTGAAGAAATAATGGCAGCTTCTCCTTCCCACAAACTTTATTAATCACATGGTCTTATCTTTTCGCGTATCTTTTTACTCTGACAATTTATTCATTCGTTTGTCTCTGATGTGCCTCGCCACTTTTAGGCCATGGTTGCGACTGGCTGTGTGTCATAATAAGGATCATCGTGGTTGTGCGTGACTGTTCTAAGAGGTCGAAAAGAACCTGCGTTTGAAATAAGATATACCGCGGTTGTGCCATACATCAAAGGGGTGTCAGAGGCTCTTCGCCGTTGCTTACAACAGCTATCAAGGCATGCGCATTGTTTTCAAGTCCAACACAACACTTACGTCACACTAAGTGCGATCCAAGGACGCTGTGGAACTGTCAGAACAAGATGGACTAGTCACAAGATTCCTAGAGAATGTTGCAAAGTCTTTATTGGAGAGAAAGGAAAATCGATGGATTCTTGAACGTAACACGGCAGAGATGCACGGCTCGCACGAACTCAGACCTCAGCAGCCTCAGAACATGCTAATAAGACCGGAAACCATCTGCTTTGGGACAAGGTTAAAGTTTGTCGACCACGTCCCTCACTGGTAAGTCCAGAGGGCTAAAGAGGCCATTCACATAAGACTTCACCCTAACAACATCAATAGGGATAACGGAATTGGAATTCCAGAAGCAGGGCCCATGATCAAACAACACATCAGCCAAATGAACGCCCAGCGGACCTCTGATGGAACAGCGTCTAGTCAGAAAAATGAGAATCGAAAGGCACCAATCACAACCACGGTGATACTTACTATGATACACGGCCAGTGGACACAATCGAATGATAAAGACCGCAGTGTAGCAGTCGAAACGTCGCGATCCACATCAAAGTGGAGCGAAAATTTGTGTCCGCACCTGGTCATAGTTACTACATATTGAACACAACCAAAATAAGCGTGGCCCTCCCCATTTGGGCTTAATTTTAGTGGTGGCCAGTGTCGACCGTGGTCAAACGGGACTATCGTGATCCTCACGGATTCCTGGCGGCCTATTTTAGGATGCTATTATGATTTTGTGCAGTGGCTAATTCTTTGGGAACACGATGAATGTGCAACTGGTTTTGAGAAAGTCGTTTGGATGTCATCCTTTTATCAAGTCGCTAAGTCAGAATGGGAGCCCGAACTATATTTGTGCGTAAATTCGAGCAAATTCCGAAACGTGTCGAGCGGTGAAAGTGGCTAAATCGGGCTAAATGACTCCTTCCTTGTCATTGTATTACACATGTACTAATATACAGTTAAGAAATGGACCTAAAATTGCTCAAAATTCGTTGACTATATAGTAACAACACCATGTAATGTTTCTTGAACTTTATTCAGATAGTTCGCTGTTATTTTATTGCTCATAATGTTCGGTTCGAATTTCCATACAAAGTCGCATATTTTAAAACGCCATTTTTAATAATATTCAAATATTATGCTTGGGCCTCCTATGACAGTACTGGAACAACACGGTATTTCCTTATTTCCGAATAGCTTTCCAGAAAAAATTGTTTTAGTTCGTGAACGGATGCAAACTTTTGCAAATTTCGCACTGTATGTTTCTGTATAGCGCTCAAATTGGCCCTTATTCAGTCAATCTGACCACTTACAGAAAGGCTTGCACTGCTACCATTAGCACATGGAACTTGCTGTAATCAACATCAGTCACAAGAAAACAGTCTTTTACCTATTTTGAATATGCAAATGTTATTATACATCTACCCATAAATGCAGAAGGTCTCATCGTCAAGGGTTTACACTTTTTATACAGTATAACAACGTTTTTTCAATCGAGTGTATCCAAGAAAGGCGTAAAGAAAAGGATTTCTCACCACAACTGAGGGTCGAACCCGGAACACTCTCGTAGCAGGCCTGCGCTAAACAATTGCATCACGGTTTTAACAATTGCAGTGATGTTGCTGATTTTTGTACTTATGTCTTTGATCGTGACATCGCGCCTTGATCGAGATAAACATGAGTGTTTTTCCTTGGAAAATGTTTTCATAGCGGCGCAAAAACGATGGTATTGGACCGAGGAAACCATGAGCCACTAGCGCTGCTATGTTTGTTGTCGGGACCGCCGCTGAATGCTGCGAACTCAAGCGATATGCATGGGAAATCGCGAAGTAAGTCGAGTGTTCGTTCATTGCGGCTCCGAGTTGGTGATGTGTTAACTAAACGCAGCACTGCAATACAAATAAAGCCTGCCAAACTTCAGATCACAAAATAGTGCATTCGAAGCAACATTTCCTAGTTGCCCGAGATCGAATGCAAACACTTTACAGCCCGTGGAGGTTCTCCCATTTATACGCTATTGGGGTATGTGCCGCTATGGCACAAAAACTCACAGACTACCCCCTCCCCCCCCCCCCACCCTCTACCTACACACCTTCAGTATTTTGTATTTTTGTCAACATTCTGCTTGTAAAATTATGACTTATTCATTAATACACCGCTAGACCGCCAGTGCTAGGATTAGCTGTGCTAAATTAAGCACTAAATAAACTGATACTGAAACTGAAACTGACCCCCCCCCTCCCAACCGGGCTCTATAGAGGTGGGCATCAGCGACCAGCTACGATGTTTTACGCTGACGCCATCGGCTAAAAATGAATGAGAGCGAACAGTCTAATTGAGTCAAAATAGACGTCAATTTAGATTTTAAGAAACCATCTATTCAGAAGTTTGCAATTCTGTTTCTGAGCCAATCACCTCTCACATTCGTGCACGAGATGTTCATAAATCAGTTGTTTTTCAAGCCGTGTGAGAGTTAAAATTCCCTTCTTCTTGGATAAGCCTGATCACATTCTGCCCCGACGGTTCTGCTTGTTAAGTAGCTTATATTGCCCGAACGTTTGCTACCCCTCCGCCCCCTTGCTCAATTTTACTCGAAAATAACGACTTTTCTTTATCGAAAATGGTCAACACTACTCAGTCACAGAACTCACAAGCAATCCTACTTGAAATTATTACACAAGAAAATGGCCTGTTCTGTCGCTTCTGTCGGTACTAGGAATGTTAATTATCCTGCTTAGTTACTTTTTGTCTTCTCTTTATACGTGATGAAAAGGATAGGTAATATTTCGCGTTAAAACCTTTTTTTTTTGTTTCCTGAATTAATTGTAACCAACATCGTTTCACGTAACACGTGAAGGTAGTGTAATAACATAAGTAGTAGTAATGTAGCAATGCTGAATGGAGTGAATGTATCTTGCGTAGTTAAGTAATACATGTATGTAGTGCATTAGGTAATGTATGTAAGTTGTCTAGTAACATATCTAAAAAGTGCAAACTTGTATGAAGCCATAGTGTAGTATGCAATGCACTTTAAAATTCCCTTTTCAAATGCAAACAAACAAAAAGCAAAAACAACCATAACAATCGCGGAAAGCGCTGAGATGTTCACTTCTTGGCGCGCGGAATGATGCAAATGAGCTGGCGCTGCTCTTATTGTACTCCACGAAAACGTGCCCAACACCGTCTGCATGTAACATGGTCTTAAATTGATGTAATGTATGAAAGGCATGTATATGAACTGCGGTATTAATACTGTCATCCATTCCACAGCGGGATATAAGAACCCAAAATTGACCTGCTCCCAACATCTCAAGGCTTCATAGCTCAGTTGGTAAAGCAATGCACCGGTATCGCGGAGGTCATGGGTTCGAATCCCGTTCTAGCCTTGAACCTTTTTTTTTTTCAGGATAAAAAGCAATTGCTTAAATTGCTACGCACTGCGAAGATCATTCCACTCATTTCGTGGTCTTAAATTAGCACATCGCAATCGTTCAGTGTTACGAAAAACACGTGTAGAATTTATCTTTGTATCATCGACAGAAGCCGGTGTAAGGTCAATTTTGTCTCACATAACAAAAAAGAACAATATTTTGTTACATGTCAAGATTGTTTGTAAACCCAAAAGTAGGTCGACGGTTGTGCCGGGATTGTTATTAGTCCTTTTGGATTTAGGTATAAATTGCGGACTCTATAATCTTGAACTAGCATGGTAGGTTGAGTCACTTTAATCGGAGTGAATAATGTTTGCTGAGAACAGTGCTTAGCCAACATTGTTGCTTTTAATTTGAATTTTCTTTTCCTGGTAGACCCACCGGAGATAGCGACCGCTCCATTGTCTCAGCAAATTGTCGAGGGAAACGTAGTCACACTGTTCTGTAATGCCACTGGTAATCCACAACCCAACATTACTTGGACTAAACGAGGAAACAACATTGTACTCTCTTCATCTGAGACTCTTATTTTGACAAACCTGACGAAAGGAGATAATGAAGCTGTGTACAAATGTAAAGTGCAAAACAATCTTGGATCAGATGAAGCTACAGCTGTGATTACTGTGTTGTGTGAGTATTCTGTTGGTAATTCTGTTGGTGAGGTAGAGTTACTGGCTGATGTGCATAATTTCATGTCCTCCAAAAATATGTATTCAGAAAATATATTATAGAGGCCCTTTATACTCAACAAACGTATTTTTACTCCTTCAGGTACAGTATTCAATAAGTTTATTGCTTTAGAGCTTCTAATCAAATGACGTCATATTAAGTCACAGTGACATCACAGTATCTGTAGCGATTAGAATTAGCGCGTACACTATACTGTGCAAATTTGGTGGCCATAGCGTAAGCGGTTTTAAAGATACATAGGGGTGGGGAGGGCTTCTCAACCCCCCCCCCCGGTCCCAGAAGGGCGAAAAAGCCCGGTCTGAATAGGGTTAAAGTTATAAAAAGGGCCTGCCCGATTCATTGTGTGAAAGTGCACATAAAATACTGACATTGCTTTTAACACATGTGAGACTGAAAAGTCCTTTCTTCTTTTTCCTCTTTTATCCTATTTTATCTCGTCGTATGTGAACTCCTGAGTTCACCTATGGGATTGTGTGGAATAATTGTTAATTGTAAGCGAAAAAGTAATTCACCTATTCTTGATGCAATTCACGCTATATAACAGCGAAAGCTAGGTACATATAAATAACGTGGATGTTGAAAATGTTAGTTGAATCCACAGTGGCCAATGACAGCGAAGATACATTTAAACTTTCAATTGGTCACCAAACACCAATTCAATGTTTCTTTTGTTGTAGACTATCGTCCTATCAATACACATCTGGTTACACCCGGTTTGACTAACCAAACAGTCATCATAAATACAAGCTTCAACCTCACATGCAGTGCACAGGCCAACCCACCTGCAAAGTATCGATTCTTCAGAGAGCAGCAGAGTTTGTTTACTACCATAGCTGGTAGTAATTTGGCAGTTTACACAACCTCGGTCAATGACAAAATAAAGCAGGTGACTTACAGCTGCACTCCATTCAATGAATTTGGTGATGGTCCCACACAAACAATCACTGTGACAGTACATTGTAAGTATATATTTTTGCCCTGATGTCTATCTCTTTCGTTAAGTTATATTTCCCTGTACGTAACAATTTTAAATCTGTTTTTGTCTTCTCTCGATGACACCATACTTATCCACTTTGCAGCATATTGATGTTCCTTGATCTAGTTTTTCGATTCTTTGATAAGATCGTGGTATTGAAAGGCACAGCAAAGATTATATAGTACCCTTCGTAGTACCTACAAGCATTCTGTCATTTGTTGATGTACTTGACTATAGTTTTAATCTTTAAGCTTCATTCAGAACTTAAAAATGGACGTGATTCTTTCAGGAAGGCACGTGAAGCACACATTATTCACAATTTAAGCTAAGACCCTTGAGCCTCGAGGCATCAACAAACGTGATGAAGTGTAATATATAACTATATCTAGCAGATAAATGTTTGTTTGTTTTTTTTTCTATCTATCCATACCATGTCATATAATATATAAATTTAGCCAACTGGCTAAAAGCGGAGCTCCCAAGGAATAAGCTGGCCAGCTCGTTTCTCAAGAATAGTCCTGAAACTTTTCGGTCCCAAGTATATTTCGGTTTTTTTTGGCTTGTTCAGTCTAACAAAAAGCCTTTCTCAAAAAGCCCGAAAGTGTTCCGAATTATCCTCCAATATTTTGGGGATCTGTTCTGTGAATCGGAGCTCGAAAGGTCATTCTAGAGGCTGAGCACCGCTTGATTTAATATTTTTCGGCCATCAAACTAATTAACACATATTTTACTCGGGAGCCGTCTTTCTTTCCTGTCATTTAACTGTCAAGGCTTGTCAAACCTCCTTGGATTATTGGCTGTTCGCTTGAATGAACTTCAAACAGCGCTCATTTCCAACAAAATATAACTTATTCTGAAGTAAATGAGTCATCTTTTTGGGTTTTCATAGTGTTCGGATGTTAACAAATAACTCGAACTGCCACTATTAGTCTAGTCAAAATATATACTGGCATTTTACTGAGATTACCCGAAAGAAGCTTCCAAGCACCTGTATTAAAATTATCAAAGAAATGTCTCGTAAGTTTAGGGGCCGCGAAGAAATTCGGGCACTTTGAGAGAACACACAGAACTGTTTTTGGAAGCTCATCGGATAAAATAGCTTTAAACCGAAACTGCTTCGCTTATAGTTACTTAAATAACTTTAATATTTTGTTCCTTAATTAGAGACCATCGAGATTGAAAACAAACAATCACCAAACGTGCTTAAATATTAAAAACTTCTAGGACAAGAAAATCGACAATTGCAAGCAGAGGTGACATCTCACTGAAGTGATGCTTGTGCTGTTGTGTTACGACCGTGTTTTGACCTACGGTTGTGAATAACAAACACAAAATGATGGACAGAGAAATCATTTTTGAAAACGTTTATTCGAAAACCCGTAAGTCTACACTTCCTGCATCGTGATGGCAAAACATTCAAGACTACAGCTGTCTCATGTCTGAACGCGTTTTCTAATAATTTTTTTCTTAAGTCAACTCCGACATGAATAAAAAGTAAATGACACATTTCTAATGACAAAAATTAAATTTCCATTTCAAAACGTAATTTCGTTGACCGTTATGCTCAAAGTCATGTACCTTAAACCCTTTAAAAACTTCACCTACTCGGTTGTGTTTCAGAACAGGACAAGCTCTCCACCGTGAAAAAACAAAGGTGAAGTCCTTTGAGGGCAGCTTTCGTTACTTGAACTTTTCACTTTCTACCAGTATTCTTTTGAACGTTTTCTTTCCATTTATAGATATTAGATCTTTTTTCTCAAGTTTAAAACTTCAGTACTGTCGAACAATCATTGCTAAATAAACTTAAGCTTTTTAAAGGGACCTCTTTTTCAAAAGCGACGATGGTCACGCGATTTCCCGCCGAGAAAAACGCCGGTTGCCAGAAAAAGCACGGGGCGATTTCCCGCCAAGAAAAGATGGCATTCTCCGGCCCGCGTCGGGTAGCCTTGGGGCTCCTCTCCCCTCCCTCAGAGTCTGTACGGGTGGGGCACGTACGCTGACGTCACAACCAAAATTTCTCGGCTCGATAGACTACCAGATTTGTTTACCTATGGTGCTCCGCGAGCTCCGCTATTATATGTAACTTCCACTTATTGTTTCACAACATACATATCTTTGAAAATGAAAATGACGAAGATTGGTATTGGCCAGTCCAAATATCAGAACTTAAGTCTTTTCACGTTGTTTGATCAGTCCCTGCAATAGTCTTTTTTTGACAATCATTTACATGTTTATCAATGTTGACTGCTGATCACGATCTTTTTTTGATCCGACGTTGAGCAAAGTGGATCACACAGGGTTTTTTGCAGTGGTTTTAAACCTTAACTTTTCATGACTATAACATTCCTTGATTGAATTTCTGGACGTAAAGATTTGAATCCAATCGGAATCATCAGAGTTTTTATTCAAATATGTGGTTATAAATCGTAATTTGAAATGGTAACTTTAATTTCTTTATCATTTGTCGCACGCATATGCCGGGACTTTGGTGTGGGTCTTGACTTTAGACGTGGTGACCTAAAACGTTTTTAGCACAAAATGTTTCCCTCAACTATTGCGATGTTCTCTATGCGAAATCCTTTTTTCACAAGTCTTCTCCCTTTACTTTATTTAGATCCTCCTACAGCTACAGAAAATTGTCGTACTATTCGGATGTCCGAAGGAAGCTCTGTTTCGCTTTCTTGTCCCACTGATGGAAATCCTAACCCTAATATTATATGGCACAAAGGAAGCGAGCTCTGTGGTACCATGCTGTCCAGAGGAAAAAATTTAAAATTTTCAAAAGCTATGTCTAATAACAGTGGATGGTACACATGTTCTGCAAATAACTCCTTGGGGACAGTTAGTGTCAGTCTTTATCTTTTGATTGGTAAGTTGTTTTTAGAGTTCTTAGGCAGTATCTAACTATTGGTAGCACATAAGGATGGACTAGTCCCAGGTAGTTAGTCCCGTGGGACCTAGACCCTACTTGTGAGCGGCTCATTTTCATCTAGACATTAGTCGTGGAACAAGTATTAAGTCCCTTTGACTTTCCCTATTAATTCAGACTTGTCCCTTCCTCGTGTATCTAATAAACTTTATGAGAAACCCATTTTGGAATTGAATCATTTACACGGTTTTTACTATATAAAAAATTACTTGTAGTATATTTTGAAAATGACACAAGATGTCCCATGAGTACTGTACTACGTGCGACTAGTCCCTGCGAGTAAAAAAAAAAAAAACAATCATAAGCCAAATCAGGGCTGGGCGCCCGACCAGTCCCCTCGTGTAACACGACAGAGGACCTGTCTTTGCGACTTGTCCCGTCTTGTGCACCGCGGATGCGTTGTGCGGTTTTTTCGTACTCTCAGAGAGGAACGTGACCAGTGGCCTTTAAACTAATTGTCTGACTTTCTCAAAGCGTGGTTGAATGATCTAGTGAGCGATTTCTGCTAACAATTTCCTTCTTTTTTGTAGAAACCATGAGTACTCTGAAAGTATCACTAACCGTCACAAACAAAAACTGCAACGATTTTTCAGAAAACGAGTTCCTTATTGAGGTATGCAATTAGTAAAAATCCTGCCACTCTCTACTGATTGTTAAAAAACAAACATTGATGTTTGTAAACCCAAAAGTAGGTCGACGGTTGTGCCGGGATTGTTATTAGTCCTTTTGGATTTAGGTATAAATTGCGGACTCTATAATCTTGAACTAGCATGGTAGGTTGAGTCACTTTAATCGGAGTGAATAATGTTTGCTGAGAACAGTGCTTAGCCAACATTGTTGCTTTTAATTTGAATTTTCTTTTCCTGGTAGACCCACCGGAGATAGCGACCGCTCCATTGTCTCAGCAAATTGTCGAGGGAAACGTAGTCACACTGTTCTGTAATGCCACTGGTAATCCACAACCCAACATTACTTGGACTAAACGAGGAAACAACATTGTACTCTCTTCATCTGAGACTCTTATTTTGACAAACCTGACGAAAGGAGATAATGAAGCTGTGTACAAATGTAAAGTGCAAAACAATCTTGGATCAGATGAAGCTACAGCTGTGATTACTGTGTTGTGTGAGTATTCTGTTGGTAATTCTGTTGGTGAGGTAGAGTTACTGGCTGATGTGCATAATTTCATGTCCTCCAAAAATATGTATTCAGAAAATATATTATAGAGGCCCTTTATACTCAACAAACGTATTTTTACTCCTTCAGGTACAGTATTCAATAAGTTTATTGCTTTAGAGCTTCTAATCAAATGACGTCATATTAAGTCACAGTGACATCACAGTATCTGTAGCGATTAGAATTAGCGCGTACACTATACTGTGCAAATTTGGTGGCCATAGCGTAAGCGGTTTTAAAGATACATAGGGGTGGGGAGGGCTTCTCAACCCCCCCCCCCGGTCCCAGAAGGGCGAAAAAGCCCGGTCTGAATAGGGTTAAAGTTATAAAAAGGGCCTGCCCGATTCATTGTGTGAAAGTGCACATAAAATACTGACATTGCTTTTAACACATGTGAGACTGAAAAGTCCTTTCTTCTTTTTCCTCTTTTATCCTATTTTATCTCGTCGTATGTGAACTCCTGAGTTCACCTATGGGATTGTGTGGAATAATTGTTAATTGTAAGCGAAAAAGTAATTCACCTATTCTTGATGCAATTCACGCTATATAACAGCGAAAGCTAGGTACATATAAATAACGTGGATGTTGAAAATGTTAGTTGAATCCACAGTGGCCAATGACAGCGAAGATACATTTAAACTTTCAATTGGTCACCAAACACCAATTCAATGTTTCTTTTGTTGTAGACTATCGTCCTATCAATACACATCTGGTTACACCCGGTTTGACTAACCAAACAGTCATCATAAATACAAGCTTCAACCTCACATGCAGTGCACAGGCCAACCCACCTGCAAAGTATCGATTCTTCAGAGAGCAGCAGAGTTTGTTTACTACCATAGCTGGTAGTAATTTGGCAGTTTACACAACCTCGGTCAATGACAAAATAAAGCAGGTGACTTACAGCTGCACTCCATTCAATGAATTTGGTGATGGTCCCACACAAACAATCACTGTGACAGTACATTGTAAGTATATATTTTTGCCCTGATGTCTATCTCTTTCGTTAAGTTATATTTCCCTGTACGTAACAATTTTAAATCTGTTTTTGTCTTCTCTCGATGACACCATACTTATCCACTTTGCAGCATATTGATGTTCCTTGATCTAGTTTTTCGATTCTTTGATAAGATCGTGGTATTGAAAGGCACAGCAAAGATTATATAGTACCCTTCGTAGTACCTACAAGCATTCTGTCATTTGTTGATGTACTTGACTATAGTTTTAATCTTTAAGCTTCATTCAGAACTTAAAAATGGACGTGATTCTTTCAGGAAGGCACGTGAAGCACACATTATTCACAATTTAAGCTAAGACCCTTGAGCCTCGAGGCATCAACAAACGTGATGAAGTGTAATATATAACTATATCTAGCAGATAAATGTTTGTTTGTTTTTTTTTCTATCTATCCATACCATGTCATATAATATATAAATTTAGCCAACTGGCTAAAAGCGGAGCTCCCAAGGAATAAGCTGGCCAGCTCGTTTCTCAAGAATAGTCCTGAAACTTTTCGGTCCCAAGTATATTTCGGTTTTTTTTGGCTTGTTCAGTCTAACAAAAAGCCTTTCTCAAAAAGCCCGAAAGTGTTCCGAATTATCCTCCAATATTTTGGGGATCTGTTCTGTGAATCGGAGCTCGAAAGGTCATTCTAGAGGCTGAGCACCGCTTGATTTAATATTTTTCGGCCATCAAACTAATTAACACATATTTTACTCGGGAGCCGTCTTTCTTTCCTGTCATTTAACTGTCAAGGCTTGTCAAACCTCCTTGGATTATTGGCTGTTCGCTTGAATGAACTTCAAACAGCGCTCATTTCCAACAAAATATAACTTATTCTGAAGTAAATGAGTCATCTTTTTGGGTTTTCATAGTGTTCGGATGTTAACAAATAACTCGAACTGCCACTATTAGTCTAGTCAAAATATATACTGGCATTTTACTGAGATTACCCGAAAGAAGCTTCCAAGCACCTGTATTAAAATTATCAAAGAAATGTCTCGTAAGTTTAGGGGCCGCGAAGAAATTCGGGCACTTTGAGAGAACACACAGAACTGTTTTTGGAAGCTCATCGGATAAAATAGCTTTAAACCGAAACTGCTTCGCTTATAGTTACTTAAATAACTTTAATATTTTGTTCCTTAATTAGAGACCATCGAGATTGAAAACAAACAATCACCAAACATGCTTAAATATTAAAAACTTCTAGGACAAGAAAATCGACAATTGCAAGCAGAGGTGACATCTCACTGAAGTGATGCTTGTGCTGTTGTGTTACGACCGTGTTTTGACCTACGGTTGTGAATAACAAACACAAAATGATGGACAGAGAAATCATTTTTGAAAACGTTTATTCGAAAACCCGTAAGTCTACACTTCCTGCATCGTGATGGCAAAACATTCAAGACTACAGCTGTCTCATGTCTGAACGCGTTTTCTAATAATTTTTTTCTTAAGTCAACTCCGACATGAATAAAAAGTAAATGACACATTTCTAATGACAAAAATTAAATTTCCATTTCAAAACGTAATTTCGTTGACCGTAATGCTCAAAGTCATGTACCTTAAACCCTTTAAAAACTTCACCTACTCGGTTGTGTTTCAGAACAGGACAAGCTCTCCACCGTGAAAAAACAAAGGTGAAGTCCTTTGAGGGCAGCTTTCGTTACTTGAACTTTTCACTTTCTACCAGTATTCTTTTGAACGTTTTCTTTCCATTTATAGATATTAGATCTTTTTTCTCAAGTTTAAAACTTCAGTACTGTCGAACAATCATTGCTAAATAAACTTAAGCTTTTTAAAGGGACCTCTTTTTCAAAAGCGACGATGGTCACGCGATTTCCCGCCGAGAAAAACGCCGGTTGCCAGAAAAAGCACGGGGCGATTTCCCGCCAAGAAAAGATGGCATTCTCCGGCCCGCGTCGGGTAGCCTTGGGGCTCCTCTCCCCTCCCTCAGAGTCTGTACGGGTGGGGCACGTACGCTGACGTCACAACCAAAATTTCTCGGCTCGATAGACTACCAGATTTGTTTACCTATGGTGCTCCGCGAGCTCCGCTATTATATGTAACTTCCACTTATTGTTTCACAACATACATATCTTTGAAAATGAAAATGACGAAGATTGGTATTGGCCAGTCCAAATATCAGAACTTAAGTCTTTTCACGTTGTTTGATCAGTCCCTGCAATAGTCTTTTTTTGACAATCATTTACATGTTTATCAATGTTGACTGCTGATCACGATCTTTTTTTGATCCGACGTTGAGCAAAGTGGATCACACACGGTTTTTTGCAGTGGTTTTAAACCTTAACTTTTCATGACTATAACATTCCTTGATTGAATTTCTGGACGTAAAGATTTGAATCCAATCGGAATCAACAGAGTTTTTATTCAAATATGTGGTTATAAATCGTAATTTGAAATGGTAACTTTAATTTCTTTATCATTTGTCGCACGCATATGCCGGGACTTTGGTGTGGGTCTTGACTTTAGACGTGGTGACCTAAAACGTTTTTAGCACAAAATGTTTCCCTCAACTATTGCGATGTTCTCTATGCGAAATCCTTTTTTCACAAGTCTTCTCCCTTTACTTTATTTAGATCCTCCTACAGCTACAGAAAATTGTCGTACTATTCGGATGTCCGAAGGAAGCTCTGTTTCGCTTTCTTGTCCCACTGATGGAAATCCTAACCCTAATATTATATGGCACAAAGGAAGCGAGCTCTGTGGTACCATGCTGTCCAGAGAAAAAAATTTGAAATTTTCAAAAGCTATGTCTAATAATAGTGGATGGTACACATGTTCTGCAAATAACTCCTTGGGGACAGTTAGTGTCAGTCTTTATCTTTTGATTGGTAAGTTTTTTTTAGAGTTCTTAGGCAGTATCTAACTATTGGTTGCACATAAGGATGGACTAGTCCCAGGTAGTGGGTCCCTTGGGACCTAGACCCTACTTGTGAGCGGCTCTTTTTCATCTAGACATTAGTCGTGGAACAAGTATTAAGTCCCTTTGACTTTCCCTATTAATTCAGACTTGTCCCTTCCTCGTGTATATAATAATCTTTATGAGAAAACAATTTTGGAATTAAATCATTTGCACGGTTTTTACTATATAAAAAATTACTTGTAGTATATTTTGAAAATGACACAAGATGCCCAATGAGTACTGTACTACGTGCGACTAGCCCCTGCGAGTGAAAAAAAAAAACAACAACAACAACAATCGTAAGCCAAATCAGGGCTGGGCGCCCAACCAGTCCCCTCGTGTATCACGACTGAGGACCTGTCCTTGCGACTTATCCCGTCTTGTGCACCGTGGATGCGTTGTGCGGTTTCTTCGTACTCTCAGAGAGGAAAGTGACCAGTGGCCTATAAACTAATTCTTTGGCTTTCTCAAAGTGTAGTTGAATGATCTAGTAAGCGATTTCTGCTAACAATTTCCTTCTTTTTTGTAGAAACCATGAGTACTCTCAAAGTATCACTAACCGTCACAAACAAAAACTGCAACGATTTTTCAGAAAACGAGTTCCTTATTGAGGTATGCAATTAGTAAAAAACCTGCCACTCTATACTGATTGTTAAAAAACAAACATTGATAGCTTATAATTGCCGAGAATAAGGAATTCGTTAACACTTTCTTCCAGGGTTTGAAAATTTTCGGAAAATACCATTAAGAAGACATTGAGGGGCCCCTGGCTGCATTTGTCTAATAGCAACGACAGTTGAGTACGTGTTGGTAGAAATTACCTAGGGAACTCTGTTAACAATTTCTCTTTTTTTGTAGACAAAAGGTTAGGTAATTGTTTTGTAAGGGCCATTGGACAGCAATGGAAATGGCGTTTTTTTTTAATTAGCTGCTACGTGCTGTCCCCATTCTCATCGCCAGGTCATAAAGGCTGATCATTTCTAGACCGGTTCGTGAAACCGGGCTAGAAATTTCAGCCCGGTCAAACGGGCTGAGAAACCTCGTGTAATCGCATTTAAATTTCTGCCCGGGCTGAAATATGAACTTGGGCATGCGCACCGCTTGAGTTGTGAATGTAAAACGCTTTCCTGCAAATTTTTCCGGCCCATATTTTAAGCATTGCACCCGGGCTGAAATTCGCCATGTAATTGCAACAAAATGTCAGCCCGGTGGGCAGACCGAATATATTTGGACCTCAACCGGAATTTCTAACTGGTATTGTGAATGAGTGAGTCACCTCGTAATGGCGAAATTGCCTGATGGTCTAAGTCCGGGAATCTCATGGCATTGCTTTTTTCGTTTTTTTTTTAGACGATGGGTTAGCCTTGACGTTTTCCGCATGTTTCCTATATTCCAGTTTGTTATTCTTTCTATGCAGAAAGTATATGGCTTTCAATCAGTTATTAATTTTTACTTTATTTTTAGATTGCTAAACAGCTTCAACCTCTAGGCATCCAGGGTGCAGAAATCGAAAGAAAGAGGTATGAGCTCCCACTTTGGAAATGGTAACGTCTGCATTTTAGGAGGCGCAAAAAATATGTCGTTGTCAGGCGAGCACTTATCTCGCATAACAGTCGACGTAGTCGTTAATGTATGAAAAAATTAATATTGTTTTTTAAAGATGACCTGTTAAATTTGAAACAACAACCATAAACTTGGCTTTCTAAAAGCCTTCACAAGTTATTGCTATCGAAATGTTTCTGAGATGCCACTTTTGAAAATAATTGCCGCAAAAATATTAAAATGTTGTCACTGTTATTAGGGAAATATTTATGTACCGCTGAGCGGGTTGTAAACCCCGCATTTTTTTCACCTGAGTGATGAGTAGTTGAGCTGAGTCGATAGTGTTTTCTAAAAAAAGAATTTCCAGAAAATCAATTGAAAATAAATCGATAACAAGCAAGCAACATAATCATTTATAATCCAACTGTATTAGCTATCGTACAGAAAGCGCGTGGAGCGAGTACAAATATCCCTCGAAATTGTACAGTTGGTTATTTTACAGTACCATGCGCGCACTTATCCTGTTACACTTGTAGTTTTCTTTCAATTTACTTAAAAAAAGGCTGAAAAAGGTTACGTTGGATAGTAAATCTCTTATTATAGATGTTTCGGTTTGAGGTATCACCGTATATTTTTACTCGACGTTTGTATTTTGACTTGCCCTGCGGGCTCGCCAAAATACAGCACAACTCGTCAAAAGATACGGTGAGACTTCACACCGAAACATCTGATAAGATATATATGTGTGAGCTTTCTTTGAAAATGCAGTTTGAGTGAGATTTCTGTGATCAAAGACCCGAACCAATATGAATAGACAGAAATAAATGTATGATGTGCATAATATAACTTTGAAATATTCAATATTAATTTTTGTTTCAGTTCAGAGTTCCGATGATGTTCTTTTCAACTCAGTTGATAAATCCAAACTTCTGTTTTACTTCCTCACCGGCGCAGCACCACAGTTTCTTTAGAACTAACCACTTGATTTATTTTATAAAAAAATTTTGTTGCTTTCTTGTCATCGATTTATCTTCAGTTGATGTCCTGGGATATCTTCCTTGCAAAGGAGCATTAGTCAGGTCAACAGGAAATAGGTAAATTGGTCACCTGGGTTGGTTGTTAGCTTTCAATTTCGTACGGAGGCCAATTTACTTTAACAACTGAGTTGATGAATCCAAATTAATATATTTGAGCTTTCTTTCAAAATGCAGATTCAGCGACTATTCTGGGATCAAAGACCTAAATCAACAAGAACAAACAGAAATAAATAGACGATAACAGAACTTTGATATATTTAATAACTGGTTGCAAAATACCCAGTAAGGGAATCTTTGTGATATCAGTTTAGACTGTAGACTTATCTGGACTTATCTAACTAAACTGAAATGTGCAATTCGTGACACTCCTCGTTGGCGTTTTAAGGTGTGGCAGCGTTATCGTTGTTCTTGTGCTGTGGTTCAATCAAAGCGTGAGGGTAAACGATGTGATATCTGTTCTGAAGACTGCTGCACTACAAACCAACTTTGGGGGCTTTATCGTTGATCCTGAGTCCGTAAAGCAAATTTCTCCTTCGCCCACCGCATCTCCATCACTTACCACTTCTTTGTCAACCACCACCACTGGAGGTACACAAGGTATAGTTGAGGTCTTGCCTTTTTTTTAATTTTTGAACAGGTTCTAATTGCTTAAATTGTGTTAAAATAAAACTAGTCTAAGTGTGCTTAGTAACAGTGTAACCCTTAAATAATCTCTCTGAACGTAGTTCAATGTTTTCCTTATGTGAACAGCAGTGTTTTTCTTATGTGAACAACTATATAATATATCACAGCAAAGCTAAAAACTGTGAAATCAGTGAGTGACACAGGTATTCTCCAAAAATAAAAAGAAAAAAATCCGAGTTCTCCTAACAGGAGAAAGAAGAAAAACCTGTTCCCAGTATGCAAGGCTCCATTGAGCCATGTTATATCAAATGGTCATTCTCATTTTTCTTTACAGAATGCACATGCTCCTGTTATTTTGTGAAATTCGGATCGATCATTGGAGTTCTTGTGGCTATCATCATACTTCTCATTATATACATCATTTGGCTGCACAAGAAAGGTGAGTTAATCAATATATTTTGAAGGTTTCTCATATCTTTATTCTTACTTTATTGATAGACAAATTTTGTCTCTTTACTAGGGACTACAGGGAACAAAAGGTACCATTTTTCTATCATGGGATGATATCAGTAATTTCTATCATTCCTCAGCATCGGAAAATCCCATTTAAAGTTTTTACAGGTGCTTTCCTGCTCAACACAAGACGTGTTGTAACAATTCAGTTACTGTGATGCTTCAACTCATGACTTCAACAGTATTACATTCAAAGTTTCTTTTCAACTGGCTTTAAAAATAATTCTGCGCAATAGATATTAAATCATCGATTAACTCTCACTAAATAATAGGTAGGTTCGTAGTTGAAAAGCTATAAAACACGTCAAAAACCGTTCTCCAAATGCTAATAACATGTCATAGTTTGAAGCTTTCAATGCAACCGGCGAATTAGTAGCAACCTGTTCAGTGTACTTTTATTTTGTCCCCAGCCCGTATGAAATTCCTCCTGACGATAAAGGAGCCTATGACGTAAGTCCATTTCCTTTTGTGTTCAATTTGTTTTCTTTCTACGTGACGTCGCTAGCGTGTTTCTGCAAAATGGCTTGGAAAGTTATAACTGAAAGATGATGAAAGATAACGAAGATAAGATAAGGTATAAGATAAGATAAGATAAGATAAGATAAGATAAGATAAGATAAGATAAGATAAGATAGAAATTTAGATAATAAAAGGTAGCAGCGTAATCGAATGTAGTCATCGAATATAGTTCATCCGTTTAAACTAGTTTGCATCCCTACAAGCCGTGTATAACGGTTTTTTATTTTGGTGACCAGATAACCGGAAGTCCTTTCAAACAAGGGCTGCTATAAAAGTTTTTCTTTTAGCGAGTTTGCTACGTATTATAACACAAATCACACTGATGCAAAGTCAACCGAAACGATATTCAAAATATCACTATTGGTTTGAATTTGCGACAGCATAGAATTGATATTAGGACAATTTTTTTCGAAATAGAAGTTGTACGTGCTTCTCCCCAAAACAATGAACGGTTCACCAATACCATGACTTAGTCATAGCATGGCAGGTTTGCACTATGAGGGCATTTCCTTTCTTAATACGTATATCTCGTTTTCAGAATGAAATCGCTATGGAAGACGTTACGCCAACTCATGTTCGTCCAAGTAATTCTATCCAGCAATTTACCCTTGCTAGCGGCGCCACATACATGCACCTACAAGACGCAACTCCATCTGGAAACGATCGCACAGATCAATCAAGGCTATACAATCCACAGCCGCAAAGTCCATCTAAAGGAGCTGAATATGCGCCTCTTAATCCAAGGACACGTTCTTGGGAGGTAGCAAGAGATTACGTGACAATATAAAAGATCATTGGTAAAGGTGCTTTTGGTCAGGTTGCCAAGGGAACAGCAATAGACCTTCTTGGAAGGCCTGGAAAGACCACAGTTGCTATTAAAATGCTCGAAAGTAAGACATCTTTTGTTTTGTTTTGTCTTGGGACAACTACAGTCTTAAGGGTTTTGTTAACTCTGTTGTCCAGAGGCTGGTTTTATCTCTACTTTACAATAAATCCTCCTGTCATGCATTATTAGCAAGCCTAGCAATGCCACATATCCTACATCAACTCATTCCAAAATTAGATTAACTCGCATAAATTAAAAGTACTTTGCTAAGGTATTTAAATGTTTTTCTTGTTCAAGTTAGGAACAATGAAGAAACTGACAGACTGGATACAAGGCTTGTAGACCAAAATTATTTCTTCTTTTTTCTTGACAGTAGAGCACAAGATTTAGTGATAAACCTAGACAAGAAAAACAAAATGTTTTCCGATCGCCAGACTGCATGAAAGAAAAACCTAGGAAATCGTTGTTGTGATGTTCCTGTTTATTAATTTTTAGCCAACGCTCCTGAGTCAGACAAGAAAGACTTGTTATCAGAACTTGAAGTGATGAAGACGCTCAAACCTCACCCACACGTCATTAAACTACTGGGCTGTGCCACAGAGTCTGGTAAGACATCAACAGAAATTACTGTATAGATATTTGGTTTGCAATTTCTTAATTTTGCATGATAAGCTTCAGTGTATTGGAATTGATTTACCCTCCAGCGACAGTAAGTCGCTAGAATATCAGAAACCTCTTTTAGGATAATCTCAAACGCTATTTAGCTTGAAAGCAACTTCTTAAGACTCTTTATATCCATCAGAGCCACTGTTGG
Organism: Siderastrea radians; assembly: GCA_964017195.1. Taxonomy (NCBI): domain Eukaryota; kingdom Metazoa; phylum Cnidaria; class Anthozoa; order Scleractinia; family Rhizangiidae; genus Siderastrea; species Siderastrea radians. The sequence continues at coordinate 10,093,285 of OZ024895.1, read as the reverse complement.
TGCTGATCGAGTATGTGCCTTATGGGGATCTACTGGGTTATCTGAGGAAGAGCCGTGGATTAAATGACACTTATGACAAAGACCCGGATATAAAACCACAGACCAGTCTGACGTCACAGCAGCTGATGAAGTTTGCTTGGCAAATCGCTGATGGAATGAGTTACCTCTCCTCAAGATCTGTGAGTGCGTTTACTGTGTTTGCCTTTCAACTGTTATAAATCTTGTTACATTTTGCAAAAAGCAGCACAGGGACAGGTTAATTGAAACTTTCTCCGATAACTTTTACATTAGAGAATCCGAATTCACACTAATTTCTGAGAATGCATGCAATACTGCTGTTTCTTCATTGAACTAGTCTTTAAATTCGCCGGGTGGGTGTGTGTTAATCTGTTCAGTTTAACCGGATTTTGTCAGGTGAAGTTACAATTCGATGGTTCCTTTTCGGTTGTTAATAAACACTAATCCATACACCACTGCTACCAGCACCTACATCATCAACAAAAATAACAATACCACCGACAAGAAAAACAATTACAAACAACAAGGCAAAACATCAACATCAACAATAAGTACAACAACAACGAGGACGAAATGAAATATGGGAAACTTTACCATTTTTGTTAACATCTTGTCTTAAGCAATATGAGTTGGATACTTGCTGACCGCAGCTGTCATATACTACATTCGGATCGGCTCCAAGCAAGGCCGGAAGTGTAGATTTTTCTGCAACATAACTCTAGTAAGGTGTAACATGTGAGATAGCCCATAAAACACCGAAACGTTTGGCTTTGAAAAGAACTCTTTAGGCATTTCACTTCCTTTTGTTTTTAATAGTTTCCGCTAAATTAGTGCCACGCAGTACTGTGAACTTTTGTTCATCATTTATCTATGTTCCATAAAACACCGTTGCTATTTTATATCAAGGAATATTAACGCTGAATTGTTTCAGATAATCCACCGAGATCTTGCTGCTCGTAATGTGTTGGTTGGAGAAAGAGAAACGTGCAAAGTGACGGATTTTGGAATGGCCAGAGATGTGCGACAGGAAAAAATTTATGAAAAAAAGACCAGGGTAAAGAAAACAACAAAAGTCATTCAAAAATAGAAAGTTTTCTTTTTGCAGTTCAAATCTTAACTGGCATATGTTTTGAAAGTACTGCTCCATTGTTAAAAGAAGCTTTCATTAAAACAAACAGCTTTCATTTAAAATAGTTCTCTTTAAAACCAAATTTTATTTTCCAGCCTATGTTTTTCTGGCTAAATGACAATTATCAATATCTACAAGTTTGTAGTAGCGCATGGAGTCCAGAAACATTTTATCTAAATTTAGCTGAAAGACAGTGAGTTTGCTTCTTTCGTACCCAGTTCTACAAGACTGAAATTTCAACAGCGAAGTATCACTTTACCGTCGAATACTATTTGCTTTGATCTTGAGCCGTATAAGTAGATCTTAACAGTTCCATGCAATCCTCTTTCTACCATGCAGGGTCGTTTGCCAGTTAAATGGACTGCATATGAAGCGCTGATGTATGGAACGTACACGACCAAAAGTGATGTGTAAGTTTATTAATTGATGGATTGATGGATTGTGTATCAGAATTTCATAACAAAAGTAATATCATGGGTGACAAATTACTCCTTAATTTTGGAGCGAAATTTCAGCGTTAATTTATAATTTCACATGTGAAATTACAAAATTGCTATGGCAATGGGTCTATAGCTCAGCGCCAAGATGGCGTCGAGGTTAATGGTGAAGATGTTTTGTGCAGAGCTAAAGCTATTCTGGAAATATTCATTGAGGACTCAATCGGTAATCTGTAAATTTTGACTTTTAATTGACTGAACTTCTCAGAAATCAACTGCGAGTCAAAAAGAAGAGATTGTTTGTGATAGTGTGACAGCGAAAATTTTTGAACGGCGAGCCAGTTGCTGATCGAGCGATTGACCGCAAATTCAGAGAAGTAATTCAGTGGATTTGGGCATTTCTTCGAATGAAATAAAGGTCAGTGTTAAATACAAATTTTCTTCCGAATTTTACTTTCGTTAAAACAACTTTGCTGTGAGTATTTTGAATGCATTTGTGAAGCCTTCTGAGCCTCGCTCAATGGAGCAACGTGGTGCTCGCTTCACTGAGTGAATTTGCCGGATAAAACGAGGATAACCTTTGCCAAGCGATTTGCTTTGGTAATTTTTCAAGTAAAAATTCAGAGACTGGTGGATTTTGCTGTCGGTTACAAATACACGAAATCTTCAAACCGTGGTAGAAACTTTCCACAAGATTTTTTCATTATTTCACTCAGAAAAATGTGAACTTTAGCCAAACTGTGTGCTTTAAACTTTGCTTCGGGTTCTCGATGCCATAAAGAAGTCAAACACCACGATTGTGAGCGTAATTTGTCACCCACGATATTAATAGGTAATCAAATGGTATACTCGTGAAATTAGGAAATAATTTCACTCGCGTTTTGTTAAAATTCTAATAATTTCCCTCGCCTAAAGGCTCGGGAAATTATTAGAATTTTGACAAAACGCGCGTGAAATTATTTCCTAATTTCACTCGTCACCATTTGATTACACATACTTAATTTATAGAATGCTGGTATTTTTCTGGTTTGAAACGTGCCCTTTGACTAACAAAATATAAGTAAACGGTATTACTGTTACTCCCATTATTCTATAAATTACTAAAAAGGTAACAGCCTGAGAAAAACAGCCGACGTTTCGCGAGGTCGCCACTTGAGCCCTCGCAAAACGACGTCAGAGTAACGAGCGCAGAAATTCCATACTGATTACGTCTCACTACCCAGATCTTGGTAGTGCTTCTGATTGGTTGAAAGAAAATTCCCTCGCGGCACAACCAATCAGAAGCACTACCAAGATCTGGGTAGTGCACGTCATCAGTATGGAATTTCTGCGCTCGTTACTAGACGTCTGTTTGCGAGGGCTCAAGTAGCGACCTCGCGAAATGTCCGCTGTTTTCTCAGGCTAAATAAGTAATAAATAAATGAATTTTGTACCTAATTCTATTCTGTTTAAATATTCTTTGTTCTCAATTTCTGACAGATGGAGTTATGGCATTGTCCTATATGAAATCTTCACGATAGGTAAGATTAATCTAAATACTAGGTCGACATTCATGTGTTCATAAATATGGGAGAAATGCAAAATAGCTGAAAGATCGCTTAATGGAAGCAGGAAAAGAAACCATGTCATTGTGTAATGTATATCTCGTAAGCGTGAAAAGGAACCAAAACAGACGAAAAACAAACCAAGGCGGCGGCGTTTTTATGAATAGACATTCACTATGTTCTATTGCAAATGCGCAAATGGTTAGCTTAATCGTCATTGTCTATTCCCTGATAACCAACGATTCCACGCTGAGGCTTGGGACAACTTATTGTTACTTTTTTGTAAATACCACCAGCCGAGTCCGGCGCTCTTTCCACTTAAAAGTATTCGCAGCCTACTAAAACAATCAGACTATTCCTAGTTTTCTATAAGCAAAAAGCAAGTCGACGGAGCCTTTTTGACTAATATTCACTCAGGGAAAAAATCAGTCTCGTAGTCTAATTATTGATTAATACATTCAGAGTGATAGGGTATTCTTGCGACCGAACAGGTTCAGGGTATCTTTGCGGCCTTGTAAGCTACATCAGCTTAGTTCCAAAGCTTTTGTCTTTTTCAGGTGGCTCACCATATCCACGAGTGGAAGGCAGGAAAATTGCAAACTTGCTTCAGGAAGGATACAGGATGCCTAAGCCACAACACGTGGATGACAAATTGTAAGTTATGCAATGGAAACCTGTCTATTTTAATCAAGTTAGAAAATACCATCTGTCTTGGGGAATTTGGGTTAGACTAAGCCACAACACGTGGATGACAAATTGTAAGTTATGCAACGAAAACCTGTCTATTTTAATCAAGTTAGAAAATACCATCTGTCTTGGGGAATTTGGGTTAGACTAAGGTGATTACCGTTGGCTACATGGCCTGGGTATTGTCAGGATTTTGTTCCTGTTGATATTTTATAACACACAAACGTCTTTAATTCGCGTGGTGGGCTCCCTTGCTCTTCAGCAGAGAATGGATACTGGGAAAAGGATACTTCGGGGATTTCAGTTTACTCTTTCTAGTGACTTGGTGACTCTTCATTGTGGGTCCCAAAGGGAAGCGCAATTCTTTATCTCAAGAATCACAGTGCAAATTCAGCCTGACTTACAAACATTGGGAGAATTACAGAAGCTGTGGCGGACCCAGTCAACCAGGCTCGCTCGGTTTTACGAAAGCTTCAAACTTTAGCTCATCTCGGCATACCGGTCTACCTCACGACTTAGCTTAGAGAAAATCGGTAATAAGTGTATTTTGACGTCCATTTCACAGGGAAAATGCAGGGATGTAAAATTAAAATACGTGAAACAAAAAATGTCGGTACGACTGTCGTGATCTGTTAGCTAAATTCTTCGTAGGTATCAAATCATGATGAACTGTTGGCAAAATCAAGCGGAAGCAAGACCTTCATTCGCTACCTTAACGAAACAGCTAAGAGATATGGAAAACCAACACAAGGTGAGAAGAGCAACAACAACAACAACAACAAAAGCAAGAATCATTTATTTATTAAAAAAACATCTTTTGAACTCTGAAATGATGCACCCGAATCGAGGTGATGATTATTACAACAAACATAACACTTGAACCACTTTGTAAGTTAAATTCAACAGCTGGACTTTTCGAGCGTTGGCGAGCGACTTGTCTGCTCGTAGAGGGTTATTTTTTGAATAGTGGAGGATATTTATGGAGTTGCGAAGTGAAGAGGTTCATATCCACCGCTGTTCACCAACTCTGGGATAAGAAATTGTTGTAGTATATTTCACACTGTCTAGTGAGTAGCCGTTCGCCCCAGTTAATTTGTTTTTGGTGAATGGGAAAAAAAATCATATGCGCGAGGTGACGATTGCTTCGCCTGAAGTTGAGTAGCGATGCTATCCCGAATGTGACCAGCCCAAAGAGACCTATTTACTTGTATGATATATGCCAAAAGCCGATACCTTATTGATAGGGAACCAACCAAAGTGCACCAGAGGCTGCGTACAATTAAGTATAATGAACTCCAGCGTAAAACCATGTCAAACACACGCACCACAAACATCCACAAAAAAAAAAAAAAACACACACACACACACACACATCCACACCCACATAAACATGACAATCGTAGGGGATAATGAATAAATTATGGCGGCAAATCAAGTCGCGAATTTATTGCTTGTGAAACAGGCATAAGAATCTTGTATTTAAATTTTTTTTCCGCTGTTCTCTCTTTCAGATGCTGATCAACATGCACATTTATGACAACCATTTGTACGCAAAGGTGGAGGATCTGAATGTCTAAGCTGACTTTCGAATATAATGAAAGTAAACGTATTAATTCTAGTGTAGATTTGTTGCTTTTCTACAATATGTAGCACATTAGTATTGCTGATGGTACTTTCAAAGGACATGTATACTTTCACTATTTTTCTTAAGTCACGAAGTATTGTAAATAAGCCTTAATTAAACTTTCTCAATTGATGAAATCAAACTGGAAAAAATTAGTTGATGAGCGCAACCTCGTAATTCCCAACAAAACGTCATGAGCTAGCTTCCATAATATGTTAGTTTTTTGACAAACCAAAGAGTAAAAAAGTATTGCAGAGTTTTGCCAACGTCCGCTCTTCGTTCTTGTAAAATTTCGCCGAATATTTTTATTTCACAACATTTAGTGGAATATTTCGCGGACATTCCACAATTTTTAGCACGTGAATTGTTCACGCTTTTGTCTTTACATAGCTTTTCAACGATTATCGGTAAGCTTCCAGAAAAAAAAGTAGTTTTAAAAAATTTTGTATACATTCCAAGTTAACTTCCTTTAGCAGGACCTTGCAATGTGGACCTTAAATTGTAGCAGAAATAATGAACATAGTAGGTACCATTTCTAAGAGAAGCAGTATTTTTATACGTTACTGCAGACGACTCTTTTAGTAGCCGGTTCTTACCAAAACGGTACAAGAGAGACTAGGGTGCGTTTCTTTGGGAAAATCCAAATCCGGATTCTTGTATCCAAAAACGGATTTTGCGTTTCTTTACCTAAATCCGAAAATGGATTAATCAGGGATTAGTGATCTGAAGAACCCGCGCTCCCAGTGGATACATCAGATCAAATCTAAATCCGGATTTTTAGGATTCATGATTCGTGCGTTTCTTTGGGGGACGGATCCGAAAATAGTACATCTGTCAAGCGGTCTTCCATGCAAATTTACTGGTCTCGCCATATTTTCTCTCGACCTTGCGTGACAAAACATTCGATCGTGGAAAAGAAAAGTCAGGTGATTATTCCGTTCCGTATATTTGAAAAGTTTCCTCCAAAAGTACAGACAGAAGCATTGACGCGTCAGGATAACTTCATTTGTGTACCATTTCTGTAATACAAGGACCAGAGATTTTGCTAATTGTGAACGCAAATAGCGAGTTCCCTTGAACTACTGCAGATACTGTCCCTGTTTATGAATTATTTGTATTTCATTCTAGTTGAATTCTAGGGCAGTACGAGAGAAGTATCGTTCTGACATATATATTGCGTGCCTCCAGCCTGTCTTGTCATGACAAAATAATCCTTTTTCGGATTTTGCGTTTCTTTGGTGTCGAAGAATCCACATGATCTGGGATCACAAATCCGTTTTCGGATTCTCCCAAAGAAACGCACTCTAAGATAGAGATACACAAAATACAATAGTTTGTTTCTTTACTCAGGTTTTTTCTGGTTAGCCTGTATTATTATTATTACAATGCTTTAAGTTTTAAACTTCAATAATTAAAGTAGCTCTTTCCACTTTATACCAAGACAATGTTGTATTTAAAAATTACTCGTTTTTTCTCGCACCCCTACCCCACTCGACTTGGTGCGAAATGTGACGTTACCGACACATTCGGTGCCGCCATGACATTTCGCGCCGAGTCGAATGAGCGGGAAGTGAATGCCTTGGCAAAGATCGATGAACGTTTGATGCAAACAAAACTCAAACAGTTCTTCCCCTGCTTAAACTGCGATCAGGTGTTTTTATTCTGCCATACACAGTTGCGTTCGTCACCGATACCCTACAATTTCTTAGGCACCTTTGTAAGCAATCGTTCAAAATAAAGATTATAGTCTCTCTGACTTAGTACCATCCTTTTCCATTCCATTTGGGGCCTGCCGTCCATTGACACCCGCCTCTAAAAATGCGTTATTTCAGAGTAATCAGTCTTGAGGTATGGTGTTGGTTTTCTCATTGGCGGCAGTGGATGTGGAGAGGTAGTCATTGTAGGCATCTCTCGTCTGCTAAAATTATCCAGGTCAGCATAAAGCACCTCACCTGGTTAAAATAAAATAAATAAATAGGAATTAGCAGTGAATCCACTGGGTGGCTCTTCTTCCACTGTGTCCAGATCGGTTTGCGTTTCTATGAGAAAAAAGACGTAAAGAGGAGATTAATTTCATCTCTTTATTTACTACATTTGCAGTTTTGTTGTTGTTGTGGGAAAAATACTAAAATTGTAGCCAGGAGTCATAAAAATTCTAAAGAATGGGTTGTTGCTGTTGCTGTTGTTGTACTCCAAGTGACCCCTCCGACTTTCTCTTCTCAGGAGGCTATGGATTAAATGTTACGTTCTCGTCGTGGACTGTGGCTGAAAATTTGGAACTTGCGTGTGCGCATGAAATTCTAGCTTCCCTTGCGAAATAACTCTGAGAATTCCTAGGAATTCCTAAGAATATCCTAAGAATTCCTAGGAAAAAATTCTTAGGAATTCCTGAGAATTCCTAGGAATTCCTAAGGATCTGAGGTGTGAATTTTCACGGTAAATTTGGACTTGGAATTCCTAAGAATTCTTAGGAATTCCAAGCTTAAATGGTGCTGTCTTGAAATTCCTAGGAATTCCTAGGAATTCCATCGAAAAGAAAATCAAAGATAGAATTCCCAGATACTTTCAGAAATTCCTAGGAATTCCAAGGAATGTTAAAGAAGAACTGGGAATTTTTGGGAATATGTGGGAAAAAATAGGAATATGGTCAGGAATTGTGGGAATAAATGGGAATTTCTTAAATAAGTGGGAAAAACATTAGAAACTTGACCCAAAATGGTAACAAAAAAACAGCTGTTGGACACGATACAATATCCCTCAATTTAAAGGTCAGTTGCTGATATTTAAAGTAGACAAATCGAGGGTCTGGTTTTTTAACCAGGCTTGGACCGGGACAAAACCCTAGTTTTCCCGGGCTCTTGGTACAAGGGCATATTCAGTTTACCTCAGAATGTCTGTTTTCAACATATCTTCAACAGGAGTTAAATGATAAAATTAGTTCAATATCATTTTGTGCCTTATATTTTTGTTTATGAGGCAAAATTGGAAATACAATTCAACAATCATCAAGTACCGCCTTCACTGATTTTACATATAGGTCTTATCTGTTTTGGCTGCCTTTAGTTCACTTGCTGTTAGCAGTCTTCTGAGTTCGGTCCTCTGATGGCCTTATACATGTGGTCCTAGGAAAAAAAATCGAAATTTTATATAAATTCTAGACCTGTCATACACTCAACATTATTAATAGGTTGCAGCATTAATTTTCAATAAAATATAAGGTACATATGTACATGTACAGGTTGTGGTTCAAATTTTTCTTTGGTTTAAAAATTTTCAAACCAGTATAATTTTTATTTCCCTTTGTCTCAGATTCATTACCAAAATCTAAGGCAAAGGAAAATAAAAATTAATCTGGTTTGAAAAGTTTCAAACTAAAGAAAAATTTGAACCACAACATACATTTACAATTACAGTTCAAGTAGTAAACAAAATAAAGTAAACAGTCAAGTAGTGTGTTCCAAAGATGTGGAGGCCTGAGTGGCACAATAAGAATGATATCTGAAGCTAAGCTCTCACTTGAGTGACATTCACATTGCTTTAGCATTACAGTGATAGACCATTGCAAATCCTTACAACCACTAACCAGAGAAGAATTTTCTGAAAGAACACTGTAGATAGTGAATACATGGTGATGGCTTTCACATGTTCATGTATGGGGTTCTCAAAATTCTCAAACTACATGTAATAATTATGTTCTAATTGAATGAGTGGGAAGGTAAGACAAGAAAATGTATGGCTTAAGGCTTAATGTTTGGCGTATCGACCAAATGCAGGAGGTCTGTGTGCCATGCCTGAGAGCCAAATACATGGTATTTTACCATCCACCTGGACCTATGAGTGTAGATGTAGGTGTTGAAATGGAATGAGACCCCCAGAAAAGCTGAATCTGAGGTGTTCCCGTTTACCAATCAGGAGCTCTAACCACTTTTATTGTACAGAATGAAGCTTACACGAGTCTAGAAGGAGCTATATTGTAGGTCATTGCTTACAAGGTCACCATACAGTCAGGATGCCCTCAACACTACCCTTTCTAGCAAAATGCAGGACATGATGTAGTATGAACCTAGTAAGATTATCTACCTCACTACCAGTTTCCTTGCAGCTTAATTTATCTAGTAAAATGTATCATGTAGTTAGCTGGAGTGCAGAAGGTCAGGGGTTTGATTTAAGTGTTCTGTTTTCGTTAACAAACTCAAGATAGGATATCGTGTTGAATTTGGATAAAACTCAGGAAAGATACACCTCTTCCAAACCTCCCTACTTGTACTCCCCTCAGACTCTCAAAAAAATAATAATAAATTATCAGTAATATATTCAATGTATTATTTGTTAAATTGGTAATATTGCCTTGTAACGTTGAGTGCCCCTGGGTCCAAAAATTTCTAAAATAAGTTATCAGTTCAATGTAACCAATGTATTCAATGTAATTTATGTATTATTTGTTAACCAAGCAATATTGCCTTGCAACCAACTTATGTAATGTTCAGTGTGCTTAATTGTTAATAAAGTATTTTAAAAAAAAATTACAAAAAAAACAAAACAAAAAACAAGTGTTGTATACGAATGTTTGTTCGTGAGTAAACAGATTTCTATGTTGCAAAAAAAAAAATTAATAAAATAAATAAATAAATGTTCTGTTTGCTATACACAACATGTTGAGCACATTTTTAAAATTTTTAATATGTTTCATCCTGGTTACTCCACCATCTTAAAAAATATAATCATTTTTGGTTAATGCATGACCAATCTCTGTAGTTATTTACAATAACTAGCACATAGTGTTTGTTTCAGTGACTGTTCAATATTGTAGTCACAATGTACCTGAACATGTAGTCCACTATAATCTACATGAAGTATTCATGTCTTAATAATTCAAGCAGTTATCAGCAAGGAGATATTGCCTTGATATGACATGAATCCATGGAAAAGTTCAACAATTCCAAACTCTGTGTACGTAATTCTGTCATAATCCCTGAAGAACAGCCTGGGACCCAAAGCCTAATTACATGTTACACATACTACCGGTATGTTTGAAGAAAACAGATCTAAGCAATACAAATTGAAGTGTTACAATGAGGATTCTAATGTATATGTTTGAGTAACTTACCTGATCAAGTGTGATGCATTTCTTTGCCATGTACAATGTGCATCAACAAACTGTTTTGCTGTAGAACTGGGAGTACATACAATGTGTACATATGTAGACCCTGAGGAAAAATATTCTGATTAATAAAACTTTGGCTCATAAACAATAAATTTATTTACCATGCACTAATATTAAGCTAAGGTGAACGTAAACCATACTCTAATTCTATCTACACCACAGTACATGTAGTACAGTACTTTGCAGATCCTAGGAGAGTGTTGAAGGAGCAATGTAGATGTGTAATTATGCATGCAGAGCTTCAGTTTTAACTGAAATTTAAGTTCTAGTACGTAACCAACAGTGTCAGCCATCTAGCCCAGTTGATTGTGTTACAGACTTTTCAATAATTTTGCAATCAAAACAAGAATTAAGGTCATTCCCCCAAAATAAAATTTAACATATGATTTTTGTCAAACTTTCACAAGTTGTTATCTATCAATGTTTTGAAATACAAAATACAAAGAATAGGTCCCCATGTCCGTTCACGAGATATCATCGTCTCAAGTTACCCCATAATTCCATGCAATTTCGCCTGACAAACACATGTGTATTTGATCAGTTTATGCTACTTTCCATAGGAACAGGAAGCACATAATTAAAGCAAATCTTGAAACAATCTACTAGATGTGAAATACCGATAACAAGGAACAATTTACAAGTTACGGAAAGGTCTTGTTAAAATACTAAATGAATGAAGACTTGCGTGCACACTATAGTAATCAGGTGACAATGTGTGCGGAGCTGGACAGCTCTTCTGGACCAGCTCACACCAACCTACATGTATCTGCCCCTACACACATCATCTCCTGAGTATGTTTTCAATAAAACTGCATGAGTGAGGTCGTACGGTGGTATGATAATAGTATCTATTTGAAGGCATCATTTCATGACTTCTCGTTTACTTTTATTTTATACTTTATTTTCAGAGGTAAATTTCAACTGGCAAAGGAAGAGGACATTGTGGGAAAAAGTGTTCTTTCTCAAAGGGAACTCTGCAAATCCATGCCTAGTACACTGCCTAACTTCAATGGAGTGTGGTTGAAGCTGTGTTATGAACAAAATTTTTTTTAAGACACTTTATAGTTACTTGTGTCATGGACAATTTTTAAGGATATACTTTTTCTGTAAACAGAAAATAGTAGCATAACAAGATGCTTTTGCTGCTTTGGAACATGTACGTATTCATCCTTTATTCAGTTGGTGTCCTCAATTCAACAAGCAAACTAACACATAATTTACACAAGGAATTTATTTATTTATTTATTAATTTTTGAGTCATGTATGGACCTTTCAATTTTGTTTGCCTGACCTGTCCTCAAAGGTTCAGGAATACCTCAATGTTTAGAAAACAAGTTAAGACTTGTTTGACTGTGTGATACATTAAATGCCCTTTTTCATAACTTCCTGGAAGTTCCAAAGACATTTCACTGAAATATCCTCAACTTGAAGTCTGTCAAGTATTTAAGCCAGGGACTTAAAGTTGCTATTCCAAGTAAATTGCCAATATTTCTCATATTTAATTTAGTCATTCCTATTTATTCTCATAAATTCCCAACCATTTTTGTTAGCCCAAGCCATTTAATTTAGCCATTCCCATATATTCTCAGACATTCCCAAGCCCTTTCATTATCAGTTTTGGTATTATTGGGAATTCCTAGGAATTTCTAATAATTCCAAGTACAGTTTTAACACATTGCCATATATTCCCAGAAATTCCAAGCTTTTATGTTTTTCCTAATTTGCATGTCTTGGAATCGTTTGGAATTCCTAGGAATTCTCAAGAATTCCTAGGAATTCCATCTTTTCTGGGAATTCAGTTCGCAAGGGTTGTTACTTTTCGGTTGTCTGTGAGATTACTGTGGCAACAAGAAGCATAAACCGGTTTCAGTCTGTAGCTGGGGGAACAAAATTCACATGAAATCTAGTTTACATTGTCGGTGTTGCACTGCTTTTATAAGCACATACAAGGGTGTTCCACTTGTACCTTTTTGCTGTCCTGATACCCTTCAACGACCGTATAATGTGAAGTGTTTTGGCATCCAACTCCTTCGTGATCTTGGACATCTTCTCTGGAAGTAGAATATTTGTGCGTTAAGGGAGGGGGGGTATTGCTACGATGCAGTAACGGTGACGCTGGCCGTGGAGCAATGCTGACCTCCAACTATTGTACTGCTCCCATTGCATGTAAAACTATTATTCGTAAGGCTACTCCCAGAATTCAGTTAGGTTGCCCCAACAGTTGGCTGGTAATGTGAAATAACGTCTGTTCCCTAAACAAAAAACACGAAGCGATTGACGACTGGTGTGACGTATTAGTTATTGAACAAGTGTCTCCATAATGGAAACAATTAATTAAATCAAATTTTAAAAATATTGTTCAGTTCATACACTTAAGGTTCCATTTCTGGAAGTAAAGTGGCTTAAATTGGGTGAGATCGTGAAAAAAAGAGAGAAAAGGGTCAGATACTTTAAAGTAAACATAAGGCTAAGTTATACATAGAAACGAGAGTTATAAAATAAATGTTTCCTAAGCAAATGCAACATCTTGAGAAACAAGAAACACATTTTAATGGCACTATTTTTCTGTCCACTCTACGAGGTATAAGTATAATAAAAAAAATTAATTGAATTACTTACTTTGCTTCTTTGCCAAATTCACGTTGAAATAAGCAGGCTTGCCATGAAAAATATGATAACAAAGTAAGAAGTAGGCGAGCAAATAAAAAATACCTTGCAGTTTTAATTTGTTTCTGTTTTCCTAATTGTCTCTGGTTAATTACCGTAATCTTGAACAAGAGGAAAAAAATTAAACTAGTGTAAAAAATTGAATCACAACATCTACGTCTTAACTCTTACTGCTAAATGCAACGTCAAAAGAGTCAATTGTGGCAATAAGTTGAAGAGAATCTTGGAATAGCTAATTTCAGTAATAGAGTCGGCAAAGTCAATTAAGTTTGCCACGGACATGTGACTACAAATAAAAAATTCTGACATTTGTCATGATCATGGACTCAGAAATCATCATCATCATCATCATCATCATCATCATCATCATCATCATCACCACCATCATCATTATCGTTATCATCATCACAGGCCTTCACGCCCAATGATGCATAGTACGAAAGTATATCAAAAATTGCCAGAAAAGGCCATTAAATTTGTTATTACTCACTTGTTGTGTCCCTTCACATCCACCACACCGCAATGGCAACGACTACAACCAGAGCTCCTCCTACTAAAGTACCCATAATGATCCATGCAGAATCATCTACAACACGTTAAAACAAATCGGTTAGAGTTTGTTTTTTTTTTCAGTAGTTCCCTGATTGTGTATAACTATATCATATCTTAAAAGACCTTTTTCCCAAACTGCTTCTTCAAGGGTTGCTAATTAAAGCCACACAAGCTTTTTTTGTCCACGTGTTTGATTTTCCGTCCTTTACTTAGGAAAGGGCCCTTTAAAGACAGTGCAATGAGCTATTAAAGGACCGATTTAGGCTGTGTAATTTTTGCTAACGACTGTTTTGGTATGTGACTTTTGTAGAGCGCGCCGCTTGCGTCAGGCAAAGATCAGAAACAACTCGTCATTCTAACATTTTTTCTGTGGATACGACTGTCGTAGGGTTTAAAAAACATGCTTCAAAATCTTACTACATTTTTCGGGTTGTGTGCAACTGTCGTGTAGATGTTATACGTCTGATTTAGACGACGCGATTCTTGTTGGAGACATAAGGTGAGCAAGTCGCATACAGTAGCTGTAAGCAAAAATCGTACAGTCTAAAATCGGCCCTAATGAAATGTTGAAGTGTCATCGTTGAAAAAGCACCTTTCGTAGATGTGATTTCTTACAAAGCTTATCCTTCCAGCGAAGGTTTCAGTGTGCGATAGTCCTCATACTTTGTCTCTGGACAAGACAAATACTTTTAAGTTGAAACCAATGGATAATTATAATTCTAAACCAGCAGTAGCATTAATGTGGTAACAGAGGAAGGAAGCTGATTCTGATTCTGTTCTCGCCTTGTTTTCCGGCTCGACCTATGTAGCAGGAGAGGAAGCAGTTGGTTTCCTGTTAGCTGCGTAAAAAGTTAATATATGTTATCTGCATGTGCACGTGTTAATTTTAACACGAGCACTAAGAACTATCCAGATTCGGTTTAAGTCCTACTGAAGGGCACGCAATACATGAGTTCATTTACTGAGACTTACATGTACTTGTAATTCTAACTAAAATAGTGACGCTGGCAGAGCCCATACTATTTGTCGCAGTGCAAGTGTAATTTCCTCCACGAGTATCATTCACGTTATACAAACGGAGATGTTTTTCTGTTGTAACGACTTCGCCATCTGCATTTGTCCAAACGTAGTGTGGACTGGGGGCTTTCATTTGCATGACATGTAACATTGGCAGACTCCCCAGCAGTTACTGTCCATGTTACTGTTTTTGGTTTCGTAATTTCAGGAGGACCTGATTATAGAAAAAAAATAGTGTCGTTATTTAAAGATTGCCAAAATACGCGGATGACTGTAGGGTAGTCCTCAGGACGAGTAGAGCACTGGTGTCCCGGATACTGCTGAGAGCGCGTTCACTTTCATACTGAAAACAAGGATTGATTTCCAAAACAATTTTTTTAGTTCCCTAGTTTTTCTTCTTAAGAGTGTCGATGGTACTACATACAAAAGCGATGCAACTTTTTTCCCTCTGTACGGTGTATAAGTCAGAGGGACTTACTTGGGAGAGCAATAGTGATATCCCTTATGACAGGACTTCCAAAGCCATTACTAGCAGTACACCTGTAGACTCCATCCTGTTTTCCAGTAAAGGTCAAAGGGAAGGTGACAACATTGTTATCAGAGAGTCTTGTCCAGGTGATGTTTGGAGCTGGATAACCACCAGCTGTACATCGGAGTAACACCATGTCACCCTTATTCACTGTCCAAAAACAATAAATAAAAATAAATACGTAACGTAGCCACAGTGGTAGGGTTCGTTTGTGAGGGCTCGTTCCTCGATGTTTTGCCTGACGATTTCTGCAACAACAACAGAAACTGGTCAGCCCACAGCTGTTCCATGCAACTGTTTGTACTATTCTTGCCATTGTACTGAAAGTAAGCAGTACGACAGAGGTTCAGTAAGTCCATTAGGGAGCGGTAGTCTGATAGTTGAGTTGTTGATGGCGGTCTCAGTGCATTCTGGAGCCAGTTGATGTGAAATACTGGTGAACAGTGGACACTAGTTTGGAGTCGTCAGGTACTTGTACTGTCTTGATTGCGTCAATAAGGTTCACAGTCGACTGTAGTTTGTGTCGCGATTCGTCGGTCAAAGGTTTCAGAACGGTAATCGAGAATTTGGACATTTGGTAATTCGGGAATCCACTAAACGAGATAATGGGTCTCCCACACCTTACAGGTTCCCAAGATTTTGTTTAATACAAGACGGAAGAAGAAGCAATGTAGCCTGAATTTCAGCCGTCTCCTCTGGACGCTCACTCACGAGAGCGGAGACGTCTGAATCAATGAGCCGCTACTGCCGTCCAGTGACGTCACTGTCTAAAACCCAGACAGGGGTGTTGGTTAGCTGATTCTCAATTATTCTCATAAATTATTTCATTAATTATTCAAATGCGAGGAATGTTTACAAAATGGCGGTTGCGGGGATTCCACTTTGTGCGAAGGCTTTCAAATAAGCAGTATCGAATGTTTGTGCAATGTTGGGGTTAACTAAGTTATACCCCGAACAGGAAAACGCTCTCTTTCACTTCCTGTCGAGGGAAAATGTTTTCGTTAATCTTCCGACGAGCTTGTTGCAAGTGAACTCTCGAAATCGTGTACACAGTTTGAAGCACACAGCCTCATTATTGTTATTTCTCCCTTGATTGCTGCCATGAATGACCAAGTGGGATGTAGAAATCCTGTTTCGTGTAGAAAGCCACGTTTTTGGGAAGGCGGCGAAGAGTTTGAAAGTAAGTGAAGGTAAATTTTCTTGAATTGCAGCCGATACGTTTCTCAGAATATTTCTAGCAATTCCTGGAACTGTGCGGTATTATTAATTCGACGTTTTATCGAGGATTCATTTTGTTGTATTTAATTCATTGAGTCATCAATTGATTTAGAAAGAAAACACGCCATTTTAACGTTGGAACCTTAAAGAACACTCGACCGTCGGTAAAGTGGGATGTGGAAAACTTATAGCGGAGAAATCCTGTTTTGTGTAGGAAGCCACGTTTTTGCGAAGGCGGCAAAGAGTTTGAAAGCAGGTGAAGAAAGCGTTTTACACGATGAAGCGAGGATTGAACGCGATTCGTTTTTTGAGGTAAAGCAGTTCGCTTTTTTAAGCAAAGCAGGTCTCTTCTGAGTCAAACATTTACCCAAAAATAATTGTTGTACTTCGTTCTCCGTTCTTTCATTCATGACGAAGATTTGGGGGAAAAAACCACTCGTCACGTCTGTGTCACGGATGCGTCACTGACGTCCGTCACGGGCACTTCCACGTCACGCGTTTCACCAACGACCAAGATATTTGTGTTTTTATAAATTCACTTTTGGCCGTTAATAAACCACTGTTCCTCTGCATGCGCCTTACCCGCAGCACTTCACTTTCCAATGGAAACCACTAGTTTAACAGTTGTGATGAAAGACAACACAGAAGCAAAACAAAAGGTACTTGACCCTTGCCCCGGGGGGGGGGGGGACTCCCATATGAAAGTGACGGGGATGCTCGTCGTCTCGCTTAGGGTTGTAAATTGCAGATTTTGGTCTCGCTTAGGGTTTTTAGGAAGGAAAGCCAATGTTTTTACCCATTCAGGTATCGCTTAGGGTGTGCGTAAAGAAATACCTACATAAAAAAACCAAACGACGTCAATCTTTAGCGCCAATCTCTAGCGTATTTAAAATAACTGAAGCTCTTATTTGGTTGTCTGTTTTAGCATGGTCTCGTTTAGGGGTCAAATAACGCCTGAACCACGCCCAGATTGGTCTCCTTTAGGGGTTTAATTCTAATTTTCCGACGAGCATCCCCGTCACTTTCATATGGGAGTCCCCCCCCCCCCGGGACCCTTGCCATCGAGCGACAGGCGTGCGTCTATCTTCGACTCGAGGGCGGAAAAAGCTGAATTTTACGCGGGAACAGAAATAATTCGCATAAATTAACATTGATTCGCCGTGACGTCACTGGACGGCATTAGCGACTCCTTGATTCAGACGTCTCTCTCGCGGAGTGAGCGTCCAGAGGAGACGGCTGAAATTCAGGCCAGAAGCAATGGACAGAAGAAGCAAAATGTGAATTAAATGTTCCAACACAAAATTTCACTATCCGTCACATCAGCAAAATCAAACATTGCATCGTACAAGAGTATTATGTAATAAAAACCGTAAATCGACTGTTCTCGTCGACTGTGTCTGCTTCACAATCCACTCAAGTATAGGTGGAATGTAAGAAGCCATTGTCAAGAGGGGATATATACCCTTTATCCCCTTTAACCAGTGTTAACAAGGATGTCAGCAAGAAAGTGCTGGGAAGACTCATCCGGGTACTTATTTTTAGTTGGTCAAAAATGTACATTCGGCAGTCACCAATCAATACTCTTATTCAGAGTGATTTCATGAAAAAGTTGTTCTTCTTCAGTATGAAATTAGGGATTCGGAAGATAGTTGAAGATCTAAAAAGATGTAAACCATTTCGCAACGGAAAGAAACTCACAAAATTAGAGTATTGCATTGCACCTAAATGAAATAATGAAAAGATTATGAATTTACTGCTTACCGAAAACCTTCACTTGAATTTTGCTCTTCCACGTGTTGCTGGCAAATTTGCTCTGTCAAATGCAGTCACTACGCAGGAAAATGTGCCATTTTCGACAGTAGTTACATTGAAGATAATCAAGGTGGCTCTTTCCGAGGGAATCCAGATGAATTTGAATCTTTCAGTGAAAACGCTTGCTAACCCAGGTTGCCCTTGTGGCGACACTACCATCGTTAAATTTAAATTCAATGAAGTAAAGCTTAAATCTGGCGTCAGACTGAAGTTCCAGCTCAGTGATGCATTGATGGATCGATCGATCGAGATAATGATGATGACGTAATTCCATCACCTACCGATTTACCTTAGCTAAACTTAAGCTGAACAATTAAACTTACCGATAAGTGGAGTTTTGTTCAATGAAACGAACAAGACAGCAAACCACCAGATAGCCAAACTTCGCAAAGGCACCACCATACAAGCTGCTAACAAAAGGCGTACTTGAAAAAGCTACCGTCCTGCAGTCGTTTTCCAACTATCCACCGCACTCCGAAGCTTCTAGCCGCACACTACAAAACGCCTTTAATTTTCACATTTCTTTAGCTCAAATGCGTTTTAGATCGACGATTTATTAAAATTAATGACAGGATAGAAAGCCATACAAGCGATATACCTTAGTGACACTTCCTGATTGTCCAGAACAATCCTCTGCAGTCACTATTTTTCAACCGTGCAAAAACACAGGAGTCGCAAACAATCCAACGATCCCCAAGGACATGCTAATGAAACTCATCCTGTTATATATATACTGAATGACCTTTAGAATGTAGAAAACCGTTTCGCAATACCAGAGCGATTTCATAAACCCTGATTCGTTAAATGCTAACGCGAAGAAGAATAAAGAACGCACGCACCAAAGTTAAACTATTCTTTCAAATTTTAAATTGCGTACATGTTGCTTGATATATGAAGGATTTGCACGGACAACAGACAATGGTAACAAGGGTAATGTTAAGAAAATGATCTTTCTTAACAGTTCCGATGTCGTGTAAAACATCGCACAATGCTCACGAGATCTAAACTTAGAGCCGGATTCCTTTTAAAACAAATGACGTTCTCTGTTGCCTCATTTGCTGTTGTCCATTAGTTGAGCAAGCCACTCAGATTCTATACACCAGCACGTGTGCAGATTAAGAATTTGAAACAACTGTTTCAACTTTGGTGCGTGCGTTCTTTATTCTTCTTCGCACTAGCATTTAACGATTCTTATTAGCATGTAAGAATCGGGGTTTGTGAAAACACTCTACCGTAACGAAGAAATCTAATGAAGATTCGGTGCTGTAATATACCCGGTCCCTTTCACCTCTTTTTCAACTTCGCGCCTTTCGCCCTCCACATTCGTTATAGTGCCTAGTCTTCCCGCGGTTCAAATGTTGCACAGTATACCCAGGCTCACGAGGAGACCACTGAGCTTTAGTGTCAAAATATAAGGATTTGTATGGAACTTGATCTCTAGTTTAGTCAGGAAACTAAAATTGACAATAAATATCCAATTAAGTGTACATAACAGATCATATAGTCCTTGTATTTCTTGACCATCTCAAAGCCGTTCAGCTACAGATTCAACCAGTTTTTAGGTTTCCGACTGCCGTGAACCTCCCATTAGCACATTCCGGCAAGCGTCTCCGTATCACATCGAAATAGAATAGCAAATTTTCCCTTTTCTTCTCTTCTTAAAAGAACAAATTATTCCATTCGTGTTTCCTGTTTGGTGTTGTTAAAACTATCCTTTTATTTGACAAATTTAAAAAACACGAGACAACCTTTGAAAGACATGTTTCGGCATAACTTATGCCATCTTCAGTTTAATGAGAATAATCAAAATAGCGCTACATTTATAGGTAACATTGATAACGTGCTGAGCGTATGACAACAATAGATTATACGAAAACCGTTACAACGTATCTGGTACAGAATGATTCCAATACCGTTACAAAACAAGGTGCAGGCGCATGGTCTGCCTGGTACTGTCTGATGCAAATACCGTTACTAAGTGTCTGGCACTGTATGTCAACGCAAAGAACAAAGACTAAAATAAAAAGGTGTTAAAATGTTGAATTTGCGTGTTTAAATCGGGTTGCAGAAAAATGATTACTTTAGTTTTAAACTATAAACGGTTTTAGCAGAATCTAAAATTTTAAAACAATAAGATGTGTACAAGTTTTTACAATTAGGAGAACTGTTTAGGTGTTTAAAAATATGAGAATTTTTATCAGTTTAAGTGTGTTCTTTAATCCTTGTTGAGAAATAGCGAGAGGTCTCACCAATATAACGGGAGTTACATCCCGCGCAAGAAAATTGATTAACAACGAAGGACTTAAGAGCGGTAGGAACAGGATCCTTAAAACGTATAAAATTCTTAATTTTATACGAGGAGAAAACTAATTTTTAAAATGTTTATTGTTTAGTCTCCCCCACCGCGAGACATTCAATGTGAAATAGGTATTTCATTTGTTTGGGACGGGTCAGGGTGTCATTTGGATGGCATTGAGTCCTGATAGAACGTTATATTCAGAGGGGAACAAGAATTTTTTTCTTTTTTTTTCTTTGTTTTTTTTAAATAAAACGACTTGGATGAGAGCATTTTCACAAATTAATAACTGCCAGCAAAAACAAAACAAAAAAACAAAACAGAAAACAAAAGAAAAAAACAGACAAAACAAAAAGGGGGGCTCCGCTTTTAGGCTTGGCTAAATCTATATATTATAATAAGGTTTTCAAGCATTGGTATTTTTAGTAATCATAAGATAGTTATTATTTATGAGCATTTTAGTTTCTCTTTGATATTAGGTCAATTAGGAACACGCACAGCACGAAAAGGCAAATTTAAGGTGGCGTAATGTTAGCGTAAAGCTGTCGTAAAGTTTGACTTTACACTAGTTTACGCCACATTTACATTTGGTAAAGGCGTCCTTTACGCTGCCTTTACGCTTTCGCGTAAAGCTAGAGTAATGGGACTTCTTTAAGGGGCCTTTAAGCTTGGCGTAAAGCTGGTATAAAATACAGATTTACGCCACGTTTACACATCCGCGTAAATATCGAGTACGTGCGTCTTTAAGCCAGATATACATGCATTTTTGGCGTAAAGTCGACAGAATGTTTGGGTTCAGCTGCCTTAGGGAAATGGTCAGAACTACTGTACTCAGACAGGACCCACCATTCTGCAAAAAGACCGGGTCTCTTCATGTACCCCCCTTCCCCCACCTTAAAAGATGGTGTCTTGTTTGTATAGCCCCCACTCTATCAGGAGTAGAAACTAAGAAAAAGGTTCAAACCTCCCTGTGCCATTTCTCCAGCAATGCAAGCTTCATGCACACCTAATATGAAAGTCTCAACTGAAATTTTGAGGCCAATAAATTTTATTCATTTGGCTAATCAAACAGGTGGTATCTTGCATCGCCCCCCTACCCCTACACAAGGTGGGTCCTCATCGAGTACACTTGGTATGACCACTTTCCTTATGGACACAATCAAGGACTCATATGTGGATTGAATTCCCACGAGATGAGAGACCCTCACGAAAATAAAGGAGAAAATAGATGTTTGGACGGCTGGAGACAATTTAGTTTTTCAATATAGATGTGTCTCGTTCAAAATCTGCTTTATTATAAAACCTCTCTACATATGTTATTAAACTATGTGATAAGGTCAACAGAAAAATAGAAAATTGTAAAATTTGTCCTTAAATCAGTTCAAAATAGTGTGATAGAAATATTCTGAAAACCGTGCTCTACTATTACTTGAAAATAAGTGTAAAAGAAAATACAAAATTGAAAGCCTTGTTATGATATATATCACTTGAAAATAGTGTTAACAGAAACACATGAATTGAAAAAATTAAATTTCCTTGTTTCTAAATCACTTTAAATTGAGACCCTTGCTCTATGCTCTAATATAACTTAAACTGTAACAAGAATAGAAAATTGAAAACCATGTTCGAGTACCATAATAAACTGGTGAAACATCTGCCAACAGACAGGCATTGTTCTTCTTTAGTAAAACCTTTTCATAACACTTGAAAACTGAAACTCGAAAACCTTGTTCTTATATTTGAAATTGAAAACCTTATTGTACAAAATACCAAATGTTAAAGTGTAACAGAATAATAGACATTTGAAAACCATGTTGTTAAATCTCTTAAAATTGAAATACTTATTGTCACATCCTTTGAAACATGTAACAAAAATAAAAAAGAAAAGGAAACCTTGCTCTAGGAACTAATACTCTGGTGAGGCATTATGCCTACGGGCACTGTCCTTCTTTGATTTTAAGGTTTTCTTCTTTTTCGAAGTTCTTGGAGTTGAACTGCAATCTGGCATAAGGGAACGGGTTGCTGAGGGACGTGCACTGGAGGATAAGTTTTCCATTGTCGGAAAACGGGCAGTGGTAGATGGAACATGGGTACTGCTGGGTGGAGTCATCATTGTTGAAGGACAGGCACTGGTAGATGGAGGATGGGTGTGGGTGGATGGAGTTTCAGTTGTTGAGGGACTTGTCCTGTGGGATGGAGTTGTCATCCTTGAAGAACAGTCATGGGTGGATGGAGCAACTGTTGTTGAAATATGAGTGCTGCGAGACGGGGTTGCCATTGTTGGAGAACGCATGCTGTGGGCTATCGCTGTGGATGTTGGAAGAATGGTGTGAGGAGAAGGACTTGCTATTCTTGGAGATGGTGTATGTGTAGAAATTGTCTCAAGCCGGGCACTGGAGGATGGAGTCATGGCTGCAGCTGGTCGGGTGCCGGAGGAGGGTGTTGGCTCTTGAACCCTGACTGCCCATTCCAGAACATTAGTCGGTGGGCACCGTGTTGATGGCCTTGGATGAACCCGTCTTGTCACCAAGTTCACCCTTGCCCTTGGATTAAGGCTTTTCTTGTATGCATCATCAAGATGTTTTTTTGCTTTGGTCAATGTCGTCCTTTCCCATGGCAACTTCTTCACAAGATACCCAGAAAGAACCCTTTCGCCGTTTTCATCCTCAGAAAAGTCTGACTCATCTGAGCTGGTGTAGGAAGTGCTTCCCACAGCCAGCTCGATAGCAGCCTTCCTCTCCTCAGACCATGGCATAGTCCTTAAGGTTGAAAGCCTCCTTTGAATTTTCTAGGCAATCAAAGGAATAATACAAAAGGTTAATTAATGAAATATTTGTTTCGGTTCAATTTTATCCTTGGTTCAAATTTTTATTTTTCTTTGTTTTAAACTCGTTATCATACATTACCATACCCAAAAACAATACTGTTGTTTTTAATTGTTGGGATTGTAACAAGCACCTCCCCCATTAAAAGGACACCCATAAATGCATGTATGTATTGCATCAGGAGTTGTACATGTAAATACTGTTCGTACACAGGAACCCGAAATAAATGACTACTTTATTTACAGTACAGTGTATCTGAGTTGTATCATCATGAAAACAACTTACATCTCTCATTCTTCCTTGCTTCCTGCAGAGAGTTCTGTGAGCTTCTTGTACAAAAGTTTTAAATAGAGACAGAGCCACTTTTTTTAAACTGCGAAATTTCTGTTCAACAAATTTGTCAAATATAAATACTCTCATGGTTACAGAGCATTTATTTACCCTTAAAGGTGAAAGAGTGAGCTAACTTACATTTTTTTTAATGTTGTCCTTTCTGTGACTTCTTAGATTGGTTAATTAGTAAAATCTGTAAATACATGTATGGAAGTTGTTAGTTTTCTTTACTTGTGTTGCTGTGGTAGCGAAGACTACTGTGAGCCTGGTGTGACAGTCTTACACTGACTAGGTCTGTCTCGACAGTCGATTAATTTTCTGTGGTAAAACCTCTTTTTTTTTCAATAGACATCTGTCCTTGTTAGTAAACTTTTCCACGTATTTTCTTTCCGTTTTGGCTACCTGTGATATAACAAACGCAAGTTAATGTCTCTGTATGCCTTAACACTGGCTTTACAACAGCTTTACGTTCGGAAGAACTTAAAGACTTTCGGCAGATTTTACTCCAGCTTTACAACAGCTTTACGTTCGGTCTATTAAAGTGCAACTTTACGCAACCTTTACTACTCACGTAAATAGCCGTAAATCTGCCCAGCAACTTTACGCTACCGTTACACAAACTTTGCGTCCGGCTGCGTAAATCTACCTTTACACGCCATTACGAGCAGTGTAAAGATGGTGTAAAGTTTCTTTAACCTTTACGTTTCCGTAAATCTCCTTTTTCATGCTGTGACGGATAACTTGAAAACCAATTTATTGAAATTATCACCGGGTATAAATAAAGTTATTTTATTTCATTTTATTTATTTAAAACACAAAACGCGGGAGGATGGGGGGGGGATCGGCTTTACCTTTAACTACAGCAACAACAACAACAACAACAACAACAACAACATCCTTTGCTCTTGTCTACACCGAGGCGGGTAAAGGTGAGCGTGGCAGAAAAAACTTCAGAGCAATTTTTAACTTGAAGAACTCGACTTTTCAATTTTTAGTAAGAAAAATACTAGCCGTCCCTTCTTATTTCACAAATTGTCCCCAGATATTATTTTTATACTTAGCTGTAAAAAATATTTCATTGATATTTACAAATTGGCTCATTTTCAAAATTCCCGAAATTCAGAAACTGTTCGTCAACAATATAGATTTTAGTCCTTCGAAATACAAGAGCGGCAAACAAAATCATGAAATTTTGCTATCAACAAATTTCGATGCCACTTTTACAAAATAAAGACATGGAAATATTTACAAAAAAAAAATGAAAAGTCAACTAGATTCCCTCAAGATTACAAGGTCACACAAAGCACTCTTAGATATACATTTCTTGAAAATGAACGTCGCTAATGCAACAATTTTTACAATAGTTAAAAAATATTTTGTTATTTTGTTATTTTGTTATACGTTGTTATTGATCTATTCTGCATTACCAGATACTCTAGAAGTATATGTTATACACATACAAAAATACAGAAGCCACGAAGACGGGCAATCTAACAAAACAACCACGTACATAGAGTTATTCGATTTAATTTGTCGAATTATAGTATCTACGCGAAGAGACCCACGGTGTCAAAATTAAGAATCCCCTAGCTTGAAAATAACATAAAACACGAAGGAAAGCGTTTATGGTATTTTCTTAATGGATCCTACCGTTCTGACAACTGCACCTTCAGTACAACGTAGAGTGGATTTCCAATGAGGGATGGAGTTTACGTGTATACGGGCATAACTGGCTTTACTTGCTTTAAAAAAATTCAGACACGATGTTTGAACGCCTTACGTAAACGTAAAAGTTTGGCTCTTTTTAACGCTTTACGTTTACGTGAGCTGCTTGCACGTCGTCTCCAATTTTATTTTTGCAGGTAAGGTAAGTTAAATTTATGCCAGCCCTTGCGAACTGAATTCCCAGAAAAGATGGAATTCCTAGGAATTCTTAAGAATTCCTAGGAATTCCAAACGATTCCAAGACATGCAAATTAGGAAAAACATAAAAGCTTGGAATTTCTGGGAATATATGGCAATGTGTTAAAACTGTACTTGGAATTATTAGAAATTCCTAGGAATTCCCAATAATACCAAAACTGATAATGAAAGGGCTTGGGAATGTCTGAGAATATATGGGAATGGCTAAATTAAATGGCTTGGGCTAATAAAAATGGTTGGGAATTTATGAGAATAAATAGGAATGACTAAATTAAATATGAGAAATATTGGCAATTTACTTGGAATAGCAACTATAAGTCCCTGACTTAAATACTTGACAGACTTCAAGTTGAGGATATTTCAGTGAAATGTCTTTGGAACTTCCAGGAAGTTATGAAAAAGGGCATTTAATGTATAACACAGTCAAACAAGTCTTAACTTGTTTTCTAAACATTGAGATATTCCTGAACCTTTGAGGACAGGTCAGGCAAACAAAATTGAAAGGTCCATATATGACTCAAAAATTAATAAATAAATAAATTCCTTGTGTAAATTATGTGTTAGTTTGCTTGTTGAATTGAGGACACCACCTGAATAAAGGATGAATACATACATGTTCCAAAGCAGCAAAAGCATCTTATTATGCTACTATTTTCTGTTTACAGAAAAAGTATATCCTTAAAAATTGTCCATGACACAAGTAACTATAAAGTGTCTTAAAAAAAATATTGTTCATAACACAGCTTCAACCACACTCCATTGAAGTTAGGCAGTGTACTAGGCATGGATTTGCAGAGTTCCCTTTGAGAAAGAACACTTTTTTCCACAATGTCCTCTTCCTTTGCCAGTTGAAATTTACCTCTGAAAATAAAGTATAAAATAAAAGTAAACGAGAAGTCATGAAATGATGCCTGCAAATAGATACTATTATCATACCACCGTACGACCTCACTCATGCAGTTTTATTGAAAACATACTCAGGAGATGATGTGTGTAGGGGCAGATACATGTAGGTTGGTGTGAGCTGGTCCAGAAGAGCTGTCCAGCTCCGCACACATTGTCACCTGATTACTATAGTGTGCACGCAAGTCTTCATTCATTTAGTATTTTATCAAGACCTTTCCGTAACTTTCCAATCAAATTCAGCCTTAAAATGGTGGTATGATAAAATACTTCTTGACTACGCTGTATTAGTTAGGTCAGGCTGGACGGCAAAATATTTGGATCTCGGTCATGGCGCATGGAACTACTCTGCCCGTATTCCATGCGCTAGAGCCAAATACTTTCCCATCCAGCCCTCCCACTCAGTCAATAAGTATATATTATTATTACACATTGTAGGAGACAATTACACAACAATGACTTTTAAGAGCATATCACGAAATTATTGACGACAGGACTTGTGATTATTTCACTCTAATGACTTCATTTTCTTGTGGATTTCATGTTAGTAAAGAAAATGAATACAACAGTAGGTAATGTCGAGGAAGGGATTTAAGAACCCCCAGCCACTTATTTACAAGTGCATCAATGTTTTGAATATGAACAAAAGAGACCATTCTTATTCAATGACATGCAAATGGGGTCAGATATTCTTAATTTTTTGCTTGTCGACCGCAGGGTCAGCTGTACCCAATCTTTTGACTGAGTAACAGTTTGATTAATATTAATGTTTGTGCTGCTGCACTGTATACAAAGCGAGCTGTTGTAAAGATCGTTTCTGAACTGGTTGCAGAACGAGAGTGCTCCTTGATGATATAAAGCTGTATAAACTCGAGCATACAAATAATTCTTTTATTCAACCTATTCAATGGCAAGGAAATTCGACATCTTCGAATTATATTCTATATTCCTCTAAAAGTCTCACTCATTATTAAAATTTGAATATGTTTCAAATGAAGCTCCTTTTTTTCACAGGATGTTTATGTGTGGGCACCATACTCGGCTTGTCTGTCGACACAAAATGGGCCATTCCATGTAATGTCTGCAACTCCCCCCCCCCCCCCACCCCCTACTCCCATTGAAGTACAGGGAAATCCTAAAGGGAAGGGAGGGGGTTTCAAAAGTCATTTATGAAGGAGTAGCTATGTCGGTTCCTTTGATCTCTCAAAAACATCTCCCTTTTTTAGTTGGGGTGCATACATTAAATGGAATGGCCCAATGGCATCCAACTGCATAAGACATAGTTTAGAATGTGTTCAAGAAATTAAAGATTAATACTGTACCTTTATGTAAGAGAAGGTAGCTTTGCTTCGAATACTTCAACTCTTCAACCACTGGAATAAAAAGACTATCCATGTTTTCCTTTCTGGCGTACATAAACGACACGGCGATAGCCACCAAATACAAACAATCCGAACGCTCCAGGAAAGAATCACTGGTCACTGGTTACGCGCGCCTGCAATTTTCAAGCGTGCGGTTGTAAGTCACATGACCTCTTGAAAGCGGCCCGGTCGCATGGCTGTCTAACCGGTGAGGCCGCCATTTTCAAATTACGTTGAGGTGGTGCCAAGCAGTTTATCATACGCGAAAATGGTTTATTACACTATTCTTTTGGACTACTTTCGCTTACGATAAGTGAGGCTCAACCCAAGTTGCTTCAGTGGAAGTTGATAGTAAAGATGGTGGATAATTGTTCGATTCAAGGTGGTTGTAAACAGACTAACCGATTTCAAGGTAAGTGACTTGCATTTTATTTTCTATCGAGGGCTTAAACAAATTAGTTCCCTTCTTTGCGACATTCTGCCAAATGAGTGTAACAAGCCTTAATACAGTGTGTAAAGCGTGCAATTCTTCAAGGAACAGAAATCAGAAGGGCCGTTGTTCAGTAAAATTGCCCCCAGGGTGGACAGTGTTAATTCTCACTGGTTAAAAGTAATAACGAATTCAAAACCACGTGTTAGTAGAGTGACTAACGCTTTTCATAAAAAGTTTAGTTGAAGGTAATTTCATGTTGCCTACACGCTAAGCAACAATTCAGTTTCTCTCAGATATGTGAGCACATTAAATTGAATGCATTAAAAGCCTACATCTGTAAATTGTTCTTCAATGACCAGTCAAAGGCGATTGAACTTGAAATGAACATACATTTGCCAATTTAGAAGGAGTGAGTTCTTAAACGTTTTGTGTGATTTAAATATATTATTGATTTTTTAAATCAAAGATACTGATATGTAACAACATGGTTTCATAAAATTAGAATGAGACCTCAGGTCTTTCCATTTGCATTTGACAATGCTCCAGTGGCTTAAGGTGGAATTTTGTGCATTGTGTGGTTCCAGAAAATATCCATACCCCCCCCACGGATGGTCAATGGAAATTCCTAGGGGGTGGGGGGGCTAAAAGGTAGAAATTTCCGAGGGGTATGGGGGTGCTAACGCGAATAATTTTCCAGGGTTCTCCACAAACGACGCGAAGTGTGCTAGACAAACGTACCTGAATTTTTTATTTGTAGCGCCATAAAATTTGAAACAGATGCCCTTTCCAAAAAGAAATTCAAGATGTTGGTCTCAAACGTCTTTTTCTTTGCTGAGAGATCGCGGTCATCCTTCGGAGGAAGCATAATTCACTTCATTTTCGCACGCTCTGCACGCGAGATAAATCAAGATGGCCGCCCGTAGCAAATTGGTATCCAGATCCCTAGGTCTCATCTCTACCGGAAGAAAACATAATTCTACACCGGAAGTTTATATTTTCTTTATTAACTTTAACTGTCAATCCTCAGCAGATCTGTAAAATTTAAACGTGCAAAATTATACACAAAGCGAGCACTAAAAAGATTTAAAAACTCATGAACATTTTCATCGAGAAGCCTTTTTCTTAGAAATTAGTACTTTTCTTGTGTCTCTGAGTTTATATGAAGTGTCACAAGATACCGCTGACTGAATAATGAAGGCGCATGTGTTAACGTGCGGTGTCGAACGATCGAACACTCTACGATGTTTTTGACTTCATGTTAAACATTCTGCATTCAGCCATTTTGCCTTGTAAACTGCAGTACAATACAAGAAAGCAAAGAAAGAAAGCAAATTTATTTGTGGGAATGTTGTTATGGCTAAGTTGAAACTGAAAAAGGAAGTTGCCTGCCCGAAGTAATGTTGTTCGATTGGAAACCACATCAGAGGTTTTCCAAGGGTTTTTGACAGGTAAACCACCTTGAAACAACTTTGAAATTGTCTTAGGACTTAGTTAAAGCGAGTATTTCCTTTATCTTTTCTCATTTGTGCGATTTTGTACGAATTTTGCGATTTGTGATGAATTATATGACAAGTTGCGATTTGAGGTCAATTATGCGAAATCGCAACATAGCATAATATCAGAGGCCCTGTAATAAGCGAACAATGCTAAAAAATTGTTAAGGCTTGTAAAAAAAAAAGTGAAAAAAAAAACTGGAAAATCCTGGGGGGTGGGGGGGTCCACCACAGACCCTCTGGAATGGAAATTCCAGGGGGGTGGGGGGGTTAAAACTGAACGACCATCCGTGGGGGGGATATGGATATTTTCTGGAAACACACATTTCTAAAAGTTTCCTTTTTAAGGGGTTTGCATATGGAAGATTTTCATTGCAATCAACAATTTTAAAGTGGTTACCAGACTCATGGGTTTGTTCCAAACATTTGTGAATGTCCAGTGTGTGCCTAGATACATGTACTGAGCAATAATTTATCATGTGGGCATATAAAACCCCAAGACGTGAAACTCACATTGTCAAGAGGGTTAAAGACACATGTTTGACTGAAGCAGAGTTCAGCCATCTATTACATGTTGCATAGCTTTAAAAATGTTAAAACTTCAATTTCTTGACGAAAGGGGTCTTTGGATCACACTCTGTGATGCGAAACACAGCATCCTGCGACAGAATTAAACACAATATTAAGCCGGACAGGGGATTACAAACATCAGGAAAGAAACTCATCATGTTGCAGATTATAGTAATTTCGATTCTTTAATAATTGTCTGTGACAAATTCAAATATGAGAGGCTGAAAAACCTATCGAGTTCTTAAATGAGGTAAATTCAAAGTACCATATATGTCGCTTAACAGACAATCCGAGGTCATATTTAACTGAACTCCATCATATAGTGATCTGAGAAAGATTGATGTGACCTCGAGATCAAAGTCTTGGAAATGCGACATTATTTTAAGTTGTAATGCTCAATTCAGTCACCATTTAAAAATCCTCCAAACTAAACCCACTACAAAAATGCAAGAGGCAGCATTGGTCGAAAGACTGAGATACACACATGTATATAAAGTGCAGTGTACAAAGATGTGAAGTAGGAGTTGTGCAGGCCTTCCAACCCCATTTTATAACTGAAAAATTCACATGGTCTTTGGGTAGGGTGTGATGAAGAATTCTTGTTACCAATTTGGCAACTAATTTTCAGGATTTGGTTGACAATGCAGAAAGTTTAGGCACATTGGCAACTGTATTAGGCACAATTTCTTGCCCTGTGTAAAGTGTGTTGAACTGACTCTAGTTAGCCTGCGAGCAGGCACACTTAGTGTGCAATTCGCGCGAGTATCTTGGCGGCGGAAGTTGGCAAGCAAAGCGGGCCAGCGAGAAGAATGGTGCGAGGAAAAGTGAGCCTGGACGAAAGCCGTTGAATTTTGAATTCCGCCCCTGTGAGGTGACAAGTCTTAACTGTCAAGGTATCAATTATCTAACCAGTCAGCAAGCGAAGCAAAATCTAAACAAACACCACAGCAGATTTTCACACTCGAGAGGATCGAGTTCTTTATGAGTGTGCCAGAATAGTGTAAAAGAAAATTATAAACACAGTTGACAATTTTTGCCGCATTTAAATTAGACTTTCCACAAGTCGACCTCGCGAGTTTCAGAGCACAAAAGCCATAAAGTGAGGGGAGCAAGCTTTTTAGGCTGCGAAGCGGTGGAGCGACGAAGTCCTGCACCATATAAAATGGGACAAAGGACTTTTTTGAAAGTGTACATTTTAAAAATGTGTTCTATTCGAAATCAGTATACACTGTAGAAGTTAAAAATATCAAACTCCAGGGATATGAAACTTGCAATAACAAAGAGTATCGAGCTGCTACCTCAGAAGACTAATCACCCTTACATTATGTGTTGCAAACATCTGTAACCAGGAACAAGCGATACCATCTTCCCACAATGACAAATAACCGAACTCAGTGTAACAATGACTGCAAGATAATGCCCATTGCATGGTCAAAAAAAGATGTTACATTTCCTGTCATTACAGAGATCCCAAGAAGATAGGCTTGAAAACCACCATGCACTAAAACCAGTGTGGCTGATATTCCAAAAAATTGCACAAAACTGCAATCGCTAACCAGACGCAACCAGCTGAGTCACGTTAAGAAATTGAATCGATTGAAAAACTGACAGACTGTGAACAGTTGTCCTATTTTCCTTCTCCCTAAAATTAGAAGAAGAAAGAGACTGCTCGCAGTCTAAGAAACCGAGAAAGGTGACAACCAGTGACACCACTTTGCTTGTTATTTATCACAATAATAAAGTCTGTTATCGTGTGTCATTTCAAACCAATCAGAATGCTGCGTTCATGGCGGAATGCGGAGAATTCAAAATTCAGTGGCTTTTCTGCAGGCTCACTTTTCCTCGCACCATTCTCGCCAGCCCGCTTTGCTTGCCGACTTCCGCCGCCAAGATATTTTGTACTTGCACGAATAGCACACTAAGTGAGCCTGCTCGCAGGCTAGATTCTAGTAAGTTCTTTGCACGACTGGCATGAACCAAATATTAATTAAACTTACTGAACATCTTTTGTATCACACTAATTTTTTTAAGGTCGTTGCCCTGTATTGCATTGTGCATCCTAAATGCGCACGATTTGTGGCGTCAATAGCGCGCACTCAAAGCGTGCGCATGTCTAGGGAGTAATGGATTTCCTATGAGGCTAAGCTCACCAGGGAAAAGAAAGGTCATTTACTCTTAAACAAGCATGGTGACCTATCTTTTTTTTCACTTACTTTTGTCCTACCATTCATCCTCTTTTTGTTCAAAGAGTTAGAAAAAAAACACATGTTAAAAAGAAAGGTTATTGCTAGAAACACATTACTCATGGAGATGAAATCACGACCTCGAGAACACGCACGTGAGGAAGGTTTGAAGTCAATTTCGTCTGATGCTTCGAGCATCTGCCATAAAACATCTAGTAAATTGTTCCTTGTTATCGGTATTTCACATCTAGTAGATTGTTTCAAGATTTGCTTTAATTATGTGCTTCCTGTTCCTATGGAAATTAGCATAAACTGATCAAATACACATGTGTTTGTCAGGCGAAATTGCATGGAATTATGGGGTAACTTGAGACGATGATATCTCGTGAACGGACATGGGGACCTGTTCTTTGTATTTTATATTTCAAAACATTGCATGATAGATAACAACTTGTGAAAGTTTGACAAAAATCATATGTTAAATTTTATTTTGGGGGAATGACCTTAATTCTTGTTTTGATTGCAAAATTATTGAAAAGTCTGTAACACAATCAACTGGGCTAGATGGCTGACACTGTTAGTTACGTACTAGAACTTAAATTTCAGTTAAAACTGAACCTCTGCATGCATAATTACACATCTACATTGCTCCTTCAACAATCTCCTAGGAT
Source organism: Siderastrea radians (assembly GCA_964017195.1). Lineage (NCBI taxonomy): Eukaryota > Metazoa > Cnidaria > Anthozoa > Scleractinia > Rhizangiidae > Siderastrea > Siderastrea radians. The sequence continues at coordinate 10,059,896 of OZ024895.1, read as the reverse complement.
CTGCAAAGTACTGTACTACATGTACTGTGGTGTAGATAGAATTAGAGTATGGTTTACGTTCACCTTAGCTTAATATTAGTGCATGGTAAATAAATTTATTGTTTATGAGCCAAAGTTTTATTAATCAGAATATTTTTCCTCAGGTTCTACATATGTACACATTGTATGTACTCCCAGTTCTACAGCAAAACAGTTTGTTGATGCACATTGTACTTGGCAAAGAAATGCATCACACTTGATCAGGTAAGTTACTCAAACATATACATTAGAATCCTCATTGTAACACTTCAATTTGTATTGCTTAGATCTGTTTTCTTCAAACATACCGGTAGTATGTGTAACATGTAATTAGGCTTTGGGTCGCAGGCTGTTCTTCAGGGATTATGACAGAATTACGTACACAGAGTTTGGAATTGTTGAACTTTTCCATGGATTCATGTCATATCAAGGCAATATCTCCTTGCTGATAACTGCTTGAATTATTAAGACATGAATACTTCATGTAGATTATAGTGGACTACATGTTCATGTACATTGTGACTACAATATTGAACAGTCACTGAAACAAACACCATGTGCTAGATATTGTAAATACATGTAACTACAGAGATTGGTCATGCATTAACCAAAAATGATTATATTTTTTAAGATGGTGGAGTAACCAGGATGAAACATAATTATTAAAAATTTTAAAAATGTGCTCAACATGTTGTGTATAGCAAACAGAACATTTATTTATTTATTTTTTAATTTTTTTTTTGCAACATAGAAATCTGTTTACTCACGAACAAACATTCGTGTACAACACTTGTTTTTTGTTTTGTTTTTTTTTTGTAATTTTTTTAAAAATACTTTATTAACAATTAAGCACACTGAACATTACATAAGTTGGTTGCAAGGCAATATTGCTTGGTTAACAAATAATACATAAATTACATTGAATACATTGGTTACATTGAACTGATAACTTATTTTAGAAATTTTTGGACCCGGGGGCACTCAACGTTACAAGGCAATATTACCAATTTAACAAATAATACATTGAATATATTACTGATAATTTATTATTATTTTTTTGAGAGTCTGAGGGGAGTACAAGTAGGGAGGTTTGGAAGAGGTGTATCTTGCCTGAGTTTTATCCAAATTCAACACGATATCCTATCTTGAGTTTGTTAACGAAAGCAGAACACTTAAATCAAACCCCTGACCTTCTGCACTCCAGCTGAACTACATGATACATTTTACTAAATAAATTAAGCTGCAAGGAAACTGGTAGTGAGGTAGATAATCTTACTAGGTTCATACTACATCATGTCCTGCATTTTGCTAGAAAGGGCAGTGTTGATGGCATCCTGACTGTATGGTGACCTTGTAAGCAATGACCTACAATATAGCTCCTTCTAGACTCGTGTAAGCTTCATTCTGTACAATAAAAGTGGTTAGAGCTCCTGATTGGTAAACGGGAACACCTCAATTCAGCTTTTCTGGGGGTCTCATTCCATTTCAACACCTACATCTACACTCATAGGTCCAGGTGGATGGTAAAATACCATGTATTTGGCTCTCAGGCATGGCACACAGACCTCCTGCATTTGGTCGATACACCAAACATTAAGCCTTAAGCCATACATTTTCTTGTCTTACCTTCCCACTCATTCAATTAGAACATAATTATTACATGTAGTTTGAGAATTTTGAGAACCCCATACATGAACATGTGAAAGCCATCACCATGTACTCACTATCTACAGTGTTCTTTTATGGTGTATCAGAAAATTCTTCTCTGGTTAGTGGTTTTAAGGATTTGCAATGGTCTATCACTGTAATGCTAAAGCAATGTGAATGTCACTCAAGTGAGAGCTTAGCTTCAGATATCATTCTTATTGTGCCACTCAGGCCTCCACATCTTTGGAACACACTACTTGACTGTTTACTTTATTTTGTTTACTACTTGAACTGTAATTGTAAATGTATGTTGTGGTTCAAATTTTTCTTTAGTTTGAAACTTTTCAAACCAGATTAATTCTTATTTTCCTTTGCCTTAGATTTTGGTAATGAATCTGAGATAAAGGGAAATAAAAATTATACTGGTTTGAAAATTTTTAAACCAAAGAAAAATTTGAACCACAACCTGTACATGTACATATGTACCTTATATTTTATTGAAAATTAATGCTGCAACCTATTAATAATGTTGAGTGTATGACAGGTCTAGAATTTATATAAAATTTCGATTTTTTTTTCCTAGGACCACATGTATAAGGCCATCAGAGGACCGAACTCAGAAGACTGCTAACAGCAAGTGAACTAAAGGCAGCCAAAACAGATAAGACCTATATGTAAAATCAGTGAAGGCAGTACTTGATGATTGTTGAATTGTATTTCCAATTTTGCCTCATAAACAAAAATATAAGGCACAAAATGATATTGAACTAATTTTATCATTTAACTCCTGTTGAAGATATGTTGAAAACAGACATTCTGAGGTAAACTGAATGTGCCCTTGTACCAAGAGCCCGGGAAAACTAGGGTTTTGTCCCGGTCCAAGCCTGGTTAAAAAACCAGACCCTCGATTTGTCTACTTTAAATATCAGCAACTGACCTTTAAATTGAGGGATATTGTATCGTGTCCAACAGCTGTTTTTTTGTTACCATTTTGGGTCAAGTTTCTAATGTTTTCCCCACTTATTTAAGAAATTCCCATTTATTCCCACAATTCCTGACCATATTCCTATTTTTTCCCACATATTCCCAAAAATTCCCAGTTATTCTTTAACATTCCTTGGAATTCCTAGGAATTTCTGAAAGTAACTGGGAATTCTATCTTTGATTTTCTTTTCGATGGAATTCCTAGGAATTCCTAGGAATTTCAAGACAGCACCATTTAAGCTTGGAATTCCTAAGAATTCTTAGGAATTCCAAGTCCAAATTTACCGTGAAAATTCACACCTCAGATTCTTAGGAATTCCTAGGAATTCTCAGGAATTCCTAAGAATTTTTTCCTAGGAATTCTTAGGATATTCTTAGGAATTCCTAGGAATTCTCAGAGTTATTTCGCAAGGGAGTACGCACGTAAAAATTACGGGACGTTGGAAATCCACCTTTACATGGATTACAACCACTCACTGAGTCACCTTTCTTTCATAAGACCAAGAGAGGATGACAAATAAAACTGACTGAGGCGTTTCACCCAACGACGTTAATTCAATTTGTTTCATGGACCTTACTAAAACATGACCGCCATAATTTTCACTGCCTGGCTCTCCTTGCCAAGAAATTATTCATAACATGTGAAAAGGTATCAAAAATTGTGCTGCCCCTAAAAGTCGTCAAAAACGAATCAAAAGCTTTGCGGAAGGGGAAACAGTAGGCGCACAGCAGCTAGTAAATATTAAAGAGACTTCTATGGAAATGCAACTCTGTAACCCATAACCCTTATTTAACGAAAGTTAAACTTGTTTTACCAAGAAGTCAATCATTGGAAAAGTATCACAAAATATAGTACCCTGGAAAGGTTCGGGTGTTTTAGTTTCCAAGGTGGAAAAGCCAAATAATTTAGTCATGGCTCGTACACATTTGTATGGGCAAAATGACTCTCATCCTTTCTACCGTTTTTGACGAAAACAGGGTACTGTATCTTTTCACCAAACCATCGTTTGCCCCTAAAACTCAACATGATCCCTTATTGTGACTTCACCTTTCCTTAGAGTTAATTAGTTTCCGTCAACAAGTTATTCTTTTAGGCAAGGAACATCAGTGGCGGCCAGTTTTGAGGAAGGCCCATAACTATCATTATAGTACAACGCTAAATTTTAGCGTGCTCCCATCAGTCGAAATCGATCACGTGACACGATAGTGTCTCTCTCCTATCAGTGCATTGTGCCCGTTTCGGCAATTTTCGCTTAAAACTTAGCGTTATACAATAAAAACTACAGAGTCCTTCTATCTCAGGCCGTATGTGTGATAGGTTCCCTCGGAAATTTGATGTTCAGACTTCATGCAAGCAGCCCTCAAACTAGGTTCTTGGGCTAATGTTTGTTGTGAACATCAAATTTCCCAGGGCAACCTATCACAAGATAGCGCCCTCGACAGAAGAACTCTATTGTTTAAATAGAAAAGCACACACTAAGCTGCAACCTAAAATGCAGTTTCGTTGTTTTCTCCAATCCCGTATTTGTTTGCACCTTGGGCCTGCATCACAGGATCTGCGCTATCAGTCTTGGGCGAGGTATAACCCTTACGAAACTCCCTGATATCAGCATACTCCGTGCCTTCATAAGGTGTTGGCCTCTTGGGTGGAGGCAGAGGTTGAGGAGACGTGGATACTTGCGGCATCCGTGGCATATTTATACCCTCCAAGTCCGCATAAATCGCACCTTCAGGATTGGGTTTCTGTGGTAGGTAAATATAAATTAACCCTTTAAGCCTCAAGATCATTATTCAGATTCTCCTCACTGGTCTCCATGTACTTTGTTGAGTACTCGTTGGAACTTGAAACATCAAGACAATTCATCTTCAGTGATCAATTCCTTAATTCTCATGACTTGTGTGTGTTATAATCCGCTGTTATGACGAGGAGAAATTTGATGCTGATCACTACTGGGGCTTAAAGGGTTAAAATAGCCTATTGATGTGTTCACGTGAAAACCACAGATCTATCAGACGTTGAATTAAGGAGTTCTTTTGTCTTAAGGACCCGGCTAAACGAAATGAACTTCATTAACCCTTTCCCGTCAGCGTTTTTTCCTTAGAAAAACGCATTTTTTACCGCTAAAGCGGTTTTTTAAGTGCTATGTTGCCAAATGCCACTAAACTTTCTAGAAAAGCGTTTTCTTACAGATTAGCTAAATTTTGAGCCAGCTTCTCTTGGAAATTGTACAATATTTTGCTTTCACGCATGCACATAAGCCATTCATTTCCAAACTTTTTTCTCGCTTCCTTTGCTTTCCTTTTTCTCTCCCTTTCTTTTCTCTTTATCCTCTACCCTTTATCACCTTTCTATCCACTGGAAAAGTTTTGGCCTCAGCCCTTGTAAAAACCTGGAAATGGAACATTGATCAACTAGGTGACCTGGCCTATTTTACCACCAACTTTGCACCCAAAATTGGACACGTTTTTTTCTGGTATAGCTCTGCCAGAATTTGGTCGATGTTCAAGATTGTCAAGTTAGGCGTGTTGATCGCGTTTGCCACCCTATTGAATGATTTTGAATTGTTCACCACTGTTCCACATTCCGGCCAAACGAACGAAAACTGTTTCTTAAACATTGTTTTCCATACCTGAGAACAAAAGAAAAGTTGAATAGTTTTCAATCGAAAGGTAGGAACATCATTCAACAGGGTGGCTAAACGCGTTCAACATTTAAACAAGTGCAGTATTCTCCTTGGTGATGTTACGTTTATTGCCGCACATGGTGGTTCTTCCAGTTGAAAAGTGTGAGTTTATTACGAAAAACATGGTTCTTAATTTTTGTATAGCTTAAGGCCGCGGGTGAGAAACTAAGTCATCAGCATTTATTTATTTAAAATTAAAGCGTGTGCACGGAGTGCGACGAATGATAGCGACATTGCACGAAATATTCATGAAGAGGCTCTTCAGTAAAACTTTTAGTTTCTGAATCAATAATTGCACGTGCGTTAAATCGTGTGCTACGGAGTTGTGACTTTTAAGCGTTTTTAAACAAAAAATATTGTCAAGTCCAACTTTTTTTACGTTCAAACGCTAATAGAAACTTTTGAGAAGTTTCCAAAAAACAAAGCAAAAACTAAAATAATACTCCTTGTAGCTAACATAGAACTTCGGAAACGCTTATATTATTCAATCCAAATATTTGCGATCTCTAAATTGCAACGTATTGTTCTTTTCTGGACAGTAAACAATAGCTGTTAGAATTGAATTTCCATAATTAGCATAATCTTACCTAAACATTCGTGCTTATTCGGTAAGCCTTCGGAAGCCCTAAAACCACCAATTTTGTGTCTAAGAATATTAGCGCGGATATAGAATTTCCTGAACTGACACAACAGAGAGGTAAAATAGGTGTATTGTAGGTTATCACAACAGAAGCACTTTTTTAAAACAGACTTTTTAACAGAATTTTGAAGGCTTCAAATTTGAAGAAGGACGATTTTATTGATTAAAGGCTTAAAACTTTCAGTGGAACTTGAAATCACAAAATCGGCTTCTGCTGTGACACAATAGAGGTTTTAACTGATCTATGAGTGGTAAAATCAAGAAGTGTTGTCTTCTCCACGAGGAGAAAACTTGGACACGGAGTCGCGTTTTACAAAATCTTAACTTTGGGAGCTTAAAGCATCGCAAAGAAGGGCAATCTATCAAACCAAAAGCAACCTTGTTGCACTTCCACCATTGTCCAAGCTCTCTGTTAAGTTTAAGCGGACCGGAATCGGCTCCCAAACTTTCAAGATATAACGTTTTTTAGCATAAGACCTCCACCAAACTTTTGCCTTATAAATTTATTCATGAGCAGCTTGTCACCCGCGGCCTTAAGCAACCCTACGAATGCTAGAGAAGTGAGTAGCGTTAATTATGCCCTACTAACGTGCTCATTCAGATAATGTTTACTGATAACAACATTCTTGTCATACTCGTATTCTACTTTGCTCTTGAACCCTGAACATTTGCTATTGAAATGGACCCTGAGAGAAGAACGTTCCTGTGATACTGTTTGTTACTCAAGACAAATAGGAATGACATTTATAAATCGTCTATTTTCTCCAGTTAAACTCAGGTACTAACAGAATGCCTGGGTGTGAAAGAAAAACAGTGAATATTTCACCAATTAGTAAACAATGGGACAAACTTATCATTTCATAGGAATTTTAAATAAAGCGGCAAAGAAAATGTAACAATTTTTCTTCAAAATCAAGTAAAAATCCCCCACAAATCCCATTTTTTCTAAAATCCCCAAATTTCTAAAAAATCTCCTGATGCTCTAAAAATCCTTTAAAAAAAATCCGGCTTTTTGTGTCTAGGCCTAAGTGCAACCCACACAGTTGAGTGATCAGACCCCGATACCCCCTACTTTTTCCACATTTTCTATGATGTTCACTCACCCTTGCAGAATCTCTTCTTGCTCAACTTTACCTGAGCGAAAAGACGCATTTCAGTCTAGAAAGACGTGAACCTATCCAGGACCATACCTTCTTTATAGATTTCTTTGACTTGTCGACTTGTGCGTAAGTATCGTCTGACTGCTTCTTCGTCTGAGATTTGTCCACGACAGAACTCCCAGGAGACTTCTCCTCTTCTTTCTTTTTCTTGCTGTTCTTCTTAGACTTGTCTACAGCAGCATAAGTCGGAGGGGCTGCCGCTGTCTGCTGATTTGCTGCTGCTTCATGTCTGTTTGCGTCTGGCCTCTGCTGTCGACCAGCATGCACCATCTGTTACGTTTGCAGGTGCCGGTCCTGATTCTGCATATTTGTTGTTGACTTGGGCATCAGTATTATCCTCAATGTCAAACCGAACATCTTGTCTGGAACTGAAATATCCAATCAGTAAGCGCCTGTTACACTCGGCAGTTGGAATTGTACGCTACTGATATGAAGAAGAAACAAGTTAGATGAAATTTTCGATGGAGTTCAGTTTTAAAAAAAAAAAGTCAGCCAGAAAAAAGATTATTCTATTGAGTTTTCGAAACAAAACGTCAGCCAAAAAAATAAGAATAAAAAGGTAGGACTTCCTTCCTTTACATTTGCATATCGATATGCAAATGTAGAGATTTTATGGCAAGTCGTTGACTCAGGCGTCCTGTGAAATAAACAAGCTTCACTATATCATAAAGAAGAGAAAAGATTAATATTGCCATAGCAAAATAAAATGCAAGTTTCCAATTCTTTAACAGGTTTCCAGGCCGAGAACGATCAAACACCCTCAGGAATGGTCGTAGAACAGGCACATGTTGTTTGTAAGTTGTTTACGCATTTCACCTCAGAGTATATGTGGGGCATTTCAGGCGATTAAATTAGCATACTAATGAGGCAAGAGCGACCCGCGAAGCGGGTCGTAACCCTAGGTGGCCATGTTGGTAGACGGGATGGTAACCCTAGATGACGTCATAGCTCATGAATAATAGCCCTAAGCCGCCATCTTGTTTTGAACCCTAAGCCGCCATTTTGTTTCTCGAAGCTCTAACCCTAAGCCGCCATCTTGTTTTTTCAACCCTAACCCGCCATCTTGTTTTAAGCCGCCGTGTTGTTTTGAACCCTAAGCCGCCATCTTGTTTTCCGCCATCATGTTGTTTCCCGCCATGTTGTTTTGAACCCTAAGTAAGAAGAAAGAAGAAGAAAGAAAGAAAAAGAAAGGTGCGCCACCCGAGATTCAAACCTGGTGAATTTGGAAGACATATCCGATTAGAAACGTAATACTTACCTGACTGCGCCAGGCCCGGGCTGGCTGAGTAATGACATGAATGGGTTCTATCAGTAGGATCTTTCACCAAAAAAGAAACGGACCAGCATCCTAGCTTTATTCGAGATACTAGTTGTGTGTGTGTGTGTGAGTGAGGGACGAAGGAGAGTGAGGTTGTGAGTGAGTGAGGGACGAAGGAGAGTGAGGTTGTGTAGGTTACGATAATTTTGTGGGTTATTTCAGACGGCTGCCAAGGGCCCCTGTTAGGGATCCTATTCGACAAGCAAAACATTTTCTTACTCTTTTCTTACGAAGCAAAACTTCTAGATCGAGGCAAACGCAAAAACGTGAGTGACCCACGCGTATTCTTCTCGGAAATTAATTCGCGGAAACCAAATCAAAACAAAAGCGGACCCTGAGGAAAGAGTCGAAACATATAAACAAAAGCGCCTTGAAATCATCCCATCAAATCACCCCTAGCCCTTAAAACAGAAATCAAGCGCAGATAAAATCAATCCTCCTTTATTATTCTTCGCGCGTGGGCGAACAAGATTTACAATACTTTAAAACAACGCACTGGTATCAAATCCTACAAAGCTGTAGGAAAATAAAGTTTATGGGAACCTTGCCGTTTTCTTTCAATCTTACGGCCCTTATTGTCACTCTCAATGGTTACAATATCAATATGATCATTAAATGTCACGATCTTCGGTTTTTCATCCACGGATAATTTCTGCCATTCCTCATTCATCTTCGGTATTCTAGCCCGATCCTTTCTTCGACGTATCATTTTGGTGCGCCATCTTTTCTTGGACCGATTATATTTTGCGGCATTCTTTCCTTGGTCCGATAAGATGATAGTATGATGTATTCCAATCAGGTCCCTCCTTGTTCTATTACGCGGTATTCCAAACAAATCCATACTTGCTCAAACCGGTCTTTGCAAATTTTTCAAAGCGTATCGTTCTTGCTTTAAGTTAATGTTTTCCAAGAACCAACTGAAACTCCCGTGCTGTAAACTGTGAAGACCTATTTCCCTTACAATAAACGGTTGCTGGTTCAGTTGATACCCATCCAAATCGACAATCATACAGATTTGTTCCAGGTTGTCTTCTGTCTAAAACAGAGTTGAATGGGTTTAACTGACACACCCTAAACAGGTACAGACTTGCCCCATGAGGTCATAACCGTCTTTGTCGTTAGAATGTTTGTCGGAACATATCGAATCATACCTGGTGACGTCATATCCACCTTGTTTTGTATATAAAAATTGTATTGCGCAAATTTTCTAAAAGGGAACGATCAAAGATGGCTGCTTGTTTTCTCTATCTCTCGTCAAGTTTTACGGATTGGTTTCTTTACAAGACACACTTGTACCTGTGTAAGCAGTTGTATGAACCCACCGACTTACCGGAACCGACAGACGATCCTTTACAGGTAATTGAACTCTGTCAAGGCAATATCGGGCGTTGGATTGCATTTATGGTCTGGTTGGAAACATGTCCGAACGCGTTTCCTTGTTTTCAAGAAATACGGCGACGTTACGCCATTCCCTCTATTGTAGCGTTGGATGGTCTACTACGGCTAAAAGATAGATCTCTAACGCAGTCCACTTAACTTCGACCAAAATGAACTACAGTAGTTTTTACTCTACGAGTGAAGAATGTCAACGTCGGATGTTCACCTAGATGTCCCAAACAACGGTTCTTTTAGGAACCACCAAAGCCTATGAAAGTAAATGACCAATAAAACATTACTTTCTGTTTTGAGTAACCAGGTGTTTAGAAAAAATCAACATATTATTTTTGGTTAAGACTGTATTTTATGTTTTTTTCAATACTGTCCAAGAATGGCAGAACTTGGATGGGGAATATACCCCATTTGACCCTGACTAAAATGTTTGGGTGAACTGCCTTCATCTTCGGGACTGGCCTCTTCTACAGTCATGTCCTCTTCTGGACTATCCTCTTCTGGACTGTCCTCTTCTGGACTGTCATACATGTCATCATCAGGTGACTCGTTGGGTGACTCGTCCGTGTCCTCTTTGTCTGTGTCGGATTTTTCCAAAGGTTGAAAAACCCGATTTAGCAAATATTTGCGCTGGTTGACCCCAGCCTCGACGGCTTCATTGAAATCCATATCTTCCTCTTCTTGGAATTTCTTACGGGTTTCCAAGATGGCCTCATGGATCGGGTCCTCTCTAAGCATATGAACCCACTTCAAGTGGTCAATGTACTGATGTCTCAACTCTTTCTGTAGCTCAGGCAACATCTCGTTGTACGCGCGAATTCTTGCCCGTTTCTTACTCAAACCAGCTTTCTGCAAACTATTAACGAGATGTCTAAAATCTTTCAATTTGATCACCTTGACCCTTTCACGAAATTCATCCCACGGATCTATATCTGAGATTTCCTCTTCTTGTTTGACTGGGGATGTGGATGATTCGGGAAACTCATCCAATGGAGTCAAAGTGTTGGGTGACATGGGGTCTCCAAAAATGTCAAAAACAAATTTCTTTCCTGTTTTTGGATCGACGTGTACCGTAGGACTCCCTAGATCTGCGGGTTCACCTGTTTCTGGTTCCGTTGTTTCCGTCGGACTCGGTGGTTCTGGGGTAATTGGTTCAAAAATATTGTTTTCTGAGTCACCCTGTTCGTTACTATCACGCTGTTCAACTTGTAAATGGTTGGCTTCGTGACGTTTTCGATTATCCGATCGAGTAAATTGTTTCAGACAGTAACGACACGTCGTACTCATCGAGACATTTGCACGGTTTGATGTTTACACAAAAATGATCTAACATGATCAGAATTGCGACTTATATACGTTGCTCACAACATGAGGTCGAGGTTACATCAGGTCGAGGTTCTGATAAGTCCATCAGTACCTCTTGAAGCGCTTTTTGAATTTTTTCCAAGGCCTGTTGTATGTCATCCTTCGGTTTTGATACCTTTAGCTTATGTTTCCAACAGTAATGTTTTTGGTGGCGTTTTCGATTCCGATTGATGGTAAAGGGTTTGTCACAATATTGACATAGATAGGACATGATTGCTCCGTCAAGTGTTGACTCCAATTGATATTTTAGTGTCTAGAATGATCCCTTAATAGTCAATTTCGTAACGCATGCAGGACCCTGTATTCAGTAATGTATAGTTAGACCCATTCCCCCTCTACCTACCCCTCAGCTTCTTGAAGTTATAACCTCCTCATATGAGTTGAGGTTAACCAGCCCCGTCATGTACTATCCTCCTCCTCCTCCTCCTCCTCCTCAAAATAGTATCCCCCTTCGTACCCTCCTCCTCCTCCTCAAAATAATATCCCCCTCGTACCCTCCTCCTCCTCCTCAAAATAGTATCCCCCTTCGTACCCTCCTCCTCCTCCTCAAAATAGTATCCCCCTTCGTACCCTCCTCCTCCTCCTCAAAATAGTATCCCCCTCGTACCCTCCTCCTCCTCCTCAAAATAGTATCCGAATAGTATCCGAATAGTATCCGAATAGTATCCGAATAGTATCCGGATACTATTTTGAGGAGGAGGAGGAGGGTACAAAGGGGGATACTATTTTGAGGAGGAGGAGGAGGGTACGAAGGGGATACCATTTTGAGGAGGAGGAGGAGGGTACGAGGGGGATACTATTTTGAGGAGGAGGAGGAGGGTACGAAGGGGGATACTATTTTGAGGAGGAGGAGGAGGAGGAGGAGGGTACGAGGGGGATACTATTTTGAGGAGGAGGAGGAGGAGGAGGAGGAGGGTACGAAGGGGGATACTATTTTGAGGAGGAGGAGGAGGAGGAGGAGGATAGTACATGACGGGGCTGGTTAACCTCAACTCATATGAGGAGGTTATAACTTCAAGAAGCTGAGGGGTAGGTAGAGGGGGAATGGGTCTAACTATACATTACTGAATACAGGGTCCTGCATGCGTTACGAAATTGACTATAAAGGGATCATTCTAGACACTAAAATATCAATTGGAGTCAACACTTGACGGAGCAATCATGTCCTATCTATGTCAATATTGTGACAAACCCTTTACCATCAATCGGAATCGAAAACGCCACGAAAAGCATTACTGTTGGAAACATAAGCTAAAGGTATCAAAACCGAAGGATGACATACAACAGGCCTTGGAAAAAATTCAAAAAGCGCTTCAAAAGGTACTGATGGACTTATCAGAACCTCGACCTGATGTAACCTCGACCTCATGTTGTGAGCAACGTATATAAGTCGCAATTCTGATCATGTTAGATCATTTTTGTGTAAACATCAAACCGTGCAAATGTCTCGATGAGTACGACGTGTCGTTACTGTCTGAAACAATTTACTCGATCGGATAATCGAAAACTTCACGAAGCCAACCATTTACAAGTTGAACAGCGTGATAGTAACGAACAGGGTCACTCAGAAAACAATATTTTTGAACCAATTACCCCAGAACCACCGAGTCTGACAGAAACAACGGAACCAGAAACAGGTGAACCCGCAGATCTAGGGAGTCCTACGGTACACGTCGATCCAAAAACAGGAAAGAAATTTGTTTTTGACATTTTTGGAGACCCCATGTCACCCAACACTTTGACTCCATTGGATGAGTTTCCCGAATCATCCACATCCCCAGTCAAACAAGAAGAGGAAATCTCAGATATAGATCCGTGGGGTGAATTTCGTGAAAGGGTCAAGGTGATCAAATTGAAAGATTTTAGACATCTCGTTAATAGTTTGCAGAAAACTGGTTTGAGTAAGAAACGGGCAAGAATTCGCGCGTACAACGAGATGTTGCCTGAGCTACAGAAAGAGTTGAGACATCAGTACATTGACCACTTGAAGTGGGTTCATATGCTTAGAGAGGACCCGATCCATGAGGCCATCTTGGAAACCCGTAAGAAATTCCAAGAAGAGGAAGATATGGATTTCAATGAAGCCGTCGAGGCTGGGGTCAACCAGCGCAAATATTTGCTAAATCGGGTTTTTCAACCTTTGGAAGAATCCGACACAGACAAAGAGGACACGGACGAGTCACCCAACGAGTCACCTGATGATGACATGTATGACAGTCCAGAAGAGGACAGTCCAGAAGAGGATAGTCCAGAAGAGCACATGACTGTAGAAGAGGCCAGTCCCGAAGATGAAGGCAGTTCACCCAAACGTTTTAGTCAGGGTCAAATGGGGTATATTCCCCATCCAAGTTCTGCCATTCTTGGACAGTATTGAAAAAAAATAAAATACAGTCTTAACCAAAAATAATATGTTGATTTTTTCTAAACACCTGGTTACTCAAAACAGAAAGTAATGTTTTATTGGTCATTTACTTTCATAGGCTTTGGTGGTTCCTAAAAGAACCGTTGTTTGGGACATCTAGGTGAACATCCGACGTTGACATTCTTCACTCGTAGAGTAAAAACTACTGTAGTTCATTTTGGTCGAAGTTAAGTGGACTGCGTTAGAGATCTATCTTTTAGCCGTAGTAGACCATCCAACGCTACAATAGAGGGAATGGCGTAACGTCGCCGTATTTCTTGAAAACAAGGAAACGCGTTCGGACATGTTTCCAACCAGACCATAAATGCAATCCAACGCCCGATATTGCCTTGACAGAGTTCAATTACCTGTAAAGGATCGTCTGTCGGTTCCGGTAAGTCGGTGGGTTCATACAACTGCTTACACAGGTACAAGTGTGTCTTGTAAAGAAACCAATCCGTAAAACTTGACGAGAGATAGAGAAAACAAGCAGCCATCTTTGATCATTCCCTTTTAGAAAATTCGCGCAATACAATTTTTATATACAAAACAAGGTGGATATGACGTCACCAGGTATGATTCGATATGTTCCGACAAACATTCTAACGACAAAGACGGTTATGACCTCATGGGGCAAGTCTGTACCTGTTTAGGGTGTGTCAGTTAAACCCATTCAACTCTGTTTTAGACAGAAGACAACCTGGAACAAATCTGTATGATTGTCGATTTGGATGGGTATCAACTGAACCAGCAACCGTTTATTGTAAGGGAAATAGGTCTTCACAGTTTACAGCACGGGAGTTTCAGTTGGTTCTTGGAAAACATTAACTTAAAGCAAGAACGATACGCTTTGAAAAATTTGCAAAGACCGGTTTGAGCAAGTATGGATTTGTTTGGAATACCGCATAATAGAACAAGGAGGGACCTGATTGGAATACATCATACTATCATCTTATCGGACCAAGGAAAGAATGCCGCAAAATATAATCGGTCCAAGAAAAGATGGCGCACCAAAATGATACGTCGAAGAAAGGATCGGGCTAGAATACCGAAGATGAATGAGGAATGGCAGAAATTATCCGTGGATGAAAAACCGAAGATCGTGACATTTAATGATCATATTGATATTGTAACCATTGAGAGTGACAATAAGGGCCGTAAGATTGAAAGAAAACGGCAAGGTTCCCATAAACTTTATTTTCCTACAGCTTTGTAGGATTTGATACCAGTGCGTTGTTTTAAAGTATTGTAAATCTTGTTCGCCCACGCGCGAAGAATAATAAAGGAGGATTGATTTTATCTGCGCTTGATTTCTGTTTTAAGGGCTAAGGGTGATTTGATGGGATGATTTCAAGGCGCTTTTGTTTATATGTTTCGACTGTTTCCTCAGGGTCCGCTTTTGTTTTGATTTGGTTTCCGCGAATTAATTTCCGAGAAGAATACGCGTGGGTCACTCACGTTTTTGCGTTTGCCTCGATCTAGAAGTTTTGCTTCGTAAGAAAAGAGTAAGAAAATGTTTTGCTTGTCGAATAGGATCCCTAACAGGGGCCCTTGGCAGCCGTCTGAAATAACCCACAAAATTATCGTAACCTACACAACCTCACTCTCCTTCGTCCCTCACTCACTCACAACCTCACTCTCCTTCGTCCCTCACTCACACACACACACACAACTAGTATCTCGAATAAAGCTAGGATGCTGGTCCGTTTCTTTTTTGGTGAAAGATCCTACTGATAGAACCCATTCATGTCATTACTCAGCCAGCCCGGGCCTGGCGCAGTCAGGTAAGTATTACGTTTCTAATCGGATATGTCTTCCAAATTCACCAGGTTTGAATCTCGGGTGGCGCACCTTTCTTTTTCTTTCTTTCTTCTTCTTTCTTCTTACTTAGTGTTCAAAACAACATGGCGGGAAACAACATGATGGCGGAAAACAAGATGGCGGCTTAGGGTTCAAAACAACGTGGCGGCTTAAAACAAGATGGCGGGTTAGGGTTGAAAAAACAAGATGGCGGCTTAGGGTTAGAGCTTCGAGAAACAAAATAGCGGTTTAGGGTTCAAAACAAGATGGCGGCTTAGGGCTATTATTCATGAGCTATGACGTCATCTAGGGTTACCATCCCGTCTACCAACATGGCCACCTAGGGTTACGACCCGCTTCGCGGGTCGCTCTTGCCTCATTAGTATGCTAATTAAATCGCCTGAAATGCCCCACATATACTCTGACCTCGTCCACATTAATGCGCTTTCAGGGAACTCCGTTTTCAGAGGCCCAAACACGTTTTACCCATACAAACGTTGGCTTTTCTTGGCTGTCCAAACTATCTTGTTTTTAAAATGCGTTTGCGCTTGTTAAAACAACCAAAAATGCTGCTAACGTTTTCGAAAGTTCCCCTTTTCACCATTCCACACATAACAGCGTTTTCAAAACAATGCGGTTTTGCCCATTCACATTGAAAACAATAAATTGACTTGCGAAACATAGCATGAGCATAGCCATGGTCGTGAACATAGGCATAAGCATGAGCATGAACACAGGCATGAGCTGGGCATAGGCATGAGCTTAAGCGTAGGTATGAGCACGTGCCTAGGTGATTCACAGCGGTCAATGCACGACGCGTGTGCAGTTCCCGCCATAATTTTACGAAAGAAAATACAGACAAATGTCGAAAGGTTCACTTTAACTGCAAAACTTGACGCCATTTCTGAAAACTTACGCTTTTTACTTTGAGCATGTGTTCAGAATGAAGTAGCTGGCATCCACAAGTTTTATCGACGCGAAAATTAGTTTATCGGGACATTTTATGCTTCGTTTTTCATACGAACTTCGCGCTCGTAAAAGCCTGAGCTGATTCAAACTTTAAGGCTCTGCAAAACCGGAAGTGAAGTTGTTTTTTGCGTGTGACCGCCGAGAGCCTAGGCGTAGGCATGAGCATAGACATAAGCACGGGCCTAGGCATAGGCGTGAGAATGAGCATAGGTATAAGCACGAGCATGAGTATAAGTAAATTCCCAAGGAGAACGCACAGACTGCTTCTTATTATTAATAAGAAGCTTATGTTTATGCCGCGTTGACTCCTAGCGAAGAACACTTAGAAACAGTTTGAACGCGTTCAATATGCTTCTACTCAGATCACCAGTAAAGACCTGTGAGGCAATCTAAAAATTGTTCAAGATTCATGCTGGAATAATGACGGCACAGTTAAAGTGCAGCATTGTCTCTGGGCGTAAGGCATAGAGCATGTACGAACGCTGACCCACACCTCTCCATTTGCGACAGATCGGTGTTACAGTAACCATATCAGCTATGCTTCAGTATATGCTTCAACACGGTTTGCTAAACGACGCTGCTAAACATCACAGAATTAGTTATTTTACAGAGTTCAAGTGTAAACATCATTCAACGTTTGAATACGACTTTGGTGTATGACGGTGAACTATGTGGCCAACGAATTCAACACTGTTGTTCATAGCTGGGGTAAAATTGAATCAACATCATTCATCAGGGAAGCCAAACGTGAATAACATATAGACTATATTACAAGGCGGAGCGAAGATGTGAATTTTATTTTCGAGTGGTTAAAACAATATTAAGAACGAGTGCAGCGAGTGAGTAAAATATTGTTTTACCACGAGAAAATAAAATTCATATCTTCAAGTCGCCTTGTAATTCTCTTTTATTACATAGACAAGAGTGTTTTTGCACAAACAACAGTGTAAAAGAAGGAAATGACATCACCGATATCCTCACTAGAAAGGATATGGAAAATACATCACTCGAGTCCCGGATGTAGTTTTATCTGACCTTTTCGCATGCTCTATTTTCCACCATAACACTCTTGTCTATATAATAAAATGAATTTAACAATGCTGAACGGTGTTCATAATATTGGGCCCGGTTGTCCGTGCAAATGTCAGCTTCCACGGCATGTACTTCACTTTTGATGCGATTGTGATGACAAAGCAGCAACATCCTCGTCCCCAGTTTCATGTCCGCGCGGTACCGCCATTTTGGTAGCGAAGATGGAGGGTTCCTCTCAAACTTAACACTGTTCTCCTATCATCTTTTCAAACCGCCCTTCAATACTTTGAATTCTTTCTTTTTTTTTTGCCCAAAAATTCCAAAATGGAAATGAAAAGGCTATAAATTTGCATTACCTGAACAGAAAATTCCCAACAATTTCTTTGAAAGATATTCCAAACTTCGTACATGGAAATATGCGAACCATTTTCATTTTCTACCATTCCTTGTTCTTTTGCCAATTTTTGACCGTTTGGATGGGTCGTTAAGTTCTTGGCTTCTCGAGTAAACGGAATAAGAAATCTCTCTCCAACGGGAATGTCAGTTGGGAGGTTTTGCGTTCCATAAACACAAACTATGAACCTACCACTTTCTTTGAGTAAATGGTAAACCACCCAAACTTTCTTAACTGTAAGTTTCTTTCAATTATATGCGCACTGGGTTAATACGTGCGTATGGTATCAATATAAATAACGGAACACGTACGCACTGAATGTGACACAAGGAAGTGGAGTTAATCAGCACGGATTTATTAGGCACTAATTAATGTCGGTTACATGATTAGACTACGAAAAAGCATTACCAAACAGCATTAAACGATAAGCAAAAAGTGTGGCAGAAGACCTTCACATCGCGAGAGAAACTAAAAAACAACAACAGGCTGTTGGCACATTAAACTGGATCGTGTTCTCTAATGGCGACGTTAAGGGTGTTTAAAACTAAGTGAAATGAAATAAAACACTTAAAAATATTGACAAAATGTCGTCCTCCCTTGCCGTCTTTGTTCGGGGTATTTGAGGGTTACGATAGCGGTTTCTCTAGCTAACATTGGGGAAACAACAATTTTCTTTAAAAAACCGCGCTCGCAACCCTCAAAACAACCCAACACAGAACAACAAAGGACGACAACGTGTTCATATTTTTTGGTGTTGTTATGTCACTTTACACACCCCTACTTCGTCCTCAAAAAGGTTAATTTGATAACCGAAGCACAGGACACGAGTCAACCAAGATGGTGGGCCTGTGGTTTCATCTCAGCAACTTTCTAGGTTAGACACATCTTTGCTTCCAAAGGCGACTGCCACACATTTTACCCTGTTGTGTGTTGATCTTCAATCTCAGAAATCAAGCAGGGTTACATGGTTAACTGATTAACACGATGGGTTACAATATTAAAATCAAAGATTAAATGATTGACGTAACATTGTTAATATTAGTTACGACTGAAGTAACTGTTAGTTTCACAGGGCAGGAATAAAAGCAATAAAAGCAATGACTACTGTTTTCTTTACAACGATATTGTATTGGAATCCGATACTCTGTGATTTGCGTTCGACACGACTTTTTTCCCTTTATCCTTAGCAACTCATATCGTTACGTAACAAACAGTCGTTAGCTCAAAAATGAAATTTACTTCGTTGATAAAATTGCCCTCAGGTTGTCTCGCCAAGTTCATTTAAAGCTTGACTAGCTTTTTGGACCCCATTGTACGATTCAAGATAGCGCAATCTTGACAAGGCGATTAACTCCAAATTGATTTATAAAAGAATCAAATTCACGGAATGAAATTGAGTCCGCAGAAGGAATTGTCTGTTAGGAGGCTAACCTGCCACGTGTTCTTCACCAAACAGTCTTATATATCACTGCTTTAACAATTCTCCTGCCTGCGAAACTAACACTGATACTACAACGCGTATGCATCAATCGACGTTAAACGTCTTGTCAACACCAAATAATATTTTATAGCCCCATTAAGCTACAAAACATTTTTATGTTTCTACCGAGATCTTACGACACTTTTGTCAACAGGTGCAAACCACAACCGAATCGTTCAGTATTTCTCCACAGTGAGGTTTTTTCTCTCTCTCTCTGCAGAAACATTTAAAATGTTCTCTTTTGCTTAACTTAATACTACAAAACCCCTGATGTTTTGACATCATATAAATTCCCACTGTAACACACAAACACAACTCATACAAAACATTCTTCATGTTTCTTCATAGTTCTAGAAACACTCACGTTTGCAAGGGATAAAGCACGAATTCTTACGGAGTCATGCTTCTGTTACTCCAAAGAAACATCCAAAATGTTTTATATGGCTGCAATAATAAGGCTATCTTGATGTTTTGAACATCATGTGCAAATAAAATTTTAAATTTTGGATACTTGTTTTCCTTTTATCGTTAAGAACCCAACCAAGTGCACGTCCGAAAGGAAATGCCACAAAATCTGTAAAGTTTAAATTCCATTGCAAGTAAACTCAAAAATACAAAAGCAAAGGTGAGCCATTTTTTCACTAGTAAACGCAACCGTTAGAGTAAAAACTTCAATTTGTTCTTGTCAAAACATGCTCCTAGAATTTCACGAACGACTAAAAGAAAAGTAAACAAATACAAACGAGAAGAATGCAGCGTATTAAAATAATGTATACAAACAACAGAACCAAAGAGTAAGGTTAAAAAACTAAATGTATAAAACAAAACTAATGACGATGGTTATTTGGACAAGACCTCCTCTCCAGGGACCCCTGAAATTCCTCCCCTCTCCCCCTCGAATTTTTCCGCTTCACCAATCTCTATTCCCTAATAAAAGAGGGGTTTGAAAGGAAACGAAAATAGTTTTTTGGGAAACTTAAAGACTTAAGCAAAGCTTTTTTCAAAATGGACAAAAAAACAAAACAAAAGACAAATGTTTTCAAATCTCAATAATTCTTGGGCACTTTGATGATGGTTCAAAAGGAATCAAGGAAAACGTTACAGGTAAAATTGCTATCTACACCCAACTACAATTTGGATAGGCACGTGTGCTGGACTTCTATTTTTTTTTGTTTCTTTTTTCTTCGTTTTGTTCTACTTTACACCTGCCAAGTATTGCAAACAAACTTACTGAAAATTGTATAACTGAGGTCCGTTTGCCACGTCTGGACCCTAAATCAACTCAAATTCTTATTCTCGTTTCTATTCTCTACATTATATATCATGAAATTTAACCAATTAATGAGTATTCTCCAAACCACGTGGCTTTCTAGACAGGCAGATATCTCTACCGTCCTTTGCATTTAGCTGATACAAGATATTGCTATAACCACTGGATGGAATGCAACTCCATCGTAGGTTTTCTCCGACACTTTTGTGGGTATGTTAGTACCCATTTACGCGCTTAAGTGAAGGCACAGTGTGAAGGTCCGTCTTGCCTAACACGCCTGGGAAGCGACTCACCCACTAACTTAAACAAAGCACAAGATATGCAGACAAACAGATTTTAAATATACTGGGATAGCTTAAATACTAACTAGTTCACGCGTCTCCAAACAAACAAGTTTTCTTTCAAAACCTAGTCCAAAAGAGGTACGGACGAACTACTGTTAAATAAAGTGGGACAGCTTAAATAACTGGTTCACGAGCGTCGAAACAAGCAAGTTTTGTGTCTACACCTAATCCATGACTTGACCAAGTGAGGTACCACTACAAAATCTGCATATGTGAGCAGAGATCGCGAACTTGTCATCAACTAGTTCCTAGACCCTCATGAACAAGGCCAAAAACCCTACTTTGCTTTGTTTCTTAAAATCACGAGCTGCGATTATATGATGGTTATAGATGTGACCTAAGACGTTAAGAAGTGCACTGTTATTCCCTACAACGAAAAACCCCATTTAAGTGAATATAGACCAGCGGCAAGACAGAAAAACGTAAATCGTGAAACATTACAAAAACAGTGAAATTTCGAAACAGAAGAACGTCCCTAGGCAACTTTTCATGACGACGTAACCATGGAGAATTAGAGACATGGACTGCCTTTGCTTTTTATGCGTAGATAACCAAACGCTTTGTTCTAATAATGTCGACAATACGCTGTAGTGAGACACTGAAACCCCCCCCCCCCCTCAAACTTGGACCTTTCTGACATTTCAGAGTCATAGAAACTGAGCGACACGGACAGTTTGCCTTTTTGTTCAAAACAGATGGTATGAGATTAGACAATTTGTCCCCCTGTATATTTTGCCGAATTCTTTGTTAGAGCTGATTTCGATAATGGTTGTTATGACACAAATACTGTCTACGACCCACTTCTGGACCTTTCTGGCTACGCATAATCAAAACGGCAACTTCTAAAACTTGACATTTTTCCGACTCGGCCTAGTCCTTTTCCACTTGCAGAAAGTCATGAAACGGGTGCGGTTAACAAAACAATTCAAAAATTATCAAATTTAGAGGCCGCTCTTAGAAAATGAGGACAGAAAAATGTACATTTCTACACAAAATAACAACTCATCGAGATACACTCAAGAATACATGGTGATATAAAGTATAATTAGATTTGAAGGGGTTAGAAACCAATTAGAAAAAAGCAATAACAATAACAGTGCTTATAAAAATATTTCACGCATAATCTATAATTCTAATTACTAATTACTAAATCTATAAAAATAAGCAAGCCATAAAAGAATGGTACTACTTATAGAAAAACTACTAGCGCACACCTATTTCAATTATCGTTTTCGAATTTCAAGCCTGTGCGACAAGATCCCCAGCAAGGTGATATGGGTTTTTGATAAAACCAGTAATGCGTCGCTCGAATAGAAAAGAAAGCACGACAGGAAACGTTTATAATGTTAACCCTTTAAGCCCCAATATCAAAGTCCATATTCTCCTCAGTGTTCCTCATATATTTTCTTATGGTACTAGTTGGGAGAATTTGATGAGACAACAAGACATTTCATCTTGGGTAATCATTTTCTTTATTCTTATGACTTGAATGTTTAATAAAGTAGTGATATTGTAAGGAGAAATTAGATGCTTGTCACTGTTGGGGCACCTCTTTCGTCGTATAAGCTTGAAATGTTTACCCGACAACATTAATTGAAATAGCTGTACAACTTCTAAAGGAAGAGCAAAGAGCAAACACTGGACCTCAACCTACATTGGAGTATTTCTGTCTTCTCCTCCAGCTCCTCCCTCGTCTTTGTTTGCACCTTGCGGCTGCAACTCGGTACCTTGATTGCTATCGCTTTGAGGTAGGGTAGCGTCCCCCTTCAAAAACTGCGTGATGTCTGCATATTGCGTGTTTTCATACGGTTCTGGCCTCTTGATTGGAGACAGAGGTTGGGGAGAAGTGGACACTGTTGGCATGGGACGAGGCACATTTATATCCTCCAAATCCGCATAAATCATTTCTCCAGGCTTGGGTTTCTATATAAATGAAAGTATTTTGAATCGTTCCACCGTACATGGGGTTATAGAAATTTAGTGCGACCAACTACTAAGCTATTAGTGTAACTGTGATGCTGTTTTTAATGTGATTATTTAAAAAAACATTGACCACATGTCCCTTCCTAAGCGGCTGTTTATTCTGCTGTTTATTTTGCTGTAACAAATTTCTAATGTGTAACCTTTCAAATGAGAGCTACCGAACAATATTTTCTTTTTGCTTCTTCTTCTTCTTTCTTCTTGGTTTTTTTTTTTTTGGTTCTTTTTTTTTTTTGAATCTAAATGGAACACAATTCATACGGGTGGGGAAACGCCAACTCAAACGCTCTCATTTCAGCATGACTGCTGACTTCAGCATGCATTTAATTTGTTCTTCTCAACTATTCCTAATCCAAAAGAGACAAAATATGTTTAGAATGGTCAGGTCCTATCGAACAACATACCTTCTTAGATTTTTTTGACTTGTCGACCTCTGCATACGTGTAGTCTAGTTTCTCCTCCGCCTTCTTCTTCTTGTTAGACTTGTCGACTTCTACATAAGTAGGAATAGCGGCTGCTTCCTGCTGGTGTGCTGCAGCGTCAGATCCATCTGCGGCTGCCCTCTGCTGCAGTGCAACAGCCTCAGTTCCGTTAGGTCGCGGCCCTGTCCCTGCATACCCGTGATTGACTTGGGAATAAGCATTATCCTCAGCATTACCATGCCTGAAAATAAAATTATCTGATGTTACACTAAAACGCTTTAGTTCATTATTGAAGACACTCACGTCAGCCGTAAATTGCAAGGAAAGTAATGATGACTATGGATTCATTTACTTTCAAGGGCAAAAGAAGCACGGTAGAAGATCGTTTCAACAACACTAGTTGCTCAGTAGGACGTTAAAAAATGTTGTGACTTGCTGCTGGACACTATACCAAATGCATGTTTTCGTTTGATGTTCAGCGTGTTGAACGGACTGGCTCTATTCGGTTCCAAAAAAGTTTGACATGTTGACTGTCCCTGATTAGTATCAACATCAGCAAGATACACTCGCTCCATTTGCTGATCACCTACTGTTGAAGTGTGTGTCAAAAAGAAAGTCTTAGTGAGCGAAGGTGGGGTTCTGACTGGATATGTCGAAATTATACTATTCCGTGTGCTTAACCTTACTCGAAACACCCCTTAATACAGATATGTCTTGTGCACTCTGAAAGAAGTGAAAATGTGCATTTCTCTCTTATGCAGTTCTTTAGCGATATGAAATATCCGAAAGATACGGTAAAAAAAAATAAAAGAAAAACAATTCAATACTCACAGTCTTTCTTCAGAGTTGTGTACTTGGTTTTATTAAAAACACCGACAAAAGGAGAACAAAAAAGAAAAAAAAAAGGAAAAGGAAATTAGCCACCGGGAAGTCGACAATAGAACTGTTTAGGAATGATCAGTTGATTGGGGCCATGGAATCGGACATCAACCCCACCCCGCCTTTCCCCCAAAACTTGGAACCTTTCTAGCTTTTTTAATACCCAAGTAGACAATATTTTTCTCCCGCGTTCTCGCTTCCTTTCTCCTTCCCGTTTACGCCCACTACACAGGCTATGTTCGCAAATATAACTGGGAGCACTTTGATTGCACATGCAACTGTTCCCAGACTTAATTTTCCCATGCCAAAATATTTAGACAAGCATGTTCTCCAAAACTCATACATATAACATCTTGGTATTCTTTTACTGTCGTGATATACTTTTGACACAATAGTCCAGGGCGGTTTTCCGAAGCTTTATAAAAATCAACAGATCTAAACACACCAAACATAATGGCTGTATACCCCCACGTCATGTGAAATCACCAACTTACGTTGTGGGCTCAAGGGAAACCTTTTAGGGCGTGCTTCCCACCTTTCAAGTTTTATTATCATGGTTTTTTAGAAGACCAAAAAGAACCCAGACTAAATAGGGTTGAAATGGTAATCAGAAACTAATAATATAAGTGTGGTCACAACTTACCACTGTCAGTCACAAAAAACATAATACATACATCATGTGGACTAATCAGAATTTGAAGCAAAACATGCAACCAATGGCAGCTGTCATAAATGGTTTTCTTTAGCTTTTGATTCATTAAAAAACCAGCACGTTTGCTCTCGGCTAAATAAATGTTTAGCCTCAAAATTGTACTTTTATAAAGCTTAATACGCAACTGTGTTGGGATGCTCATCGCTGCCTTTTTTACCATAAATTTACTACGTAATCATAGTTAACCCATTAAATACTCACTCCTGGAATCTTTCCTACATTTCCTCCTCTTGTGCACCCACCATGCGATAATGCCAACCACGAAAGCAATTACAACCACCCCGGCAACGGCAAGGATGACAATTTTCCACACAATTACTAAAACAGGCAAAGATAAAGAATTTTTATTTTTGTATTTAACTTTACACATTATTATAACACAGTTGCCGCTCTACAGAATCCTGATATCCTAAAGTTTTATCCAACAAGTTCCAGTGAATTAAAAAGGATTCATTATTTTTTTTCCACTGGAACATCACGGTTCTACCAGTTGATCGAAGTGACTGCTTCAATTTTTGTACGCTGTTAAGGCCTAAAGTATTTCAACTGGCTCGATGGTGATACTGCAAGCTCGAACTGGACTGTCTATACCTGTAGCAACTATAAGACCTGTAAAAATCTGTTCCTTCTTAATTTGGCTGTCTTTCACTCAGACGCCACAGCACTTACAATATTCCAATTGTAACGAGGAAGCCTAATATTATGGACCTTGCGGTTTGCCTCTAGGCGTCTTTTCCACTCTCTGTTTCCTAATTCATACTCGTCCATTTTTGCTTTGTGTGGTGAATAATAACCTTGAACCTCAAAGTAGATCACTTTTCTTTGCATCGTTTATTCTGACGTGCACACGCTAAGACTGGGTTAGAGACACTGCTTTAAAGCGTCTTAAAAATGTTTCAATAACCGGAATGGTGATCCTGGTCTCAAGAAATCAAGAATCTTGGTCACTTACGCGAGCAGTCTGTGTCTTTTATAAACGTTTTGTTGCAAACTGGTTCTGAAAGAAAAAAAAACGATACAAAGAAACGATCCGGCTGAGGCATAGAACCAAGAGAAATCCTAGGGAATAATGCAGCAAAAAAATCCACATAAATGTAAATGGGACAGACATACATAAAACCTTGTACAATCAATGAAAGTTCTTGCTATTGCTCTTTTAAGTTTGAACAATAACGTTTCGAACATACCAACACAATGGAATTATGTCCTCTAAAGCAAAACTGAGGTGTGAAACACCGGTGACAATCCAAAGCCAATAAAAAGGACGCTAAGAGTATAAAATCTGGACAAGGTATTTTGGATTTCAAGCATTTTGATTGGCTGAACGGAGCTAGGCTATCAGCTCATATACCTGCCGCGACCAAATATGGTCAATGAACACTCAACAACGAAGTGAGGTGGAAGTTTTTTCTTCGCGAGCAACCCGGCGAGAAAAATGGACTAGAAAAATCACTTGACAGCGAATTTAAGGTGATTCCATTCAATTGCATTGCGCATCCTTTCTACGCATCATTTTTTGCGTGATTAGCGCGCGCACGAGCGCGCACGCGTCCGGAACCTGATAGGTTTTCTATGGAAGCTGAGCTGTTCAGAGAAATAAATGGTCGTTTTCTCCCAAACGAACTCGGTGACCCCACTTTTTTATTCCATTTATTTAAGGAAATTACGACTTTACATGATATATTCAAATTTGAAGAATTTTTCATTATTCAATTTTGAAATATTCCAGTTGATTCACTGTTACAGTCAGATTTTAGGCGTTTCACTGGAACCGTGCAGACGCTCGATTTGCCTATTGTTTCAAATTAGTTTCATTGTTACGGCAATTTTAAGACGTTTTACTGTAACATTGTACTTCTATCATAAGAATAATGCTTATATATTTAATGCTAGTTATAACTTTGTTGAAGTAATGGGTGTCTCTAGTACATGGATAGGTTTTTTTCAATATTGTTTTCTAAAGATAGCAAAGTACCTATATACTACAGCGCCGTAGCGTGAAATCAGACACGATGACCCCCTCTTTTTATTTTATTTTCTTAATGTACTAGGTGTAATTAGTAACTGTGCAAAGTTTCAACAAATTCTCATTATAACTTCTTTTTCGATGGAATCACCTTAAATTAAGCAGACATGCCAACAGCGTCACTAAGACACAAATCAAAATTGTTCCGTGGTGCTTGATATCTTAATACAACAAGAAACTGTACAGAAATAGAAATTTAAGCATTAAGCGTTGTGTTTACAATTAATTTCTTTCATCGATCGTCACGTTGATCATTAAAATTGAACAAACGGTAGGTGCCATCAGGAAGGCTTTCCACTTCAAAATATCAAGATATTAAGACATGAAATAAACCACAGTAAAATGGGGAAGAAGCATTTAATTAAAAACTATCACACATTCATGGCGAGTCGGTGCGAAAATCATGAAGCAATCTAAACAACAAACAGGTACTAAACAAACTACCAAGAAGGAAGGAAAGGCACAAATTTTTCGGCTATAACACGCAAAATTTACACAGGTTTACCTGCACTAGTTGGAGCTCTGTGTTTCAACAGGTCCGAACGTTTAGATAGAAACAGGATGTCACGTAAACGGAGTTGAAGCGTTTTCCCAGTTGTTTGAGCGTTGTTTTAACCATTCCTTCCGCAACCTCTAAACTGAGAACAACTGCGTTTTGTACTTTGCGTTTAACAAACTATGATTGTGAACTCTAATGTTCCTCGCCACAGTAAGCTTGCTTTTGAGCTGCATAGAAATTACCTCTTCAAGTTCAAATTAGTTCTGTCTTCAGTTCGATCAAACACGCACATGATGGCTCCGTTGAATGTATGAAAGGATTTATACAAACATGTTCCGTTTCAACTCCAGCAGCTAATATTGTGAAATCGTACAGCCTCAATCCGCTTTGAACGATGATTACAATAATGTTTCAGGAAAACTTGTTATTTATTGTTCCTGCAGAGTCTGTCTCCTCCGCAGAGGCTCCTATTAGTAAACAACAGGGAAAGAGAAAACTGGGGGCGCAGTGAAGGGGAGAGCGAGGACCGATGGGAAGAGGGAAAAAGCGACAGCCATCCTTCTCTTTTTCCCCTTCCCAGAGTTCCCCGCACGCTTTATATTCCTCTACCCAGCCTCCGCGCACTTTTTCGTAAGCGTCAAGATGTGACTGTGGCAGGCCTCTGCGGAGGAGAGAGCTGCAGACTGAATGGAAATCTCTATGGACCGGTCGCCGTGTGTAATTTCTTAGTTTTAGCGACGAGAATTCGACAGAAGAAAATACACGTTCTCAAGTGGTGGTTTTTGCAACGTTCTTTCAGGGTTTGCTTACATGGCTCAATTGATTTATAGGTGCTGAACTGCAGATCGGGTGCCGACGGGAGGTTGACAATTTGGTGCGGGTTCGAGCCCATCGACGGAGTAAGTGAAATAAGTCTCCTTGCGTCCCTTCCCCCATTAAAGTATCATGACTTTGAGAACCTTACTACGACGAAATACGTGATCGTCGCTTTAAAAATAATAGGAATTTTCAATAGTAGCACGAGTTACTAAAAACATAATGTAGCCCTTAGAAAACACACGTTAATAAACGATAAACGTCTTGTAACTGACCAACAAACGTTCACATTATATTTACGATAAGCCTACAACAAAAAAATCTTTCGTGTAAATCAAAGCGACGACAGTCCCAAACCAAACACCGCACCGGCCCTGAGGCAAATTTTTGCATCCACAGATGTCGATCACAGGCGTATTTTTTATCGGCTTCATTTGTTTCGAAAGCGATTTATCCTATTACGCATGACTTCATTTAATCTTCAATTACAGCAACAACCGGCCTCGAGCGAGAATGTTTGGATAACACACATCTGTTATTGCTCATTTTACTTTCGAAAATCATTTGATATTGACTCCTTGCATTGGTTGTCTACAAGCAATTCATGTATAAGCAAGGTACATAAACATAAATGTAGCAAACGTTCGATCAAACAACAGGAAATTTCTTCGTGACATTTCTCCTTAAATTTACAGGGATTACACTTGTGAAAATAGCATTAAAAAGTGCGATATTTGAAGCAACTGCAATTTCAACAACAAAACACTTACCTTTTGAGGTCGTTGGCGATGCTGTAATAGGCGATCCTATAATAGGCGATCCTGTAATAGGCGATCCTGTAATAGGCGATCCTGTGGTAGGCGATGCTGTGGTAGCCAGCACTTAAATGAGTAAAAATAAAATAAAATAAAACACTTAGCTAGTTGAATATGCCTCGCGTTAACCAAAGTATTTCTTTTATTTCCATATTTAATACTGTATGTATAAATTTAGCAACAGAAAATTAATTCGAGCATTTGTTCCTAACCATTTGCTTTCTATTTTATATAAACGTATGGGAAACGCGCCAGGACGCTCAGAAAAAAACTCAAACAGCTGTAATACGGGAATTCATGTTTACATAAGCTTTCACTTCACTTCGACAAATGGAAAAATGGTTTTCTTCACTCCTGTTTGGTCTCGTAGATAGATAACTAAATAAATAAATAAATAACTTTATTGCAGTGGCAGAATATTTGGTATGGCAGTGCCAATTGGGGACGCTCTAAACCTCTGAAAGAAACATGACAAATGAAACGTAACATTTTAAAAAAAACCAACTGGTGGGAGGCTTACCAGTTGGCTATTTACAAGTATGGCTGAGGATTTGAATACGGGAGTACCGTGGAACAAACCCAAGTGGTCAGAGCGGGACTACAATCTGGGACCTCCCGTCCATCGCCCAACCACTCGGCCACACCGCCTCCCAGTTACATCTCTTGAAGTTGCTCTGAGTGTAACTGGGAATGCTAGTCACATTTAAGACACAAACTGTATTCACCAGAGTTTGAAGTTTAACTTCACAAGCAAACCCAGGTACTATATTGCTACATTTAACACATTTAACACTGCTACGGCAGTCCCGTTTACAAGTGCAGGCTCAGTTTGCACGTCACAACTGCGTTGTAGCATGGCGGTTTTCCTGCGAGTGTTTCGGTGTGTCTTTCAGCGGTTTGTCAACGGAGCCCCCTCCCCCACCCTTTCCCCCTTTTTTCTTCCCTCCACCGATCAAATTAGTGTGATGGATGCCTGGAATGGGGGCCCATGGCTGGGTTACGGGCAGATACACAAGGTATCCAAAAACTTAGGAAACTATGCAATTGCAGATGGCTTTACTCTTAAACGACTGTATCACTTACCAACTAGAAGGCACCGACTGGCGTTGACTGGTCCTCCGAAACGGTTCCTGGCAGTACAGGTATAACATCCACTGTCATTAAACGTAGTCTGAGAAAAATTTAGCATTTCTCCACTGGGAAGTGGAGGGCCACTTGCATCGCTTCCTTTGTACCATGTTATAGTAGGTTCAGGGTTTCCATCAACTGGGCAAGACAAAGATACAGGTTCACCTAAGGACACAGTAGTGTTCGGAACAATACCTCTAGTTGATGGAGAATCTAAAACGAAAGAATGCAACAAGAAAATGAATGGTTATGCCTTTTACAAGATTTGAATGGAAAATTGTTATATTGATCCCACGCAATATACCTAGTACGATGTGCCAAAGGTATAGCACAATCTATTAACCCTTTAAGCCCCATTATCAATATGCACATTCTCCTTAATTTTCTCCGTATACTTCTTATGGTACTAGTTGAGTGAATTTGCACAAACATCAAGACATTTCATGTTTGGTGATCATTTCCGTTATTCTCGTGACCTGCATGTTTGATCAAGTAGTGATATTGTAACGAGAAATTAGATGCTGGTCACCATTGGGGCTTAAAGGGTTAAGTGTGAATGTAACTTCGACCCCAACTTATAGTTCGTTGATGGAACCTGAACCCTTATTATATCCGCCAGAATCTACCTTATAATAAATTCAAAACATTTTAAAATGGCAACAGTTGCACAGACAATGCAGAGTCCCAGAGGGTTTTAGGGCTCCAGGGCTCCGGGCTAAAAAATGCAGGGCTCCACGGCTCTGAGACGGAAAAATTGGGGCTCTAGGGCTCCAGTTAGCCAAGGATCCCCCCTTTGAGACCCTGACAATGTGAAAACGTGGCAGGTTTTTTTTGGCTGTGGTTGCTGTTCAACTGTCGTTTAGTTTAAGGTTGCTTTTGCTGTTTTATTACTAACTTATTTTTCATTCTAACATTAAGTAAATTGCAAAAATTCTTTTGTTGAAAAAAGTAATTCATTACATTTCATGTTTACTTTAATATGACATCAATTATAATTTAAGCATTAAAATGCAACAACGACAATGTCAAACAGCACTCCACTAGGCCTTATGTTTAATAATTTTAGTTTGCATTCTATCCCGGAATTATAACGGAAACACACAAACAGAGAAGCTTTAATCTTTCATTTTCTAAAAACAAAACTAACGATTCTTGGTTTCCAGTGAGATCACCTTGGGCTTCTTCCAGCAAATAAGAGCTGAGGAGGATCGATGGCTAGGGCTTAAGATACCGTGCAACCAATGGTAAAATTACTGAACATAATATTATGTTAAAAACAATGGTGTAGAATAAATAGATAGACGGGAGATCAAAATCGAGTAGGTACTAATCACTCTGCATTAACAAAAAAAGACAATTAAAGCAGAGAAGGAAACCTTTCTTTGAAAAAAGTCACAAGGTGCTAACCAAAATAAACAACGTAATCAAGACAGACAAAATACACGAGGCAGAGGGAGTGGACATTTTATTAAATGACAACTAAGTGTTTAAAATGAAGTCAAATTAAATGTCACAGGTAAGAGAAGAGAGGTTTAAATTATGAAACCGCCAAGCACCTAAATCTAATTCTGCTTGGCAAAAAGGGTGGTCGTGACCTTAACAGTTACTTTCTCTGTACCGAACAGTTGGTGTTTCAGTATTTTGTATTTCACAATTAAGACTTCTTTGTTTTTCATCGCACTATTAAAAGACAATGACATCTGCAACTGCTTGACAGTGTACAATGTTATTTGCAACTCTTCGTTTCTACAATAAATTCTAAAAGATGAACAGTGACTCACATTGAACATCAATAAGGGCTGTTTTGTTAAGACTGCCACATACATTACTCGCTATGCATTTGTATTCTCCTGTGTACTTCCTGTAAATGCTCGGTAACGCCCACATGGCACCTACTTCAATCAGCTCATTGTTGCTGCTGTTTATCCAAGAGATATTTGAAAATGAATTTTCAGAAACGTTGCAGGAAAGCGTAACATTGTCCCCTTCCTTAACGACAATCGTGTCATTCACACGTGCCACGGATGCAGGAACTTGGAATACACTCACGCGTGTCACAGGAGCTTGGGGATAAACAACAAGTTAACAATTAATAAAAAGTCCATTTTACGTCATCTGCACTCACATCTAAAAATTGCGCTTTCAAAAGCCAAACTTTGATATACAACACTACTATTTCTGACTTTCATTGTACACTACTGAACTCATTGATAGACTATCACCTTAGAAAACGTCTCACAGAAGCAAAACTAGAATGCATGTAGGTATGAATCTTAGGTAAACTTAATAAGACCTAAGACCCAACTACGTTTTCGTAACTACGAAGACCAAGAACCCTTCTTAAATTCTCTTTCTTTCTTGTCGTTTTTCTTGGCCTTGTAGAGCTGTGAATTATTCTTCCTTTACCACATCATTTAACAAACAAAAATGTGATTTCATGCGACTTACACGTAAAAATGGCATGACTAATCTGGCTGTTAGAATTATAGTCAAAATACTCAGCGCGTTCCGCTTATTATTTGGGAATGACTTTCATTAATCGGGAACGGATTGCGTTATTGGAATCAAAATTCCACTTTCAAATTGAATATTGTAATGTTACAACGGTAGCCTTGCTCCAAATAAGGAATGCTGATTGGTTTATTATTGACATGAGGCGAATGCTCACGTGCAAGTAGCAGATTGTTGGCGGCTTGACCTATCTGACTTGATTTGTGTTCGCTCAACAAAATATTAATCACAAATACTTTTAAAAGTGAAGAAACAGTCTGTTGCTATAAAACCGTGAAGAACAATTTGTTAAAAACAAGTCTGCTGTAAATGCACAAGAAATGTTCCTGAAAATTGAGAAAAATTCCCTGCAATGTCGAACAGATTGAAACAACAACCGCCAACGGTTTCGTATTTCGCGTGCGAACTTTTGGTTTATGCAAGTGACAACCCAATCAACATTCGTTATTTCGAATGAGTCTACCGTTGGAAGATTTCAATCTTCAATTTGAAAATGGAATTTTGATTCCAATAACGCAATCCCTTCCCGAGTAATGAAAATCATTCTTTAATAATGAGCGGAACGCGCTGAGTATTTTGACTATAATGGTTTGTAGAAAACAGTATGATTGTTTTCTTCCTTTTTCAAGGTATTTCCAAACCAAGAGCAAGTGTTTGTGATATCTAAATTTTGATAGAGATACAGTCAGATGATTTGTTAAGATAAGGGACCGTTCATATTTTATGGGGGGGGGGGGGGCTGGTGGAATTTGATGGGTGGCTCCTGTAATTTATTGTGATTTCCCCTCTACATCCGAATTTTATTTACCTGGCCCCCCTTGTAGTTTTAAATACTTGGGATGACCCCCCCACCCCCACCCCCCCGAAGAAAAAATGATAAAGTATATCATACATTATTAAGCTTAAATTAAAGCAAAGTCAATTTCAACAAACATTGTAGTTCAGAATCAGTCCTGCAGGAATAGTAAATGTATTTATTGACAAGCACTAAAGATAATTTTGTGGTAGGGATTACATGAATATCTTCCCCTGGAAAATTTGAAAATCTAGAGACGCGCTAATGTAATTTGGTGCATTCTGAAGTACATAAACAGGCAATAATGACGGTTTTAGGCATTAGTTTGGACACTGTTATCAGTTGTTCAGTGGTTTAAGAATAGACAAGCATAGGCCCCAAAAGAGTTGACATTCCCCTGGTTGTATTTTGTAACGAAACAGTTGGTGGGGTAGAGTTGCCGATGAGTGTATAATAAAGTAGGGGGGTCCCTGGGCATGCTCCCCCCCGGGGAAAATTCGAATTTTCAGAACCTTTATAGAAACGCTATTTTTTTGGCATTCTGGCACCGATGTTTGCTGTCACTACCAAACTTAAAGGCGGTTTTTTTTTCTAAACCCCCCTTTTACACACCATATTTTTCGCCTGGCCCCCCCTTTGAGTCCATATTTTTTAGCATGCCCCCCCCCTCAAATCCCACCAGCCCCCGCCCACCTCATAAAAAATGAATGGTCCCTAACCTCACAAAAACCTCCTCCTGCTAAAATAATTAGCTAACAAAGACCTCCAAGTTGAATTGTTTCCATAGACCATCCCTTCCTCCAGGTATTTTTAAATCCGGACAGATTCATGTTATCAATATAGAATTTTTGCAGGCAAATCACAGACTTTCTGTCGCTCAAATGTCTCCAGCAACTGGGAGCGATGAGAAGTGAATGCAAACTCGTTAGATGGATTCTTGGTGACAGCCTTTTTTTAGGTGGAGCGCTAACAAACCTTTTAGAATACCTATCATAATGGAAGCCAATAGGCCTTCAGTAGATGTAGCCTCTGGAATCTAGAACACCTACAACTCGGACGTGATTTCACATTTACGTTTTTCTATGGCCAACTAACGCCACCTTATATAAAACAAGTATAACTATTAAACTGCATAGTTATGCAAGCTTACCCTCAACAATCAAAGTAGTATCACTGCTTGTTTCAGTCCCTACAGAATTGTTAGCCTCGCATCTGTAGTTAAACTGGCCACCTGTGGTTAATGCTTTTGTGGTCACCCCTGACCCTTTCATATCCGCAATCATGACACCATTTTCACACAGTTTGTAAGTGTCTACTGCAGGGTTGGCATCAGCTGTACAGGTGAACTTTACCGTAACTCCTGCACAAACTCTGTCGCATGAAATGTTTACATTTAGTGTAACATTCTCAGGTTTATCTGCACACAAAAAAAGCATAATATGAATGAATTCAAGAATGGTTGTGTGGACAAAATGTTTGTTTTGGGAAAACAATATCCATTTTTTAATAAAATTATTATTCATGATTAGTTCTGTGTACATAATGTGCATTCATGTTATTAGCTAGTGAACACTACTGCAGTGCCAATAGCAGCCATCTGAACACCATTTTTCTTCATCTAATATTTCCCTATTCTATGTTCCACTCTTGGGTACACCGATAACGCCACCGTTTCCAAACAGTTGATAGCTTGTTACTGGTGGATTGGCGTCAAAGGCCAAAGAGGTAAAATTGACCCTCATTAAATCGGGACAGTTTTTATTGTCAGTTGCATTAGTTATCAAAGTAGGATTTGGAGTGTCAGTAACCACAACGGCGACGGCAACGGCAGCGAGATAGAGAAAAATCAATGAGCTTTAATGAACAACACAATGACTCTGCACGTGCGTTACATATTCTGGTACATCCTCTGCAAAACAATAACGTGAAATGACTAGTTTTACACGGTTTCTTGTAGAACGGGAACACACGACGGTGTCTTCTCCTCTTCCTGAACTTGAGCGCTGTCCTTACGAATTCAGTCTCTGGATAGTTCGGCCACATTATACAAGTTAAACGGGTTGGAAAAATCGCGAAGTAGACAAAAGAATCGAAATACAACAATTTACCTGACGTTTTCCTTTGCGTTGCCGTCGTCGTTGCTCAAAGTTCCTATTATCTGCACAAATTTTCAATCATGTCAAACAACCCTTTGTTCCAGTTTTATGTATCAACATAACAAATGAATAAACACATGGCAACATCCACACACTCTTTCCCACCATGTTAATGATACATTACAGTTGTTAGCCTGGTTTCAATACAATTGACCGTTTTCTGATACAGGCCACGGGGGTTGCAACACTAACATGCACATAAAATAGTGCAACATTGTGGATTTCACTGCACGTTACACACAAAACATGCAAGTAAAATTTTGCACAAGCTTTTACACACACACCTTAAATACACATGTATTGCGAGTATTGTGACAAAGGATGAAACCTTTTGTTATTCATGCACGCAAAGTGTGAGTATTCCTTAATTGTCTTATGTCATTAAAGATGTGTTTATTGTTCATCGTAGTGTAAGGTAGGAAGGATGAACGTTTATTCGTTTGTCTCACGATGGAATCGCTTTGAGTTGTTGATTGCGACGTTTCGACTGCAATACTGCTAGTCTTCTTCAGGCGATGAGGTCGATTGTTTACGTGTCGCTATTTGAGGCATGTTGGTTTGCTGCTATTGGTGCATTTCAATCCTAATTCCCCACCCACACTGACCAATACCTAGCCTATGATTCACACCATCCTCAGCCAGTGAAACGTGGTACTGTAAAGTGTCTATACGACCAAGCCAAACACCTCATAACAAAACCATCAGTTATCTCTGAAGAAAAGAAACATTTATCATCGGTACTTGTTTCAAACGGATATCCATCTTCATTTGTACAAAAGCTCACAAAGACAACAAGACCAACAGCCAACAAAGAACCTACGCCGGAATTTAAATCTACTGTGGTTCTACCCTACATAAAAGGTGTATCAGAGGTTCTTTGCTACTGCCTACAACAACAAGGCGTATGCACCGTCTTCAAATCAGACACAACTCTTAGGTCCCACTTAGTGCGACCGAAAGATGCCCTTGAACCAACTAAACAAGAAGGTGTCGTCTATAAGATTCCATGTGAGTGCGGCAAAGTATACATCGGGGAAACAGGGAGAGCGATGCAAGAAAGGATAAGGGAACACGACAAAGATATACGCAAGCCTTCACAGTTTCAAAGCACGCCAACAAAAAACGGGCGGGCATCTTCCTATTTGGAAAGAAGTTAAGTTTATTGATCATGACCCTCACTGGTACACATGTAGGGTTCAAAGAGGCTATCCATATAAGACTTCATCCTAACAACGACAATAGAAATAGTGGAATCGAAATTCCTGACGCTTTGAAACCTACGATCAAAAAGCACAACAGCCAACCAACCATAAAGCAGACCTGTGAGGGAACAACATCTAAAAGTTGGAATAATAATGAGGATCAAAATGTTCCAATAGCAGCGAACCAACATGCTACAAATAGCGACACGTAAACAATCAACCTCGTCACCTGATGAAGACTAGCAGTATTGCGGTCGAAACGTCGCGATTAACAACTCAAAGCAATTCCATTGTGAGACAGTCGAATAAACGTTCATCTTTCCTACAAATTGTCTAGTTTGCTGTCTTTGGCTAGAAATGCTAACAAGTGACAAAATGAATTTGTATTAACTAAACTAAGAGCATTTTGGAAGTGGTCTTTTACTCTTTACTCCATAGTGAAAGGAACGTATTCCCCTAAAACTTACTGCTAAGCACAAATCACAGTGACAATTGCCAAACAATTTATATTGACAGTATCTTCCTTTCTGAGAGAAGAGAGACAGCTATAGCATCTACACCCCTGTACTCGGTGCATTTATTTTGCATAGACTTGACACCCATGTTTCGTGTTATGCTACCAAACAACCAACCTTCATACGTTTCCGACATTTTATGTTTGTTGATCCACCCAGATACCAGAAACAGACAAAACATTAACAATACACGTGCCATTCAGGAGATGACTACTGTATTTAATTTTACACATGTTACACATGAAATATTAAGAAAGAAAAAACATTTACAGAAAACCTGCACCAATTTTACAATTACATCTCCTCTGGTTCCCTCCTTTTCCCCCTGTACAATGTTCATAATATGCACTTTTCTTCGGTCAATTCTTCAGCATTGCATGGAACACATTTAACATTGAAAGGGGGATTTGCGGCACCGGTGAATAGAGACGAAGACTAATTTATAACGGGAACTTATAATGAAAGTTATAGTTTGTAGGCAGCCCACACATTACAAAACTATGAAGAATGGGAACTTCTTTGTAGACCTGTTTGTACAGCTGTAGGTTTACAGTAGGTTTGCTACAGGCAAAGTTTTTGTTGCCAAAAAGCTAGGTTAAAACAAAGATTCTGGCCAAAACAAAGATGAAATAGTAGCAAAGCAAAAGCAAAGTTAACTACAACTTAAGAAGAAAGCAGTAAAGGGAAAGTTTGTGTGAGTTCACAAAAATTTAGATCACAAGCATTCCAACGCTGCAACATGGCTCAGTAACACCGCTGTCATTACTTACAACAGGAAAGTTGTTTATTCAAGAAGCACAGAGGCAAAGTTTTTGGCGGTAGATTTAAGGGCGAGGAACAAACGATGGTTTTAGAATAAATCAAGCAAGCAATGTAAAGAGAAAGTTCTAATTAAATATGATTCAGTTTACAAAGACAAAAAACAGTGATTACAAAACAAGTGTCAAAATAACAAAGTCATGTCTTCAGTCTAAAGGGAAGCAAACTGTAAACAGACAAAAATTATGTAATGCAGACTGTTACAGACTTCTTTTGAAAAAAACAAAGCATTCAAAACCTTAAACACCTACTGTAGCTTGGGGAACTAAAAGGCAAAAAAGACTTAGAGTGGAACTGAATCTATGGATTCACAGGAAAGGAAAACAAATTTACTTCACAGAGCTAAAGAGAGAAAATACTACAAGCTTACATATGTAGCCCATGACCCGAAGTGAAAAGTGCAGTTAGGGATGGACCATTATTTTTTTGGAGGGGGGTTGGGGGTGGGGAGGATGGAAATTTTTTCAAGAGAAACAATTTTTTTCTGTGTTGTTGTCTGTGCAAACAATTTTTTCCGGCTACATCTTCTTGCAGACATTTTTTTTTTGCATGTGTGTCCAGCCAGTGGCCTCGGTTAGTTCTAATAATAATAATAATGATGATGATAATAATGATAGTACATGTAATTATTATATTATCATTATTATTATCATCACCATAATTAATTACTATTATTATTATTATTATTATTATTATTATTATTATGGCGGAGCCTGCGGGCAGTACCCGCCAGCGGAGCTCCATTGCTAAGCAAATTTGATAACCTATCAATCCGAGAAATTTTGGTTGTGATGTAATAGTCACGTGACCGTCTGTACGTACATACGTACGTCCGCACAGACTCTATGGGAGGGGGAGGAGAGTCCCAGCACAACCTGACGGGGGGTAGAGAATGCCATCTTTTCTTGGCGGGAAATCGCTCGGTGCTTTTGGGCAACCGGCGTTTTTCTTGGTGGGAAATCGCATGACCATCGTCGCTTTTGAAAAAGAGGTTTGTTTAAAGGCTTAAGCTTCTTTAGCAAAACGATTGACTGAAGTGCTTGACAAAAAAAAGTATTACTTTTGCTTAAAAAGTTTCTTGAACTGAACTCACGCAAGTGAAGCGTGAATGATCTCTTTTGTTTTCTGCCTGGACTAAAACAAAGGAATTCAACCAAGAAATTGCAGTCCTGTTGTCTTCTTTGTGTCAGTCTTAAACAAAAGTAATACCCTTATGCCCTTTTTCCACCAAGCTCTTCAATTTTGTTCACAATGTCTACTCCAAGTATGTTTATAAACCAAGGATAAGTTGTTTGTTAATGCGGCGACGGAAGAACGTCATAAGTGGTTTTAAATTAGAAATGAAAGGTTGTTAAATATCCTAATTTTCACGCTTTGTTTATGATGCAGTTCCTTAGGACTTATTCCCTAAGAAATTAAAGGCAAAGTAGATCCCCAAACAAAAGATTCTGTGAAGTTTCTTGTACAAGAAGGCCATGTCACCTTGCAAGAAATCACAAAGAGATGTGGAATTTTGTCTGCATTTTTCTATAGCTGTTTAAGGAGGCTCGCAACAGTTTTTTTGGCCTTGGAGTGCATCTGTTAAAATCAAAATTTCGCATAGAAGATAAACTTCGATTTCCTTGATACTATACCACCTTTTCAACATATGACCAAAGTTTATTTTTTCATTGGTTTCCTAGTACCAGCTGTCACCATAGCAATGGTAACAGACTGCCCCTCATTTTAAATAATGTCGAATATCTCAAAAACTAGTCAGACACTTTATGACAAAACTTAAACCTACACAACTCACTACTCAACCCACACAACTTGTATGCAAAATTAGGGGGAAATCTGTAAGACCGTTTTCAAGTAAATCATGATTCATATTTTATGGGCTGATTTTGGTCATTCCTGTAATTTCTCCAATACTTCAAGAAAGATAAAACTTAACTCTTTCTCTTTTCAGTTGAAAGATCTTTTATGATAGCAAAATATTCTTAATGTACCTTGAGCTTCCTAGGTGGCTGCAGTTTTGAGACATTTATATTTAAAAACTGCTAAAATGCAGCACAAATCAGTCAAAAAGTTTGTAATTTGCATAATTAGAAATATTTCTAAACTGCCCTTACAGATTTTTCTTTTAAATTGATTACTGTTAGAATAATAAATTCTTCTTCATGTTCCAGCAAGTTTTAGGCTGAATAAACATTTCTGTTATTAGATGAAAAGGTTGAATCTCAGTCAAGTTTCAGTCATTATAAACTTTCAGCAAGCAACAGAACTATTCTGTTTTTCCTGGTCTATTTCACGGGTTATTCACGTGCAATGAATATTTATACACGCTGCGCTTGTGTCTTCTCGTGCATTTATAATTCCTTCTCATAATAATAATAATAAAACTTTCCTCTTCTGAGCTTCTTCCTGGACACTCTTTTTCATTAGTCTTTAAGTTCAAAATGACACTTTAGAATTTATAACTGCGGATTGCACACATGTTGACCTCCATCAGTAGCATTACACTGGGGCCAAAAAAATAATGAGAAACAAGTAATCATTTTGGCTACTAAAACAAAACAGTCTATTACAAATAAAATTTAACCTGCATCAGGCCGAATTTTAACATTGCTCTCATATTCCCTTACGTTGGTCGCTCACTAAAATAAGGCCTGATACAATCTCTCACAGGACCTTGTGCCGGCGGCCAAAATTTGGCAATCTGATTGGTCCTTTAACAATAGAGCTGTCAACAGAAGTAAATTGTTGCGAGACTCGCTCACAGGTCTGCCGAGGTAAAATTAATGTGTCGCTCTAAGATATTCTTGTCGTTCTAGGAGAATTGTCATTATTTCTTTCTCTCCTGAGAACGGCGTTAGGTTTGACGCAAGCTGTCTCTCACTTGGAGCAGAGAAGTACAGCAACAGTGAAGTATGTATCCTATTTTATCGCATAGTGTCTCGAAGTTTTCATTTGAAGGCTTTCAGCTAGTATTGAAAAGATAAACAGAGTAGAGGTTGTTCCCCTTTTTACGAAACAAAACGAACAGCAGAGGGACTAGTATCTTTCGCCAAGAAAGATCAACAAGTCAACCGATAAATCAGTTAAGCATAACGGTAAACCGATGTTTAGCGAGAGCCGCATTCAGCGAGATACTGCATTTGTTTTTACGGCTAAGTAATAAAGATTTTCAGTTTATTCATTCAGTCTTGCTAATGTCGTTTTATTGGTCTCTGACATTGATATCAAAGGATCTGATATGTTCTTTGTTTTAAAATTCGCTGCTATTTAGAGATATAATTCGCTGCTAATCTCAAATATCTATCACTACTGGAACTAAATTAAATTACAAAATACTCGTTTGTTTTATTTATATCTTTATTCTAAAGAATGACACTGAAGGTATTTCTCTTAATTTCCGGAGTTTTTTACGCAGAAAATCAGTGACAAATGCGTAGAGAATACACCACGTGAAGTGAAAGGATTCAAGCATGCAGCATATTTTGGTACATGAAAACCTCGTCGTGTTCTGAATTTCATTCAGTTTCAGCTCCGACAGAGCAACCATGTACAATAATGGAACCTTCGAGTTAGCAATCCTGTAAATCTGAGCGCTAGTGGCTAGAAGATATATCGTAGCCTGTGATTTTCTTATTTTTGTCAACATTTGCGTGATGTTTTGCGAATTGCCGTTATGGGAAATTTGCATACCAAGGATTGTGCATACATGCAAGCAGAAGAAATTTTGATTGGCTGTTTTGTTGAATGTCAATCAATCAAAAAAGCAAGCAGTAGACGTTCCGTAGAAGAGTTGTATCAGGCTCTATTTTTCGTTTCATCCTTCCCGCCTGAACGTTTCACCAAGCGAAATGAAAACAGAGCCTGATCGCAGGTTAAATAAAATTTTACCACAGTCTACAAAAATTCAACGGTCTACACCATAAACATATAAAATAATTATGTCTTTTCAGTTATCACTGTAGACTGTAGACCGTCTACAGATCACGTGAGCAAAAGTAAAAAAAAACGTTGAAGTAGACATTTTTGTTCTGACCTAACTAAGTGAACAACAGGCCATGTGAGGACATGTGACAGGTGAATGTTGCCATGTGAAAACACCACGACACGAGTATTTACTTCAGACCAAAAAATACCTTGTAAAGCTCTAAGAGAACAATTCCAATAACAAACTTGAACTGCTTCGCGATCCTTGTTTGAGAAGCGAAACAAACCATGGGACAAATTTCTACCACACATGCCTGAGGAACTCATGCTCCCAGAATATTATCAAACTTTGTCGCGCAACATCTTAAGCTTAACAGTTAAGAGACAGAGGCCTATTAAATTGCTTTTTGTCTTGAAAATAACACAGAATTCAACGGGAAAAAACACAGAGCGATGTTCTTTGACTAAATGAGTTCAATTGCAGAAATTTGGGCATTTTAAAGCAAAAAGGAAAAAAGAAACCCAAAACATCACTTACGTGTAGGACATTCTTGCCCACAGCCCTTCAAACAATGTTGTTACCTTTATTACTTACTTTGGTAAAATAATCTGTCTGGACATAATGTCTGACTGCAATTAAGATTTCATAGGACATGTGCCAATTTTAGTCAGACAATGTCCGATGACCGACAGTTATTTGCAGCTCTGATCAAGTGTTCTTTTTTCCTCCCTTTTGCTGCCACCGTCTTTTGCACTTGTTAAAAAAAGAATTAATAAAAAAGATGCCTGATTACAGGTTACTATTCAATTCTTTCAGGTATTTCTCAACAGTTTAGTTAATTTTGTACGGTTTTTGTTTTCTTTTTTTTTTTTTCATTTTATTTTTCCAAAACTTGACGCGTTAGCTGTTTAAGCTAGGGGCCTAACAAGCTCCAGGTTTCGAGTATAAATAAAGTATGATGATGATGATGATGACTCTTTTGAGGCTGTGATCTGATGCGTGATTTGACCACCCTGAGCAGGAGACTTCCCTGGATTGGCTTCTTAGCTTAAATGTGGTCATGTTCACACTATTGCACCATCAAAGGTGAATTTTAGAACAGACGGAAAAGGTGGAATTGTTGACCATCAAAGCTTTGGACCAGCTTCGAAAATGCTCATGTCAAAGAGGTTTGAGAGCCATTGGCTTCCTCATAATTTTCTACAGTGACTTCCGTAAAGATTCTGGTAAAGCAAAGCGAAACCAACGAAGGTGAAGTCAAGAGTTTGTTTGGCTGTGGGGAAAAAAAGCCCGACAACTTGCTCAGTAGAATTAAAAAAGAAAAGAAAAAGGTATTACTATATAAAGTCGTTACCAACAGAGAGCAGTCTGCAGAACATATAATGAGCTGCCACCCTGGGCCCATCCACTAACAGACGAAAAGATTTCAGAATACCCGGCCACATTTGAGCGCCATAACTCTAATGCTCCCGTCGTCCCGCAGTCGTTGAGTAAAAATGCAAATTTATGCTATGCCCGCGGTCCTGCAGTCCCGTAGTCGATGAATAACTAAGATAAGGTAGTTGAACGAGTGCTCCCACAGTCCTGCAGTCCCATAGTCGATGGATAATTAAGTTTAATCTAGTTAAACGATTGCTACCGCAGTCCTGCAGTCCCGTAGTGGATGAATAATTAAGAGTAAGGTAGTTAAACGATTGTTACCGCAGTCCTGCAGTCCCGTAGTGGACGAATAATTTAGTTTAAGCTAGTTAAATGATTGCTACCGCAGTCTTGCAGTCCCGTAGTGGATAAATAATTAAGTTTAAGCTAGTTAAACGATTGCCACCGCAGTCCTGCAGTCCCGTAGTGGATGAATAATTAAGTTTAATCTAGTTGAACGATTGCTCCCGCAGTCCTGTGGTCCCGAAGTCGATGAATAACTAAGATTAAGGTAGTTAAACGAGTGCAAATATGCCTTTTTGTTGCCAATTTATCTGGAGTGGAACTATAATCGTCATGTTGCGATTTTCATTCCCGCCTTATGTAGAGTGAAGTTGTAATCAATGTGGCGATTTTCATTTCCGCCTAACGTTTAAAGAACGAAGCATATATGCATTTATCATTTCCTATTGGCAGTGATCAACTTGAATATACTGAAGCTGGGGGAACGCGGAAACGAGAAGAAATCCCTTGATACTCCCGACGTGGACCAGCATATAAGCAAGGTTGAGCAAATAATCAAACGCTTTTTTCGATGTCTTGAATGGTTTAATTGCATGAAGCATGTTGCACACTAATGTGTTAAAACCTTATTGTACAAACAGTATTTTAAAAGAGCTATAAAAAGCATTCAAATGATGAAATATGACATTATATTCAATAAAAGACTTGGACAAAATTAATTATATGCTTTGTTAATGGTCATATAGCAAAAAATCCACGTTCTGATAAATTGAACGATTTCACATGTATTTGTGTCACTGTGTTATAAACTACTCTATGCTGAAGGACAGTATGCTTCCTGGATAGATGAACGATTTATTAGGCAGTTGGAAGAATGTTTATTCTTACGAAGCAATCAGGGGGTTTATGATTAAAATTAAATGTATTCATTCGTTTGCAAAAAAGCTCGCATAGGAGCGGTAATGTCACA
Organism: Siderastrea radians; assembly: GCA_964017195.1. Classification (NCBI taxonomy): domain Eukaryota; kingdom Metazoa; phylum Cnidaria; class Anthozoa; order Scleractinia; family Rhizangiidae; genus Siderastrea; species Siderastrea radians. The sequence continues at coordinate 10,015,168 of OZ024895.1, read as the reverse complement.
GTGCAATTGTTTTGAGAAGGCATTGGCAAATTCCGTGTTGCTTACAGAGGTGGTGATAGGCCAGGGATCTGGCTTGGATTTGACAAAAACTTTACACTTGTTGCGCGCTCTTGGAATGGTGAACTCCACAATCCGGCCGAATCCATCTTCCTGTAGAGATTCTGTCGCTCGTGCGTATTCAGCTTCAGCTATAGCTTTTGCTGATCTTTTCCTACTGACGATTTCACATGTATTTGCCGTGAACCACGTAGCAGCTACGCCGAGCCGGAGCGCTATGTTATTTACTAAAGTTCGCGGAACGCGAAAAGTTACGCGCGATGTTATTCATCCAAAGACGGTTCTCCGAAGGCCAAAAGCACTGTATTTGTTATATAACAGTGAACCAAAAAGTTTTAGGGAACGCATTTCTTTCTTTTTGTTTCGCTTCACTGCTTTAATAAAATATTTATTCAAGTCTGTGCACGAAAGCCATGATTACTGAAGCGTATAGTACATGTAATATTTATTTAAGTTGGGACGCGAAAGCATTCAATTTGTGATCTGATTGAAAACCCAAATAATCTATCTCTTTTGCATAGTACACTTAAAGAACGAGAAACAAACACATTTCCCCTTTTTTTTGCTTCGCTTTAATCTTTTTTGCTTCGCTTAAACTTCCTGTTAATTTCGAGGACTACGAGACTGCAGGACTGCGGTAGCAGCTTTTGAAGACTAATGCTGTATGTAAATTTTGAAGACTGCAGGACTGCGGGAGCAGGTTTTGAAGACAAAAATACCCGGCCACATTCGAACGCCGCAAATCTAATGCTCCCGAGGACTGCGACGACTGCAGGACTGCGGTAGCAGCTTTTGAAGACTAATGCTGTATGTAAATTTTGTTGACTGCAGGACTGCGGGAGCAGGTTTTGAAGACAAATATTAAGTGGCCGGGTATTCTGAAATCTAGCCGACGAAAATTAGATTGCCTTCAGGCCGCAAACTACCTGACATGTGTGAATATCGTACAACAAGGTGACAAGACGTTTTTCTTACGTTCACACACACCACTACAGCTAGTCTGCACCGTGTTGGCTTACCGTGCAAAGGCCCTTTATAAAAACCACAAAGAACCCAACTTACACTGCACTGAGATCTCCACATTACTGTCTAGAGCTTGCAGACCAGTGTTTCGTATTGTGTATCGATAATTTCCACTGTCTGGTCGGCTCACTGCAAGAAGTGTTATCGTTGTTTCACTGGCTGTTATTTCCACTTGCACGCGGTTCTGATAAGAAGGAACCACAGTCAAGCCGCTGCCATCTTTCAGTATAATGGTTGTTGATGGTAGCAATGTAAACTGTGAATCTCGAAATGCGCCGTCAATATTGTAGATCCAGTGAAGAGTGATGTTGTCCCCTTCATCGACAAGCGAAGGATTTGAAGGCTCTTGTGTGTATACTGGGGCTGATTCTGCGACGACATGTTAAGCTTAAGTTAGCCTAAGCTTAAATAAGTTATAAATTTGAAGCATAAAAGATAAACATGGAAAAGTTTAAAACCAAAGAAAACAAATGCTGAGGACGGCGAATAGAGAAAAAAATAATACAAACCCACTAAATTGATACAAATTGGTACATTCAGTAGCACTATCAGTGAGATAAAAGCAGACATTGTCAAAACCAAGCACCATTTTAATTTCTAACAACGAAACGTAACGAGGAAGTGTTTCGCATCCCAGCGTTCCTCGCGCTCCTATCATTGTGGCTCACAGCCTCGTTTTCAGGTTAGGTCCCCTCTCCATCGCTTGGGAAATGATCAGGCTTCATTCAAAATCAGCTTACTATCCGGAAGAGCTTACCATTAACAACTCTGCGAGATTCTCCATGATAAGAGACTGGACGGGAGAAATGGCAAGTGGTACGGTTCCGGCGTTCCGTTCTTCCAGAAGCTTCAGAAAATTTCTGAACCATGATTTCGATCGAACTTTTCGGGTTTTTCGGCTAAATGGTAAGTACTCCACAATTCCAGGGTAGGCGTCAGGAAGCCAACTCAATTTCATTTATGCCTGTCAGCACAGGAACCAGACCAGTCTAGTTTCATATCATGAAACATCGACACTCTCGAGCTCGGCTTAGCATTGCCACATTCCTTTACGTGGGTCGCTCGCTTATGTTCGTTTCGCGTTTCCCGCCGGAATGGCTTACTTAACGAAACAAAACTAGAGCCGGGTCGCAGGTTAGTACCGGGTATCTGAGCCCTTTTAGTATATATTTGAGTTACACCCGGGTATTAGAGCCCGGTTGTAATGTAAAGGAAACAGAAAACAAATGATTTATTGCAGTACTCGAAACGTTTAGCTTCTGTGGACCCCGGTGTCTCCAGTTAGTGCTCTGGAAGTTTTCCTCGATTCCTTATTGCATAGTGCCCTGCACGAAAGAACACGAATTAATTGACAAAAAGGGGTCACACTTTCTCTTGTCTCTTTGTGACCTCCCAAGGGGCTCTCAGAGACGCTTCGGTCCAAAAGACTTTTCAGATACATCTATGTTGTAGCATGTTTCAGGGGCTCAAATAGACGGAGACGAAAGAAAAAACAAGGCGGCGATGCGTGTGGGGAAAGGGGGAAGAGGGCCCCCCTCCCAGTCTCCTCGCGTTTTCTTGGCTCGCGTCATTGTTCCGCCACAGGATTCAGAGGAGCGAAATATTTTGAGCAAAGGCTTCGAATTATTCTTTTGGGCCAAAAATGCCTACCTGAAACTTGGCACGTTTTTAGCACGTCATTAGCTGAACAGATTGGGCTTATGACGTGTCAGTTATGACGTGTCGTTACGTCACAATAACGTCACAAACCCGCCATTTTGAATTTGAGGCCGCCATCTTGAATCCAGAGCCTGCAGTCATACAGCTGACCATGACGTCACCAAAAAAAACATATGATTTTGTTCTAAGAAACATACTTAGTCGAAACAACCACACAAAAGTTAAAGAAATATCTTCTTACAAACGACGGGGAAAAAACTGAAAAAAGACTGAAAAAAGACAGAAAATAGTCAAAATACACTTCTGAGTAGATGGTTGCTATGGAAACATCAATCATCATAGACACGTCATTGACACAGGAAAATTTTCTCAGATAAATTTTAGGAAAATTCACGAGATTTGGGGATTATTCGTCTAGCCGTTTAAAAGTTATAATTCGTTTAAGTCAGCCCGGGCCCATTCCCCCCAGACAGAATAGGGTTAAAACGGCTCAAAACTGCTCAGTAAGCCCATAAACAGGATTGGAAACGACGCAGAAATAAGGAGAATCAATTTTTGTTCTGAAATATTTAATACTTTTGGCATATGAAGCGGATTTGTTACATTCCCATACAAACTCTTTTATTCTGACGACAAGTAGCCCAAGCTCTAGCCTCAGCCACAAGTTGCTCCAAAACGTCTTAAAAGTTGCCCCAAAATTCTTTAAAAGTTGCCTGAAGTTGCGCCACTTTTCTAAAAAGTTGCTCAAAAGTTGCTCGTTAAGTAAAATTAAAATGACAGCCATTTTTGCCGTTTTTTACAAGACAAGTGCCGCTGGTGAAGTACAATAATGTAATTTAAAACTACTGCCTTCTTTGCTGTTTTTTGTAAACGCAACTACTGCAGTTGTCGTTCAAATGTACAACCGTGTAATGTCATTTCTTTTCCTGCAAAATCAGAGTACTATACATGTAACATTTCACACAGACAAACATTGACAGAGGCAAACTGAACAATTTAAGTCTTACTTATAAAAATGTCTTCCTCTTGATATTATAAAAAAACTGTATTCACCATTGTTTGAGCAGACCCAAAATCAGTCAGAGTCATTTGTGTAAAAAGAACGTTGTGAGACGAAAACCCTTTGAGATCAAGATCTTTGCTCCAAGCTGTTTGGCTTCGCTGATAGGGTCGTTTTCGAAAAGTAGTCAGAGTGGGAAATATCTCTCTCTGAACTATCTGCAGTTTTGATGCTTGTCGCCATTTTGAAAAACGTGGTCTTATTTGTGAACCGCTGACCTCAAACCGCGGGTAGTCCAACTGAGGGGGAGGGCATGGGGCACAAGGTTGAATTCGCACGTTGTAAAATGTTATCTATAACGTTAAAGAACTGAAATTTTCTTGTAAGGGTACATAACAAGGCTTGCTTACAATTTGGTCGAGTTTGCCCCAAAAATCAAAGTTGCTCCAAATAGCAAAGTTGCCAAAAAGTTGCCGAGAAACTTGTGGCTGAGGCTACTAAGCTCACTATGAGAGGAACGCATATATTGACCTGTTCCTTTTTGCATACATTATGACCTCGGCAAAATATGAGAGTTTGTATGAAAATTGCGACAAATACATTTTAATTACCATAAATGCGAAATAATTGACAATAATAAATGGTTCACTTATTTCTGTGTTGTATTAATTGCTATTTAATAGCCTTTTGGGGTGATTTGAAGCGTTTTGAGCGAAAATAAGCGTCCTTGAACATATGCACCAAACACTTAATAAGCGAAGCGAAAGGAACAGACTCAGTCATGCAAAACACATCGCATACTTGGGCTCCCTGTGATTTTATAAAAATATTTCAAATCTATAAGATAGACGTCAAGTGAAACGTGTGTAGCCCGGGGACGAGTTATCGGATCCAATTCTCCAGCAGTAACTGAGTGAACATTGCTAATTGGCAGACCAACAGAAAGCAAAGTCATGCTGTTCTGAAAGTAAATAAACACGCCGCAATCAGGGATTGAATGATCTAGACGCCATCATGGGGATGACCGCTAATTTTATTGCCCTTCTTTATCTTTGGTCTCAAAACTTAGTCATCATTACAGGTAGGAATACCATTAATCTCCTGATTGTTTGTGAGTTTTTCCACCTGGGTGGGATATCTCAGACTAAAGAGGGTATCTCAGACTAAAGAGGTTTACCTACCCTGAGGAGCAAAGGTGTTTCTCATAGGCAACCGTTTATTCTGTTTAGTGATGCAACACTTCAGGAATGTCCGGGTTGAGTTATTACATGAATTCGGCTGGCGTATTTCCTTCTCATTAGTCATTATTGAGTTGCCATTAGCTGGTCACTACACAGTAACAAATTATAAAAAAATATTTTTTTTATAGTTACTCTGGTTGTTGCTGGCGCTTACATATACGAGAACGCGATTAATGAGCAATCAGCACAGGCTCGGCAGCAAATCGGAGAGAAGTCTTCAGAATTTATTACACAAGACACTGTTAAAAACTTGTTATTTCCGAAAGCAGCCAATTTGCATAAAAGAATGCAATGGATCCTTTCTTGGTCGACAAAGTTTAGTATGGTAAATGAACCGGCAAATTGTGCTGGCCTTGTTTCACTTTGTATTATCATCTTAAGGTAGTTCAAACTACAAGCATAGATGAATCTATTGCTAAGTTCGCCAAGTATGGAACGTTTATCGACAGTGTGTCCATGCGTCTCTCCTCCCATGCGTGACAGAGTAATAACAACACAAGTCCAAGGGTCATTTGCGTTCTGCGAACATTTACTTTTGTTCTCTAATCACTCTGCAGTGAAACGAGAACAAATCATTTTCACACTAAATTCCATTAAATGCAGACAAGAATCAAGAATGGGCATCTCGTTTATTTACAACTACTGATCACTGACACGGGCTACAGAAAAATAATAGTCGTCCTAAATACTAAGAACCATCACAAAATATTAAATAAATTAAATAAGCGCATTTTTGACCACGCTCTACAGAAGAACAGTATTCATACTAAGTACTAAGGACCATTACAAAATACTCCTTAACTAAATACATGCATTTAGCCTTGCATATCCAAAATTTACAGCACTCGCTAATGCTACGTTAATGTTTTCCTACAGCCTAAATAAAAGAAAATTTTACGTAAACGTATTAAAATGAGATATGCCATGATGCCGGAACTGAGGTGGCGAATAAATGCGCAGGGAGGTAAAAAATTTTGACGACTCGACTCGGAGTCGATTCGTATTCCTATAAGACATAACACGGAACGCAAAACATGGACCTTCTTCGTTCTTAAAGCGTGATGCGACGCTGAACAGGAATATTGCAATGAACCCTCTTCCTCGCCTGTGTTGTCGATCTAATGGATTTGACATGATTTGACACGGAACGACAACAAGATAACAAGGACATTCCTCGTTTTAAAGCGTGATGCGACACTAAACAGGCGGAACATTGCAGTGAACCACTTTCCTCGCTTGTGCTGTCGATCTGAAGGAATTGCACAGGGAACGACAAGAATTAAGATAACATGAACCTTCCTCGTTCTTAAAGCGTGATGCAACACTAAACAGGAACATTGCAATGAACCTTCTTCCTCGCTTGTGTTGTCGATCTGAAGGATTTGCACACGGAACGATAAGAAGATAACATGAAAACAACGGATGATTCGAGTCGATTGGAGACGATTCGTCACTAGCTCAGACGAATCGAGCCAGTTTGGGTGTATTGGACAACCCTCCATTTCTCCCATCATCAGCCCACCCGGTTTTATTGCCGCCCCACAAATACGACCCAACCAACCCTGGTATTCAAAAGAAGATTCGTCGAATAAATTTCGCCCATCAAAACTCGGCTATAACTGTACAAAGTTGAGAAGGAAATCTCCAGGTCTTGAACAACAACAAACAACAACAAGAAACAAACAAAAAAGCCTGGGGGAGCAAACTTTGTGCTTCATCAGAAGTTTATCTTCCCCACTTTTACGCACAGGATCCCAGAGACCCAGGAAAACCACGAAAAATTAGTTTGCGTCAGGTGCTCATGATTGCGTTCTCGTGACGGTGAACGTAAAAACAGATGTAATCCTTATTTAAAACTACAACTATGACTTAGAAGATCTTCTTTTAAAGACCTAATTTAGCTGTTAAATTTTAATTCATTAGATTGTGGACCAATATACACACAAGAGCCTTCAAATCCTTCGCTTGTCGATGAAGGGGACAACATCACTCTTCACTGGATCTACAATATTGACGGCGCATTGCGAGATTCACAGTTTACATTGCTTTCATCAACAACCATTATACTGAAGGATGGCAGCGGCTTGACTGTTGTTCCTTCTTATCAGAACCGCATACAAGTGGAAATAACAGCCAGTGAAACAACGATAACACTTCTTGCAGTGAGCCGATCAGACAGTGGAAATTATCGATACACAATACGAAACACTGGTCTGCAAGCTCTAGACAGTAATGTGGAGATCTCAGTGCAGTGTAAGTAGCAAATGATCTTTTTAAATTATTGCGCAGGTCATTTGCAAAGGATAATGAAGGGGATTAAGGTAAGTGTTCTCATTTATGACATCTTGATCATTTCCAACGTCCAAAAAGTTGAGCTTAATAATTTTCTCATTAGATTTTGTAATGAAGAGAACAAAACGAGTAACATAAGTATCTCTGTAATTCTGTTGCATTACAAATACGATATTTTGCCCGTTGGATCAAGCAAGTTAACATGGCCTACCTCTAACTAACATGTCGTCATTAACCTATTCACTCTCTTGCCATTTTTGACGTCATCGGTTCTAAAGAACAAAGGTGCTTTTGATAATTAGCCCATGCAGTTGGATGAGATCTTTCAAATCATGCTAAATAGAGAACGACCCGTTGAATCTTGCCAGGAGTACACACCAAAACGCAAGGAATGTGAGAGAAAAAAAATGAGATGTGGCCTTCATACGGACCACAAATTTTTCTGAGAAAAAAAAGTGAAACAAAATAAGCTTCCGACGTCGTACCCTACTCGGATCCCAGGGTAAAAGAGTATCAGCGTCACTCATCTTCTCCCTTGATTCGTCGCAATGTATTCCTGACATGACAGCTACATGACGTCATGTCTGGAACTCCAGATGTATGCCGAGGGAAAATCAGAAAGTGTGGTACATAACCTACGAAAAAATGAAAAGAACACGAGGAAACAAAAGGTATTACTAGACCCGGTCGTCGCGATATTAGAGAGTCCTTGATTGAAAAGAACACTTACTTGTATGCTGCAAAGCGCGTTTTAGACAACTGATTTGGCCGCAATTTGTTTCAACGACGAGCAGAAAATGCTATTTGTTGCTTGAAAAGGCGACTTTCCAAAAACCTTTTTTAAATCGAAAACTTCGATTTCAGAATCGTTGCAAACAACTCTTATAGTTCTCTTTTGCAAAGATTTCAGTAATGACAATAATTTAAAGATATTCAAACCAGGAACGGTCGTTTCTCGGTTTTAGTAATGTCCACACTAATTCTTGATAACCACGTGCGGTAGGGTCGATAGTCGTCCTTTTTCTACACGAACGCCAGTTTATCGGTGTCGGCATCTGAGCCCAAGCTACTTTGCGCCCAGCATAGTACATGCCGTGTACTCACACTTGCTTCATTGTGCCAGGGCCCAGACTGTGTCGTACCACATGGCGTGTCGCATTCGAAACATATTGGAAAATGTCGCTGGCAGTCTAGTGTCGAGTTACTAATCATTGAAACCGTTAATAGAAAATTTTAGTGACAAGTCACGTGGAAGACAACTAAACAGCTAAAACTATGCGATTCCTACATAACAATACCGCTGACATGTTAGGCGAATCCGACATTAAATACCATGCACCTGATTGTAAGTAAACTTCACTTTAAAAGCCAAAAGTACTCAATAACCACTTCAGTTTCTAGGACCTTCAAGAGGCCAAGTTCTTTTCGCCAGTGACGCGCATATCGTTCTTAACAATGCAACTATATATTTGAAACTATTTTGTGTAAGGTGCTTTAAGCTACATTAGCGACCGGCAGCAACTCACTTGCAATATGCAACAGCTAGCCCAACTCTGCTCAAATTCATTGTTTTGTTCTACCCGGGAATATGAACAAACTACAAACTTCTTTAAATGAAATTATATAGAAATGGCGGAATGATTGACCACCATCATTGTAAAACTGTGACAGTTTTATCTCATCCCGTCTTCCTTCTCCTGACAGCACTTGTGCAAATTCAAACATATAACAACCAGACGTCACTTCCCACTTGGCACTCCGTCGGGAAAAAAATATTACTTATGCCTGCAGACAAAGGCATCTAAGTACATTATTTAGAGGCAAGATTCAAAGCAAGTGGGAAATACAGTGTCCTTTTAATCTGATCTTTGCTTATTCCTCAAGAAGGGTTTATTATGATCCCTAGACATCCTATGGCAAACCTTGCAGTCGTCTATTGCTTGGAGAGTAATGCTATTTACCTAAAATGCACACCAATATTCAGTTATTCATGCAGTGCTGAGATATGGAAAAGGGAAACGAGTTGGTTAGGACTTGACATCTTTCATAATTCTATGCTTAGCGATAAATGGAAATCAAACAAAAGCTCCTTAAAACTCGCCTTAAAATTTTCTTCAAGAATCGACTTTAAATATCACTTCTTCTTTCTTTAAGTAGCAACGTTTAGCCCATGCAAGGATCCTTCCTTTCGAAACAACTGCCACATTTCTACCGTTGTCATTGTAACTAGTTCTTTCTTCAAAAGTCAAAGCAACAACAACAACAACAAACGATTGCTATCTATTCTGAATATTCCTATTCCAGAAAAAAACACGTTCCCTCGCTAGTCACCGTCCTCATCCACGTCCACGTCCCCTTCGTCCCTTAGTCCTTTAGTTCAGTACCACCGTTGTAATCCTCCTTCGTCTTGTCATCTTCAGTATCATTGTTCACGTGCTCGCCTTTGTCAACAACAGTCCGTTGCAAGCTCAAATCCAGTATTATTCTTCGTCTCCTGAAAAAGAGTTGGTCTTTCAGGCTTTCTCAGACCGTATTATAATAATTGTAGCTGTAACGAGCTTGAAGCTGCCCAGTTTAATTAGAAAAAATCGTTGTCACGAGTATTGCCACCTCAGGAAAACTAAGTGGATTCCATATGGTTTTTCGGTCAACTGAGAAGTTTTACTACTTTCTTTCAGTATTAAACTGTTGTCCACTCTGTCCATTTACGGGGGGTTCTTCCTTCCTTTTTTGATATAATGGGTTGTTGGATTATACGTTATCAGTTCCATTCAAAGTTTAAATTTTCTTTCTACACTTTTCTTTAAAATATGAAAACGTCTTTACAAATTGGTTTACCATAATGAAATTTTATGATTAAATCTACATTAAACTAGCGAAAATATAGGACCTCAATAAAAGTTTTAACAAATAAATGCCTGCAAGTAGCCCCTTCCCGATTATGCTAGCTTTTTTTTGGCATTATTTTTCACACAAGCATTTTTTTCACACTTTTTCTGTAAAAAGAATTGCTAGCATTATTTAGCATTTTGCATAACTTTGGTCTAGATTTTAGCACTCAAAAGATTTTAAATGCTAAATTTTAGAATTCCAAAGCATTGTGGTGATTTGCTTTTGCGTTTGAGACAATGATTTCTGTAACTGAAGTATGAACTGAGTGCGTCTGAACTGCTCGAAAGAAGTTTGGACCTAGCTTGTCAGCGGTTAATTTTCAGAGGCCGTTCACGCGCTTGCTCAAACAAGATGGCGTCAGCCAGTGTCACGCCATCTTCTCGAAACTTGCAGCTCATAGAAGGAAATTCTGACGGAGAATATAGACCAGTCCCTTCTCCTGCCTAGATGGCTGCTGCTGAAGATGTTGTTATCCCGACTGAAGAGATGAAAGTCGAATGGTGGTATAGGCACAAGGAGCAACTTCCTCGTTGGGCTTCAGCAGTGAAGCAAGTTCTCCTTGTCCAACCATCGTCTCCTACGCCAGAAAGAGTATTTTCAATACTGAGAGCGTCCTTCAACGAGCAACAGAATTGTACTCTTTTTGACTACCTCCAGGCCAGCGTCATGTCATGGTACAACAAGCGATAAGGGCTTCGAACATTAATTAACTGTTTATCATTGGACAAGTTTTGGCTGTATCAGAAGTTTTAGAAAATACAATTAAGCACTTTTCACTTTATTCAGTTGATGATAAGCACACATGATGCCCGAGTTTGTACATTTTGCTTGAAATAAAACAAAGCATTTTCTGGAACCAAAGTAGCATTATTTGGAGAATCAAATTTTATTGGCGTAAAACGAGAATTGCTAAGAGCATAAAATGCCAGTTTTACTAGCATAATCGGGAAAGGCCTACCTGCAAGGGGGGAAGCGGTTCGCTAAACTTGGTATGATAATCTATAATGGAAATTAATAAAATAATCATACAGTGAACTGCGAATGAAATTTGACGTGAAGAAACACCATAAAAAGGACTATGACATGGGTATTTTAACGTCTTGGGATAAAAATTTTGGTTAAATCAAAACTAGGAGCATTTTTGTAAACATACTAGTCTTAGATTTCCAAGAGGAAGAAATGCAGTGAATGTGTGAACTCCTTGAAAGGAGGACAAAACATAATCATTTTATACTGATGAAACCACAAGCGTGGTGTACATCAAACAAGAACAATCCTTATTTTTCTACACGTACGTAGTGTATGCGACGAAATTCAGTAAAATACCTCCCGTATTAACAAACCTGACCACAAAGTGATTAATTTCCTTACCAAGACAATGAGAAGTACGCTCACTCTCAAAACAAACACAGTGTTTCAATTAAGACTGGAGGGTTTTGATGGTGGGCAGGGAATAGCTTTGACGGTTGTTGACGTTAAAAGTAGTGACGACGACGGTTACATTTCAACCATCCAACCACACAGGCCACGTCGAACGTCGAATATTATTTTGCTTTGTAGCTTATTTGACGTTTAGTGATTAACCTTCCTTTGACCGTATTTAACGAGAGAAAAAAGAGCCTCAGGTTAATTTGTACTTCCTATGAATGGGGATGAAATGTACGAAAATATGTACTAGCTGCGCCGATGTTTCAGGCTTGACATTATCATTTTAACATTAATATTTTACATTTTTGGGCGATACTCATGACCCGCACCTGCACCCGCACTCGCGACACACTCTCGACCCATGACTTTTACTCGCTACCCGCGACCCGCGACAATTAGGGATACTCGGCGAAAATCCATGCCATGCGGTAAAATAGGTCCTATAATGAATCCGTTCTCAAAAATAAACGGCGCGCACATTATCTCTAAATTGGAGGACGTGGAAATAAAAAATCATTCATTCGTTCAAGTGGGGGTAAGTATCTGAGTGAATGACGAAATCACCCAACACCTCACTGCTTTTCACCCGGGGGGGGGGAGGTGGGTCCACAGCAGGTGCTCAGGTAGGGAGGTGCGGCCTGGGTGTACTCTGACCCTGTTTAAGACAAAACTATCTGATTTTGCTGCCCTGTTTAAGACAGATTTCAGATTTTTTGTACCCTCCTTACAGCTAAAATGGACTAGTCAGAGACTGTTTCTCATTTCAATATGCTGTGCACTGGCAAACTGGTAAAAATTCGGCTTTTTGTGAGGTTTCTGTAAATTAATGAATATATAAGGTCGTGTAACGATACCCTGTTTAAGACAAAAATTGATAAAATCGATACCCCGTTCAAGACAAAACCCTCTGAAAACCATACGTCCCTGTTAAGGCCATATAAGGGAGTACCCCCCCCCCCCCTCACAGTATTTTTAATACTTGATAAAGATATGATGTGGTATGAAGCCTTGACCCGTAGCAGTCAGGGTCGATCTATTCCAGAATAAATTATCAACCAGCGATCACAGAATGAGCTAGAAGCCATCATGCGAAAGATTACTAACTTAATCATCCGTCTTTATTTCGGGTATCTGGGTCTAGCCATGATAACAGGTAGGAATACCGTCAATGTTTGCTTATCGGTACGATAGTTTCCGGGTATCGGAGGGTCTAGTTTCACTCAACGAGGAAAGACACACACGAGGTGAAATAATCAGAACGTGTCATTGTCAAGTATTTGGCCATTATTATCCGAGTTGGATAATAATAATTTAGACTCGAGGAAGTTCTTCTTAGCACAAGTTTCTAAGTCAAATATTAAGTTGTGATTTCTTATGATTAACCGAGAGGTTACTAAACAAAACCTGATATTCTGGCCCTCTTGCCTCACGTAGTCGTGATGTCGGTCTCATTTATATTATAGATTAAACGTTTTGTATGTGTGAAATATATGTTTCAATGACAGTTGCACTGACAGTACAGCGAACGGAAATGAATGATTAGTGATCAATGCAGGCTACGAAGTAAATCGAATCCCTGAATCGCATGTACAGACGACCGAAGTTCTGTTTCAAAATTAAAGCCGTATTAAAATTTGCGTGAGGAAACAATGCTTGTCCTTCTTAGGATGTAGTTACGTATGGGTAAAGTATCAGGAAATTTCTGCTACAGTGGCCTCGATTCATTTTGTATTGCTTGTTGTAGGTTTAAAAAACCATAAATGCACCTGTTAATAAGTTTACGAAGATTTGGTGTGTGTATGTGAAAGAATGTTCATGCGTGACACTGCGAAAACAAACTGACTGACATTTGCATTTTGCAAGCATTTGCCAGTTACATGTAAATTTACGTCCCTGCTGGCGTAAAGTTTACGTGACAGTGGAAATCCAGCTTGTATAAACTTGGAGATACGAAATTTCTTTCGGAGTCCAATATCGACATGAAGTTGAACACTCAAAGAGAAATTTCGTATATCTCTAAGCTTACACGAATTAATTTCTTTATAATTAATTTTCAATATACATAAATTTAAAATACTTGAAATATGTAGCACTGGTACAGAAATAGAAAACCCGCGTAAGTAAGGCCCGTTTCAAACGTCGTGCTACTGCCTTGGCGAACTCAATTGATCGCACTTTAGCACGATCTTTGAAACCAAGTCGTGCTACACGGCAGAAGCACCACTTGGTTTCAAACATTGCAACTGCCGTGCCGAGCTCAATTCATAGCGGAGCCTGCGGGCAAAACCCGCCAGCGGAGCTCCATTGCTAAGCAAATTTGGTAACCTATCGATCCGAGAAATTTTGGTTGTGACGTAATAGCCACGTGACCGTCCGTAAGTCCGTCCGTCCGCATAGACTCTGCGGGAGGGGGAGGGGAGTCCCAAGACAACCCGACGGTGGGTGGGGGGGGGGGGTAGAGAATTCCATCTTTTCCTGGCGGGAAATCGCGCGGTGCTTTTGGGCAACCGGCGTTTTTCTTAGCGGGAAATTGCATAACCATCGTCGCTTTTGAAAAAGAGGTTTCTTTAAAGGCTTAAGTTTCTTTAGCAAAACGATTGTACGAGAGTACTGAAGTACTTGACAAAAAAAACATCTAATATCTATAAATGGAAAGAAAAAGTTCAAAAGAATACTGGTAGAAGGCGAAAAGTTCAAGTTACAAAAGCTGCCTTCAAAGGACTTCATCGCTTTGTTTCTTCACGGCGGAGAGCTTGCCCTGTTCTGAAACATAACCGAGTAAGTGAAGTTTTTAAAGGATCTAAGGCACATGATTTTGAGTATTACGGTCAAAGAAATTACGTTTTGAAATGGGAATTTAATTTATGTCGAAGTGTAACGCGAATTGCATTTAAGTATAAACTTACGGTTTTTCGAATAAACTTTTTTTTCGAATAAGCTTCCGAAAACAGTTTTGTGCGTTCCTCAAAGCGGGTAACTTTATATAGGCTTACTTCGCATCCGCAAAACTTATGCCGGCATAATTTAAAGCGTGTTTGGTGTTTGTTTGTTTTGAATCTTGATGGTCTCTACTGAGTTAGAGAACAAAATATAACAATTATTTAAAAAACTATAAGCAAAGCAGTTGTCGGTTTTAACCTATTATATCCGAAAAGCTTCCAAAAACAGTTCTGTGCATTTTTAAAAGCGCTCAAATTTCAAACAATTTGCAGCCGTAAAACTTATGCCATAGAATCAAAAATATTGTTTTCCTGCTCTGGAAACATGATTTAAAAAAAAAATAATAAAATATTTCCTGACTCAGAGGGCAATAAAAATTTTTAAAAACTGTTAAAGTGGAATATTTCGTCCGGGCCAACCGAACTTCATCAGCCACGGTAGAAATGTGAATATTAAGAAGGGTTATATCACTTCATAAGGGTCTCAAGGGGCCTAAAATAGTGTTATAGATGTTGGCTAATTCGAAGCCATTGTCTTGATTCAAAGAGGGCTTTCGTAACCGGATCTCAATTGCTTCCCTTATGCGGCGTTTGAACGTGTTGCTTTCCGTGGCGAGAACTTTTGATTTGCTGGAATCCACCGAATGTCCCGTGAGCTGGCAATGTTCGTGAACGGCTGATGAATCCCTTGAAAGATGTTCCTTAATTCTGGTTTCAAGCACGCGAGAAGTCTCTGGGGTCCATAGAGTCCATGGGGTCTCCAATTTCACCCATTGTGGCCAATCTCTACATGGAACATTTTGAGAGCAGAGCATTAGACACCGCCCCCACCCCTCCAGCGATGTGGTATCGATATGTTGATTTTTTTTGTAATTCAATCATTTTTATTGTTCTTCCACACCAAAACACAACAGTTACAACAGTTACAAATTACTTAACCCTACCGCGCAGTTACAATATTACAAACAACTACACTTACATAATTACAACTCAGGATAACAACTACAAAAAGACAGTACCATATTGTCACTACAGTAGATACCAACTCGAAATTACACTCATCCACGAGAAACTGAAAAACGAAAGAGGGAACTTATAACAGACAGAGGGGTAACATAGTCTATAAGCTAACATGTGGCAGAAGCTTCTCCCATTTCTGGAAATGTCTTGTTAGTTTATTCTGCTTTGTTGCTATCGTTTTCTCCACTTGGTATACATCTCTAATCTTGGCCTTATAAACGCGTAAGGAGGGATCCACAATATTCAACTTACACTTGTAAATATAAAATTTTGCTGTCAGTACCAGATGATTCAAAAGAATAAAATCATCTTCCGTATTGAAAACTCCAAAGAAAATATCTATTATTGTAAAGGGTTGAAACTTAACCCTACATTCACCAAGCCAAGAGCAGAGAGCTTCCCAGAAAGTCTTTGTCACATCGCAGAAGAAAAATAAATGCTCGAAGGATTCAACCTCTCGTTTACAAAAGGCACATAAAGGCGAGTCCGTCATTTGTAACCTAAACATCTTTTCATTTGTAAATACTATATTATTCAATACTTTATATTGGAATTCCCTAATTTTAGTTTCACTCGTGACTGTTAAAGGCAAGGGGTATATTTTCTTCCAGTCAAAAGGAAACTGTGGAAATTTCTCCTTAAACTTTTTTTGAGCAGTTGGGGGAACCTGTTTTTACTTTTAAAAGCCCTGTAAAGCAATTTAGACGAAACATTTCTCAGAGCTACCTCAGAATTTTCTATCTTTAACTGAATTAAGTCACCAATATTTGAAGGGAGGTGTATTGTGCTTTGTCTAATGATCTGTCTCCATTCACAAGGGATTGCGTCGACGATGCTCATTAATTTAAAATGCTCGTTTGGAGATAGATTTGCATTTAACACCTTAACACCCTTTAGGAAGATTCCAGTGTCGGAAAAAAGATCGCCGATCGTAAAAATTTCTTTAGAAAACAAACGTGTTTCGAAAAGCGAGAGCCCTTGACCAGTAATATTTTTATTGTTCCAAATAACCTGATGTACAACGTCCTCGTACGATAGTACCAAAGATTGATTTAACACGGACCAAGCGTCAAGGCACTCTTTATAAAAAACTGGAAGGTAGACAGGTAACTTTCGGGTATCAAAATTGCTCTTAAGAATCAACTCTCGATCTCCACCTATTTTAGAGAAAAAGTGGTTCAATGTTATCTTCCAAGCACTGGTATTATACTTATCCGCAAATCTCTTTAATACCATCACCCTCTGTGCGAGGATCATCGATTGAATGTCTAACATCTTAAGTCCACCATCCTCGATATCGTTAGTAAGAGCGGCACGTTTGATTTTATCGTTTCCTTTCCAAATAAAACGGTAAATTAGACTGTTTATCTCTTTGATCAAATCTCCTGTAACTGAAATCAATGCCGCTTTACTTAAAACTTTAGGAATAATAATTTAACAATCTGTATTTTTCCTAGTAATGTAAGCCCTCTCCACTTCCACATATTCAATACATCTTTGATAGACTTGAGAATTAAGTCGAAGTTTGCTTTCATCCTTGATGATGTAGTATAGTCGAAGACAATTCCCAAAATTTTTATTGATGTTCGTATTTTGTGAGGAAAGTTAATTTGATCAAGACGATGTCTACCAATGGCAAAGATCTCCGTTTTTTCGTTGTTGACATGAAGGCTTGAGAATCTAGAAAAGAGCTGCAGAGTCACCACTAAGCGGTGATATGATGCAATATCTTTGAGAAAACAGGTCTTATCGTCAGCAAAAAGAGTTAATTTGATTTCTTGTTCGTTAACTAATGTACCTCTAATTTCATTATCTTCTCGAATTCGGCAAGCGACTACTTCGAGGGCTAAGATGAATAATAAAGGTGACAAGGGATCACCCTGCCTAAACCCACATCGGACTTGGAATAGATCAGTAGTAAAACCGTTGTTTAAAACACAACTGGACACATTAGAATAGAAAGTCTTGATCCACTGTAAAAAGTATGTTCCAAAATTGAATTTTTGCAAGACTTTGAGAAAGAAATAATGATTTAAAGAATCGAACCCTTTCTCAAAATCAATTGCCAGGAGAATACCGGAACAGTCCGTAGATTTAACGAATTCAAGTACATCTTCAATTGTTCGAACTCCATCCAATATTGATCTCCCCTTGATAAACCCATTTTGATTATTGTGAATAAGATTAGGTAAAATCAGTTCTAACCTTCTAGCAATTGCCTTTGATGCGATTTTAACATCAACATTAATTAAAGAAATTGGTCTTCAGTTTTTGATAAAACGTCTGTCTTTATCTTTCTTTTCTAACAGAGTAATCATAGCCTGTTTTTGCGAGTTGGATAGTTGTCCCTTTTCGTGAACGCAGTTTAAAGCATCGACAAGGCATTTCCCTACGAGATGCCAGAAGCCGAGATAAAATTCCTCAGTCAGTCCGTCATTACATGGTGTTTTGTTTTTCTGAAAGGATTTCAATGCTTCGAAGTATTCACTCGTTGTAATTTTGTTATCCAAAAGCTCACGCTGCTCGTCTGTTAACATGTTAGTATTTATATTCCTAAGGTATTCGTCAGTTGATAGGCCGCAACGTTCACGAGAATCTGTGTGGTAAAGATTCGCATAAAAGTTATGAAGCTCCGACATTATTTGTTTCGGATCAGTCGAACATTCATCATTTTCCACTACTAACTTTCTAATGCAGCTTGATTTCTTTTTATAATTTTCTAAATTCAAAAAATACTTAGTACTTTTCTCTCCTTAGTCATACCAATTTACTCTTGATCGAATTATTGCTCCTTGAGCTATATATTCATATTGTCGATCATATTCAGTTTGGAGGATTTCCAAATCATTTACATTTTCTGGATTAGGATATTCGTCGCATTTTACTGTGCATTCCTTGATCTTTTCCTCCAATGCTGATAATTTCTCTCTTCAATTTCTGGCCTTCTGCTTACTATAGGTAATAGTTTCATAACGGATTTTGTACTTAATAAAATCCCAAAGGACCCTGGGATCTTGAAGATCTTTTCCTTCTTCCAGCCAGTCACTATATTTATCAGTTACTAATTTAATACAAACTTCATCCTCTAAAAGACTGGAATTAAACTTCCAAAAGGAAGGGCCCCGTCTTATTCTTCAATTCCGTTTATGTGCATTGATATGGCAGAATGATCAGTTCTTATTGCAGGAATAATATCTACATTCTCTACCTCTTCTTGAATACTGTTGGTGATTAGCCAGAAATCCAAACGGCGCTGTACTATTGGGTTCTTTTGTCTCCATGTAAAACGCCTAACGTCTGGATTTCTAATTCTCCAGATATCAATCAAGTCAAATGATGAAAAAAATTATCGATCTGTTTGCAAGATTCTTTTACTTGGGGCTTGCCTCCGGTCCCATCCAAATCAGCATCAAGAATAACATTAAAGTCGCCTCCAATAATCACTTCACAATTTTCCTCCAATTCTAATTCATCAAGCTGTTTTTGAATTTCTTCGAAAAAAATGCATTGATCCTTTACCTTATTTGGCACATATATATTGACATAAACAAAAGGTTGGCTTTGAGTGAGGCTCTTTAAAATAACAAATCTCCCCTGCTCATCTTCTCGGTGTACCTTAACCTCACAGTCAAATTTCTCCTTTAAAAGAATCATAACTCCCCTGCTGTGCTCCGAACCATGACTAAAGAAAATATCTCTCCTCCACTGTGACTTCCAAATATTTTCAACTTCTGGGTACTGTACGTTTCTTGCAAAAAGATTATATTGGATTTCTCTTTCGATAGCCAATGAAACAGTGCCTTTCTTTTGTCAAAAGAACGAATCCCTCGAACATTTAATGATAAAATTTTAAAGTTGAGATTACGTTTCATAGAAATACTGGTGACTATGTCGAAAAACATCAGCACATAGAAAGCTCAGATCACAGGTGTCGTGAACGCCCCCTACGTTAATACAATACACAATCAACACATTATCTTCTAAGGATAGTAACAAAAAGGACAAAACAAAGCTACAGCACACAACTATGCACTTAAGAAAGTAGCCAACAAAAGCTGTTAGATATAAAGCTACTAACAAAAAGGGTCTTGCATTCCTCATAACACGCAAAGACAATAGGGTTACAAACTCCGGTTCTTGGGAGAAAAAATATTCAAAACTTTGAGAAAAACAAGGAAAGAAAATTATACATGACCTGGTTATTAGATCTTACAAACAAATCTATACTTGAACACCGTCGATGAATAGCTTGTCCGGTTCTGCCCTACTAAAATATGCGGGCTAATACCATCCTCTTTTAAATGGCCTTCTTGAACTGTTGCATCTTCTTCTTTCTACGGTCAATAATTTCCTTTGGAAGGTCCGGCGATATTCCAAAGTCTTTGCCTTTCAACTTCCTAGCATTTGACACAATTGCCTCTCGATCAGGGTATTTCAAGAATCGTGCTATAATCTGTCTAGGCTTTCCGTCGGAGGACCTCCGCTTTCCAACCCGATGCACCCTTTGAAATTGTAATTCATTGGCGTCCTCCATACCAAGCTCTGTTTTCAAAAAGTCGACGAGAATCTCCCTGGTGTCTTCCTCTGATGCAGCTGCTTCTTTGATTCCAAAAAACGTAGGTTCTCGCGTCGCTGGTAGACTTCCATATAGAGCTTTTTGTCCTTGAGCTGATCAAGCTGGTTTTGCATGTCCTCTAAGTTTGTCTTGAAGGACTCTCTTTCTACATTAGCACAATTCATCCCATCCTAGATCTCCTTAACTGTCTTCTCCGTCTCCTTCTTAAAAGACTCAAAGCATTCATCCTTTACCTGGAGACTACTAACCGGCGTCCACGGTTTTAACATAAGCCTCTAGTCCTTCAAGTTTGTATTCTCTCTTCCAAGTTTCTCTAGGACAAGATTTAATTTAGGCATAACCGCCTCCGCCATGTTCAATAAAGATATCACCTCGTCCGGCTCGCTATTTGCTTCAGAGTCAGTCAATGATGCGTTGCACCTTATCTTTTTATCATCAGGAGATAGGCCGTCCTCTATAGAGGAAGTTAAAGAGCTTTTCCACGTTTTTCTTTTACTGGTTTCGGCCATGTACGGCTTCCAGACCGGAGCTAATACACACACGTTCACTCTGACATTTTGCCCGACCCAGATATGTTGATGACACGATGACTAAAATTCATGAATACGCAGAGCGCTCTTTTTCTGAGCACCTCAATTCCATGATAAACACATCCAGTTCACTTCAGAGGAAGAAAAGAATGGCACAATCCCATTCCTTCACACCTGCTTACACGTGAACCAAGATGGCTCAACAAAAGTCACAGTGTACCGGAAACCGACCCATACGGATCAGTACCTGAATTTCCACTCTAACCACCACCTACAACATAAAAGAGCCGTGATTAACACTCTGCTACTTCGAGCTAAGACCTTGGTTTCTGAAGAAGATGACAGAGTACGTGAAATTCAGCATGTTAAGCAAGCTTTGAAAACTAACAAGTATCCAGATTGGATGCCAACAATAGCAAACACTGAATCCGACACGAGAGAGTCCGAAGAATCCCGCAACGAGAAGAGAGTATACGCGTCAGTACCATACATCAAAGGCATTTCGGAACGCCTACAAAGAGCATTATAATCACACGAGGTCACAATCGTCCACAAACCTGTCAATTCTCTCAGATCGCAATTGGTACAGGTTAAAGACAAAACTGAAAACCTAAAGAAGTGTGGTACAGCTTATCACATTCATTGTGATCAATGCAACAAACAATACATTGGCGAAACTTCTCGCCTGCTTGAAACCAGAATTAAGGAACATCTTTCAAGGGATTCATCAGCCGTTCACGAACATTGCCAGCTCACGGGACATTCGGTGGATCCAGCAAAACAAAAGTTCTCGCCACGGAAAGCAACACGTTCAAACGCCGCATAAGGGAAGCAATTGAGATCCGGTTACGAAAGCCCTCTTTGAATAGAGACAATGGCTTCAAATTAGCCAACATCAAAACACTATTTTAGGCCCCTTGAGACCCTTATGAAGTGATATAACCCTTCTTAATGTTCACTTTTCTACCGTGGCTGATGAAGTTCGGTTGGTCCGGACGAAGTATTCCACTTTAACAGTTTTTTTTAAATTTTTATTGCGCTCTGAGTCAGGAAATATTTGATTAATTTTTTTTTAAATTATGCCATAGAGTTAAGCATGTTTGGTGTTTGTTTTCAATCTCAATGGTCTCAAGTTAGAGAACGAAATATAAGGGTTACTTAAGTAACAATAAGCGAAGCAGCTATTTTATCCGGTAAGTAATGAGTGTTCTGAGTCAAAGCGCTCGAATTTTTTCTCGGCTGCTATAAAAGCCTACGCGACATTTCTTCGATACGTTTATTACAAGTGCTTCGAAGCTCCCAATATCCTTTCTTTCGGATAATCCCAGTAAAATGCCGGTGAAATGCCTGTATAAATTTTTGACGAGACTAATAGTGGAAGTTCATGTTATTTGTTAACATCCGAACGAGATGAAGATAACCCATTTAAATTTTGTTGTTGTAAATGAGCGCCGTTTGAAGTTCATTCAATCGAACAGCCAATAATCCAAGGAGATTTGACAAACCTTGACAGTTAATTGACAGGATATGGAAACATTGCAAAAACCAAGAAAGACGGCTCGTGAGTGAAATATGTGTTCAGTTTGATGCCCGAAAAAAAAAACAAGCTGTGCTCAGCCTCTAGAATGACCTTTCGAGCTTGGTCTTACAGAACAGATCCCCAAAGTATTGGAGGACAATTCGAAACACCTTAGGGCTTTTTGAGAAACACTTTTCGAAAGCGAACGAGCCAAAAAAAGCCCCGAAATATATTTCAGACCGAAAAGTTTCAGGACTATTTTTGAGAAACGAACACCAATTTATTCCTTGGCGGCTCCACTTTTAGGCTTGGCTAAATGTATATACTAACTTTTAAATACGTTAGATACACTTTAAGGTGATTCCCTGGTAAAACAATCTGTCATAGATTTGTAATGAAACTTGGCACAAATATTCAAAAAGTCAAGTAGGTTATAAAATTGCAATAAAAATTGGGGGTCACCGTGCTCATTTTAGTGGTAAACTGCTGACGAATACAGTGTCTAAAGGCATTTTCAGACGATAACCGCACGAAGCCAAAATGCTCAATATTTCCACCGCTGATTGATAATTCATGTATAAGTTGACTTTATACATATGTGTAGTCATCTGCGTCTTACAAAACGTGTCCGAAAAGCTTCAAATTTACTGGACACTCAAAACGTAGACGATGGCGACGGTAGCTTGATGTGCGGTCCTCTACTCTAAACGGCTTTTTGGTAGGATTTTCTTAGAATGTGCAAAATCTGATCATACATTTTTGCCCACTTTTTTATATTGCTTTTGGAACACTGCGCTATTTGAATTTATACAATAAAAAATGGGGATCACTGTGCGCAATTAGGAGAAAACGGCCATTTATTTCTCGAAACAACTCAGTTTTAATAGAAAACCTACCAAGTTCCGTACGTGCGCGCGCCCGTGCGCGCGCTAGTTGCGAATAAAAGGATGCGCAGAAAGGATGCGCAATGCAAATTGAATGGAATCACCTTAAAAGTTGGCTAAACCGGTTTTTACGTTTTCGGCAACAGCTATATTATTCGACTGAATTAAATCTGACGTCTGAAACCAAGTCGTGCTTAACAGTCGTGCTACAGTCGAGCTGACTCTGAGTCTGAGCTTCTTCCTGGAGACTTTTTTCCATTATTGTTTAAATACTGACTGACGTCTTAGCATTTTTAACTACGGATTGCGTACACGTTACCCCCCACTGGAGCCGAAAAATGACGAGAAACAAGCTCAGAAGACGAATATATATTTTTTTTATGAGAAGGAATTATAAACGCAAGAGAGGACACAAGGGCAACGTGTATAAATATTCATTGCACGTGAATAACGGTGAAATAGACCAGGAAAAACAAAATAAGACTGTTGCTCGTTGAAAGTTAATAACGACTGAAACTTGACCGAGATGCAGCCTTCTTATCTAATAACAGAAATGTTTATTCAGCCTAAAACTCACTGGAACATCAAAAAGAATTATTGTTCTAAAGGCAATCAATTTAAGACAAAAATCTGTAAGGGCAGTTTAGGAATATTTCCATTTATGCAAATTACCCTCTTTTTGGCTGATTTGTGCTGCATTTTAGCAGTTTTTACATATAAATATCTTAAAATCGCAGCCACCTAGGAAGCTCAATGTACATCAAGAATGTTTTCATACCATAAAAGCTCCTTAAACTGAAAAGACAAAGTGTTGGGTTTTTTTCTTTCTTGAAATATTGGAGAAAATTGCAGAAATGACCAAAATCAGCCCGTAAAAAATGAATCATGATTT
Source organism: Siderastrea radians (assembly GCA_964017195.1). NCBI lineage: Eukaryota > Metazoa > Cnidaria > Anthozoa > Scleractinia > Rhizangiidae > Siderastrea > Siderastrea radians. Next base: position 9,991,216 of record OZ024895.1, on the reverse strand, counting down.
ACATGAAACGCTCTTACAGATTTTTCCCTAATTTCGCATACAAGTTGTGTAGGTTGAGTCGTTCAAATAGTTCAAGTTTCGTCATAAAGTGTCTGACTAGTTTTCGAGATATTTAACAATTATCCTGTGAAATCGCGCGGAATATCACCTGATACTTAGCCGACGAGGCCGTAGGCCGAGTTGGCTAAATCAGGGGATATTCCGCAAGATTGAGCAGGATAATTGTTTTATTATTCAACAAATTCTCATCCACTACTATTTTCAGAACAAGAAAAATTATGGTTCTATGATGAAAACGCTAAAAGCTAGCAACACATAAAAATTAAAACAGAACTTCAAGAAATCGCAGTTTACTACCGTTCACTTAAAAAGACTTATTTACAAACTCATGTTTGGAAATGACAAGGCAAAGTAAAAAAATATTGCTACCTTCCGGAAAATAAGTCCTCTTCCTGTGAACTAAAATCTTTTCAACTTTACAACTTTCCGTGAGCAAGCGTGCTGCTTCGTTCGCAATAGCATTTTCTTGGTTGAGTTCTCATTATGAAAATTCCAAGTCAACCTCTGGATATCTCTGTAAGCTGAAGCAAATACTTGTTGACTTTTTGAGAGCATTTAATCGTGGAAGGTTTCTTCCAGGGAGTTAAAATTTCCGGAGAACACTGCTCAAACTGCCTCGCTTTTCAAAATGGCCGCCAGACAAGCAATGAAAGAAAATCTGCAGTGCACCTCCAAATATGGTCATTTACGTATATCGCAGGATATCTGTCATGTACGGATGACAGATATTGAGGGCTTCCTTACCATATATGGGCATAGTGACAATTTGTTGAATAATAATCGACATTATTTAAAACGAGGGGTTGCCATTACCGTTGCTATGGTGATAGTTGTTGCTAGGAAACCAGTGAGAAAATAAACTTTGATCATATGTTGAAAAGGTGGTGTAGTATCAAGGAAATCGAAGTTTATTTTCTATGTGAAATTTTGACTTCAAAAGATATACTTCAAGGCCAAAAAAACTGTTGCGAGCCTCCTTAAAACTCCCTAATGAAGTGCGCGTAGGAAAATAAAATAGTTTTACAACTCAAGAAGTTCTGCTGCTCACTGGTTCAACTTTGAAAAATTAAATTAAAAAACCCTGCCTACAGTTATAAATTCTTACTGCTCTTAGTGGGAAGGAGAGGGCGCTTAATCGAGGAGGGGCACTTATTTCAAATTTCGTGTTCAAGAGAGGCGCTTAATCGAAAAGGGGGGGGAGGGGGAGAGGGCGCTTTTTCGAGAGAGGGCGTTTATTCGATCAAATACGGTACCTCAGAAATTTTTGTTCTCTCGAAAGCAGTGCCCGTAACTGGTCAACAAACCTGCCAGCCTGAACCTGGAGCCGTGCATAAATAGTTTGTATTCCTCATTCTATCAGCGTGTGGCCGTGCGAATGATCGCACTCTTGCTGACCTCACCTATCAATAAGAACAAGGCAAAAATACAAATTCTGGAGTACTTATTTACTAAGCACCAACCGCTTTATTTGGTCTACACACCTGCCAGTTAAAACCCACAGCATTGCTTTTAAATTTCACTTTTAGAAAAAGCTCCAAAAAGTGACGTTCGATTTTGCTCAATTTATTAAAAAAGTTCGATTTCGTTAGGGAGGTGGGGCCGGGGGAGGCTGTTTTCAGGTATAGTGTTGTGCGAACATCCAAAGATAAGCTATTTACACAGGTTTGTTCCACTGAAGTGTTCTTCAATATTGTCGAGTCACGACCGTAAATGGGGAGCTTAGCATTCAGGATGTAAGAAGCATAGAACAAAGACGAACGACGAAAAAAATCACCTGTGTAGGACTCACATTATTTCCTCTGTCCTACGCTCGTGTTGTGCTGAATACCACTGCAGTTGGTAGGTGTCTGTCACGCTTTCTCGTTCGTCAAATTCACGCTCACTTCAGAAGTTTTGCTCTGAGTTTGGACGCGTTCGCACGCGGAACCAACGTTCGCTAGCTGAAAATATGCATCGTCTTTGTAAGGGTTAGACAACGAACGAGAGTGTTCTATGGGATATAGCGTCTCAAGCAAAGATAGAACGGCACGAGGCCGAAGGCCGAGTGGCATTCTATCTTGCGAGGGACGCTATATTTCATAGGACTAGAGCGTTCATTGTCCAACCGTCTTAGAACATGGTCACACCAACGAAGAATTTCGTTTTTGCGTGCATATTGTATTTTTTTAGTTCCCACCTTGAAATCACGTTCCTATTTTGTTTACGATATTTTCGCTATTGTAGGGCACATGCCTTCGAGTTGCAATGTTTTTTAGTGCTTCACCGCGCAGTTTATCGCAGTTGGCGTGCAAACGGCCATGAGCCAATACACGGAAATTGAGGAACTCGAGGCAGTGATTGCCACTCAAGATTTACTAGATTTACGCATTCGTGAAAGCAGCCTCTGACGTGCTACAACCACCGGCACCAGCAAGTGGGGAACCAACAGGAAAAACCAAGAGGCCAAAGTCAAGTTCAAGTACAACACTCGTAGTCTGGCAAACACGGAGAAACAAGTCTGTCCTTCTGTTTCAATTAAGGTCTGAACACTTCTTATTTCATGTAAAGTAACGGTTTTTCTTTCGATTTGCTTTTTGCTATGCTATTCACAGAGTATTTTCAAATAATTCACAGAGAATTTGTGCTTTCCTTAGAACATGGTCACACCCACTCAGCCAATAAGTGTCCAGCATTTCGATGCTCTATATTCCATAAACTGTCTTAAATTATGTAAAGTGGCCGGGGCTTTGAGGCACAGAGAAATTGTGGCGTAAAATTAGCATTCACAGAGAATTCCTACATTCATTAGTAGTTCTATATAGTCATTAGTATGCTCTATCTCATAGGGCATACTAATAAGGCATTGTTTTCCTTTGTTTGGAAGCCTCATTAGTGTACTCTATCTAGAAAATGCTAATGACTAAGTAGAATTTACTAACGAATGCACAAATTCTCTTTGAATATTTACAACTAAAATTAGTATTCACAGAGAATTTCTGCATTCATTAGTAGTTCTATATAGTCATTAGTATGCTCTATCTCATAGAGGCATTGTTTTCCTTTGTTTGGAAGCCTCATTAGTATACTCTATATAGAAAATATAATGACTAAGTAGAATTTACCAATGAATGCACAAATTCTCTGTGAATACTTGCAACAAAATCGATAAAAACAACAGCTTCAACGGCGATGTCAGAAACACTCATTATTTTTTGTTTTAACAAAAAAATGCGATCTTACTCTGTAATAAGCATACAAAAAGCAAATCGAAAGAAAAACCATTACTTTACCTAATTGAAACAGAAGGACAGACTTGTTTCTCCGTGTTTGCCGGACTACGAGTGTTGTACTTGAACTGGACTTTGGCCTCTTGGCTTTTCCTGCGGGTTCCCTACTTGCTGGTGCCGGTTGTTGTAGCGCGTCGAAGACTGCTTTCACCAGTGTAAATCTAGTAAATCTTTAGTGGCAATCACTGTCTCGAGTTCCAAATTTCCGTGTATTGGCTCATGGCTGTTTGCGCACCAACTGCGATAAACCGCGCGGTGAAGTACTCTAAACCATTGCAACTCAAAGGCATGTGTACAATAGCGGAAATATCGTAAACAAAATAGCAACGTGATTTCAAGGTGAGAACTAAAAAATTAAAATGCAAAAATACAACCTGGACGAAAAAACTAAATTCTTCTTGGATGTGACCATGTTCTAAGACGGTTAGACAATGAACGCTCGTGTCCTATGGGATATAGCGTCCCTCGCAGGACACTTGCTCTGGACTTGCTCAGGACACTATATCCCATAGAACACTCGCGTTCATTGTCTAACCCTTACTTAGGATAACGATTGCAATGAGGTCCGGGCTGAAATAGCCAAACTTGGTTAAAATGCAGAACGTAATCAGAAATTTTTCTTAAATATTCTACCAATATGTATGCATTTACTGTCTCCTAACACGCTTCGCATTTAAAAAACTTTGGGAAAGTTTCATTTCGGTTAAGGAAAACAAACAAAAATAATCAAAATAATTAATACGTGAAACAATGGGTGTTACTCGAAAAGGTCAGCCAGTATTCTTTCAACAAGGTACTATCTGGATTTGTATATGACGGCAAATAAAACTAATAAGAAAACGTTAATCCTATCGTATCTTATAAGGGTATAAGGGTGGAAGATTGTTTAGCTTAGGCGTTGTGCCTATTGAAAGTAATCAATGATTGACTTATTTAGGTTTTCAGAACTGCTTTTCCCTCCATCTTTTTTCACCTGTTTCACCTCCGGTTAATTATTGATGGTATGCCCTAGAAAACTTGGGAACTAAGAGACGGATCATTAGAAAAGTTATGGAGGGTGGGGAATTTTCGAGATGCACGAAGTTTTTTCATTAACATTTCCCTTGCAGGAATATATATGCCGTAGGTAAGAGCTTTTTTTCCTGGGCTTCTCGCTGTTCATGAATTTTTTCTCTCAGTTTTCCCTTGGATGAATTTTTTATACTTTGCTCCCCCCCCCCCCCGCCATAACTTTTCTAATGGTCTCTCCGTAAATTATCATGCGCAGGAGAACCCCAGCAAACTAGCTTCTCAGGCGACACCAGTGCAAAGGGCCTGAGGCTGAAGTACTGTGGCGGCAGACTAGATGCTACAGTGCAATACAGTGCTATTACGCTAGCTCCAGAAAAAGAAGCGACTGTCTTAAAGTCTACCGCTAAACTGAAAGCTTCTCAGTTAACTATTGTAAAGAAAATGACCTTTCCCCTCAGGAATTAAAAAAGACCTAGCTAGGTCTTTTCTTGTTTACATGTTACGATAATGTAGTAATAATAATGATAAAGCCGGGATCCATTACAGCGATAGGAATTGACTATGGTTGTCAGACTCATCAGCACTTGTGCCAACAGTAGCTTGTTTAGTAGCTCGTAACCACTTGTTATTAAACCGATACAACTATGAACAGGACTGCCAGTCCTATTCATAGTTGGATTGTTGTTATCGGTGTCCCCATCGGGGGTGGAACCCACTGGGGTATCCGCACAGGACGTAACCAGGCAAGTAGTACCCGGTTTGGCGTAACCGAAGAACTGCTTACAAAGCACTTCAATTTATATCAAACTCTACACAAATGAGCTAATCTTTCGACAACAGTTCTAAACTGCCATTGGTTATTAATGATCAAATTATTGTTCAAGTAAGTTACCCAGCTGTTTTAACAGGGTAAGATTAACCACTTACAACTTCAATAAAACGTTTCACTACAATACTGATGAACGGGTGCTTAACAAGTTTAGTTGTCCCCTATAAACCTTTTGCTTTCGGCTTTTCTCTGTTTTTAAACTGTTGAAGAAACATAAACAAATTCGCTTCTCACATATAGGATCAATTGTGACATGCATACGGTTAGGATTGTTTTAAAAGCATAGGAAGAAGCCTTAAATTGTCCTTCAAAACAGATTTGCATCATAGTTGTTTCAGGAAATATTCGTCGTTCTTCTTTGGTTCTTCAGACTGTCATGAAGTAGCAGATCTGTGCTGCCAAGAAGTAAAACAAGGTTGCTCACAGAACGGATTAAACTTTAATTTAAGCTTACGGAACTCACGCTTTTAGAAAGAGGTACAGATGCATGCCCTGAGTATTGGCTCGCAGATTTAAAGGATTAGAAATAAAATATTTAATACGAGTTTACTGCATGAAACTGGTAATGTCTATTTTCTCTCGCTGTCTGTGTTATCGAATGAGGTAATTTTTATCCATTTAGTGGCAATGTATTACGTATTTCTCCATTCCCCGATTTCAATAGCTGTTTGTTGGGTTTTGAACTTTTTCACGTTTGAAGCTTATGCTTCCAATTTAAAATAAGCTTAACATGTCGTCGCAGAATCAGCCCCAGTATACACACAAGAGCCTTCAAATCCTTCGCGTGTCGATGAAGGGGACAACATCACTCTTCACTGGATCTACAATATTGACGGCGCATTTCGAGATTCACATTTTACATTGCTTCCATCAACAACCTTTCTATTGAAAGATGGCAGCGGCTTGACTGTGGTTCCTTCTTATCAAAACCGCGTACAAGTGGAAATAGCAACCGATGAAACAACGATAACACTTCTTGCAGTGAGCAGATCAGACAGTGGAAATTATCGATACACAATACGAAACACTGGTCTGCAAGCTCTAGACAGTAATGTGGAGATCTCAGTGCAGTGTAAGTAGCAAATGATGTTCTTACACTAATGCGCAACTTACCAATAACAGAACAGAACAGAACAGAACAGAACAGAACAGAACATAACAACATAACATAACACAACATAACATAACATAACATAACATAACATAACATAACATAACATAACATAGCATAACTTAAGACTAACTTTATCATATAATTTAAGCCTATGGAATTCTATTTAAGCCGATTGAATTCTGTTTTAATTAACGAGAAAAACGAGTATCATAAATTTATCAGTGCTTCCATTACATTACAAGATCTTTTTTGCCAACTTGTAATTTGGAACAAGCAGTGTGAGTCTGCTCGTACAAAATGAAAATGCCTAAAATCCCGTGAAATTGCCATCCGACCTTTACGTAGTATTCCATATTTTCTTTAGTTTTACGAAAGGTTAGGTTATGTGTGGTCTTAATACGCCGCGCTGAGCATGTTTCACTCATGTCCAATACTGCCGCACTGATACGGACCGTTATTTGCAGTTGACGGTCCGTAAGTTTCCCACGGACCGTCATCCTTGCTTACGGACCGTTATTTGCGGTTGACAGTCCGTACGTTTCGCACGGACCGTCATTCTTGCTTAAGGTCCAAATACAGAACATGCATCTCATTATCACACCAGGGCCAACTGCAGTTGACGGTCCGTACGTTTCGCACAGACCGTTATCCTTGCTTACAGACCGTCATTTACGATTCACGGTCCGTATGTAGAGATATAAATAGCCAATACAAGTTTGATTGAGCCTCATTATTTAACCTTACGTAGGAAGCAAGCAAGATACACCAAGAGTAGACGGTAATATGTCTATTACTCGTTCTATAAGCGTTGCGCAAACAGATGACAGGGTTCTAGAAGCGGGCTCTCCAAGAGACAAACAAAACGATCGATATACATGAAAGGGAAGAGAGTAATATGCCGATCACTCCTATGGTTATGCCCCGTTATTTAAGCGTACGTACGAAGCGAGCAAGGTACACTAAGAGAAGACGGTAATATGTCTGTTACTTGTTCTATAAGCGTTGCGCAAACTGATGATAGGGTTCTAAAAGCGATCGATGTACATGAAAGGAAAGAGAGTAATATGTCGATCACTCCTATGATTATGCCCCGTTATTTAAGCTTACGTACGAAGCGAGCGAGGTACACGAAATAGAAGACGATAACATGTCTATTACTCGTTCTATAAGCGCTGCGCAAACTGATAACAGAGTTCTAAAAGCGAACTGTTATGTTGATGACTCCTTCTATTGAAGCCTTGTGAAACTGTGAAAGGGAGGACAACTTTGATTATGCCTCGTTATTTAATGTTGTTTCACAGGTTAAGCGAAACTACTCAAAGCGTGTCAACAATAAACACTCAGTTTTCTATTGCCATAATAGGCTCCAAACTAAACACCTCCTTTCTTGTTTCAAGATGGTTTAAGCGGCATTTGTTCAAATACAGTACTTCCACATATTTCCGGGTATTTTTAATCCTCGTCATTTTCTAGAAGGCTATGAATAGTGTCATTTGTTTCAAATATCCTTTTCTTTTTACTCTTGCGCGTGTAAACTGCTAATACGAATTTGGGTTTCATCAACTGGAATACCGCCTTTTTATTCCCACAGGTTTGTAGTCTGTTCTTTGAACTCTTTGTTCTTAAAAAACTCGCACCTCCTACCAATTAATTTATATTACCCAATGCGTCGTTACCATCGTGCCTCAAAAACTCGCAACTCTAATGCAGTGATTGCTTTTTATAAATCATACATTTGTAAGGGCGTGGTTTTATTACGGTTTGGACCACTTTGAGAACCTCACTTCAAAAACTCATTCATCAAAAATAGTACCGCATAAGTTATCCCGTTCTTAGTCTCAGTATTCTTTATCTACTCAGCCGTTTTTATATCGACAGGAGCGTTTCGTGGTGACAATGAAACCGGCTGCTTAGGAGACTATCGGTTGCGCTCTTTATAAAAATAGAATAATACTGCTGCACGCGACAATTCATAGATGAATGTTGCTTTCATGCGTATTCTGCCTTCATTCGTACCCTGCAAACAAAACATTTAAATGCGAACCATTAAGGGTAAGTAAAATACACAGAATCCACTAACGAGATGCAAATTACGGATCGTGAACACTTCTGTACAGACCGTGTGTGCGGTTCACGGTTTGCCTGTTCCAGGCGTTCAGATAGTGGAGCGCGAGCGAAAGAGCGGGAAAAAAAAAACCAGGAGAATGCTTGAAACAGGCTAGTTCACAGTCCGTTCGAAATGTAGAGATCGTCAAACCGATATCTCCCTCTAATAACAAGAGTAAAATATTCAATTCCCACTAATGAAATGCAATTTACGGACCGTGAACTCTTCTATACGGACCGTATCTGAAGTTCACGGTCCGTACCAACAGTACGGTCCGTCAAAATGATATCTCCCTCTGATAACAAACGTGAAATATTCTAATGAGATGCATTTTACGGACCATGAACTCTTCTATACGGACCGTCTCTGAAGTTCACGGTCCGTGCGAACTGAACGGTCCGGAAGAAAGATATGTCCTCTCATAACCAGAATGAAATGTTCTAAGTCCCACTAATAAGATGCAATTTACGGACCGTGAACTCTTCTTTACAGACCGTATCATAAGTTCACGGTCCGTACAAACTGTACAGTCCGTACGAAAGATATCTCCCTCTCACAACGAGAATGAAATATTGTAAGTCCCACTAATGATATGCAATTTACGGACCGTGAACTCTTCTATACGGACCGTATCTGAAGTTCACGGTCCGTACCAACTGTACGGTCCGTCAAAAAGATATCTCCCTCTGATAACAAGCGTGAAATATTCTAGTACCCACTAATGAGATACAATTCACGGACCATGAACTCTTCTATACGGACCGTTTCTGAAGTTAACGGTCCGTAAGACAGACATCTCCCTCTCACAACAAGAATGAAATATTCTAAGTCCCACTAATGAGATGCATTTTACGGACCGTGAACTCTTCTATACGGACCGTCTCTCAAGTTCACGGTCCGTACGAACTGAACGGTCCGTAAGAAAGATATCTCCTCTCATAACCAGAATGAAATATTCCAAGTCCCACTAATGAGATGCAATTTACGGACCATGAACTCTTCTTTAAGGACCGTATCTGAAGTTCACGGTCTGTACGAACTGCACGGTCCGTAAGAAAGATAGCTCCTTCTCACAACGAGAATGAAATATTTTAAGTCCCACTAATGATATGCAATTTACGGACTGTAAACCCTTCTATACGGACCGTCTCTGAAGTTCACGGTCCGTACGAACTGAACGGTCCGTAAGAAAGATATCTCCTCTCATAACCAGAATGAAATATTCCAAGTCCCACTAATGAGATGCAATTTACGGACCATGAACTCTTCTTTAAGGACCGTATCTGAAGTTCACGGTCTGTACGAACTGTACGGTCCGTAAGAAAGATAGCTCCCTCTCACAACGAGAATGAAATATTTTAAGTCCCACTAATGAGATGCAATTTACGGACCGTGAACTCTTCTTTACGGACCGTGTCTGAAGTTCACGGTCCGTACGAACTGTACGGCCCGTAAGAAAGATATCTCCCTCTCGCAACAAGAATGAAATATTCTAAGTCCCACTAATGATATGCAATTTACGGACCGTGAACTCTTCTATACGGACCGTATCTGAAGTTCACGGTCCGTACCAACTGTCCGGTCCGTCAAAAAAATATCTCTCTCTGATAACAAGCGTGAAATATTCTAATACCCACTAATGAGATACAATTCGCGGACCGTGAACTCTTCTATACGGACCGTTTCTGAAGTTAACGGTCCGTAAGACAGACATCTCCCTCTCACAACAAGAATGAAATATTCTAAGTCCCACTAATGAGATGCATTTTACGGACCGTGCACCCTTCTTTACGGACCGTCTCTGAAGTTCACGGTCCGTACGAACTGAACGGTCCGCAAGAAAGATATCTCCTCTCACAACGAGAATGAAATATTCTAAGTCCCACTAATGATATGCAATTTACGGACCGCGAACCCTTCTATACGAACCGTATCTGACGTTCACGGTCCGTACGAACTGTACGGACCGAAACCATAGTCTCACGGTCCGTTACAGTGCGGGTGTATTGGACAACTATTACTAAAGAACAAGATGTTGTTTTGCAGATGGCTGCTGAGAAATGTAGCAAGAATTAAAAAGCACGTGCAGAATATGCCGGTTTTACTTGTTAATTAGTGTTATTTTTTTTAATGTGAACAGCTTTTCAAATCGTATATCATGTATCGTTTTCACAAACTTCCCTCTTCACTAGCTTAGAAGCGGTTTTGCTGATGGCGAAAATTGGGTTACACTTATAATAACGTTAAAAGTAATTCGTTCGAATAATCGCTCCTGAAACTTATTATCACACGGAAACAAATAACAATAATAATATATAGATTTAACCAAGCCTAAAAGCGGAGCCCCCCTTTTTGTTTTGTTTGTGTTTTTTTTAATTAATTTTTTTTTGCGGGTAGTTATTAATTTGTGAAAATACTCTCATTCAAGTCGTTAACTTAAAAAAAAAAATTCCTACCTCCCCTGGGAGCCGCACCGGGCTCGTCGGCGTCAGAAGCCGATGATTAGTCCACTAGGCCATGAGCGTTTATTGTCATCTTTGAAGTTAATTTTAATAGTTATTTCTTTCTTCGTGACACACTGCCCATCAGCATGAAAATGCTGGTGTTTTTCCTGGCAAAATGTTTTCGGAACGCCGTAAAAACCATGTTTGTGGACAGAAAAAACCAAAAAGCACTGTCTAGCTCTGCTATATTTGGCGTCGAAACCGCGGTGTGGTGTGCCGACCGAGTTCGAACAGAACCGACGACGAAAATTTGAACTTTTCGCCTGAACTTTATCGCCTAATTTTTGTCGCCTAAATTGAACTTTTCCCCTTCCACCAAAAAGACAACTGAGTATTCTTTTGAACTTTTTTTTCGCCATTAAGAAATTTGTTTTTGACTTTTGTTGTCTTTGCTTGTTTTGCTACAACGCGGATCAACATGCGATTTCGCGCCAAAAACACACGGGATTCAGCACAGGGTTATATCCAGTGTATTAAGTGTATTGGTGACCCTGGGGTGCGGACCGATGGATGGTCACGTGACTATTATGTCACTACCAAAATTTCTTGGCTGGTAGGTCACCAAATTTCCTTAGCAATGGCGCTCCGCTGACGCGCTAGCGCGCTGGCTCCGCTAATGATGATGATGATAATAATAATAATAATAATAATAATAATAATAATAATAATAATTTAGAATTTATAAAGAGCATTTTTACTGCTAATTAGTTTTTCTTTTTCAATTTTTTCATTTGTTCAAATGTTGAAAGGAAGTATTTGCGCGAAGTTCCAAATTTGGCAACTAATAACATAGTTTTTCCCCTAAATGGAGTGGGGGTGGGGGCGGGGGGTGGTGTGGGGATGGGTTGTAGGGGGATTTGGTGCATGCCAAAGCTGAAAATTTAGGACTCACCGAGCCACACCGAGGCTTGAAGTTAGGGTCGGATGAAGAGAGTCCTTGCAGCCTAATTTGTCAGTGCAGAGACATGAGAGCTAAGCCAAATAAAAATATTTCCTCTTCCCTCTTTTCCCGACTTAGAGCGAATAAAAAAAAAAACACGTACGTTCCAGTTTAGTCAAGAAACCTAAAAAGGACAATAAATAGCCAGATCAAATATTGTCCTTGTGTTGTTTCTTGGCCGTCTCAAAGCCTCCTTTCAATCGCATTACAGCCTGCTTTTAGATTTCCGAAATCGTTTACCTTCGATTAGCACATTCAACAAGCTTCTTCGTATTACATTAAAAGAGACTATCGAAATATTTCTTTTCGTGTCTTCTCAAGAGAACAGATTATTCCATTCGTGTTTCTTGTTTTTTCTTGTTAAAACAATCCTTTCTATGTTTCACCTGAATAAAAATTACCAGTGGAAAGAAGACGCAAAGGGCGCAAATAGTGAATTGAATGTTCCTCGGTAGGTAGGGTAACCCTAGCAGGAGGACAGCTTTTTCTCGTATTCACACTTTGTCTCGCCTATCCGAGACGACTTTTTGCCTGCAATGTGTCATGCAACGACTGGTATTTGGATTAAAAATGACTAAGTCAACAATTAAAATGTGTACTAGAAAAGGAAAATTAAGAGAAACAGAGGCTACAGTGATCAAATCAACGAAAAAATCTTAAGGAAAAGGGCGTTGTGTGGTCATGAATGTTCAAGGTAAGATTTAGGAATAATTAAGTAAGGTCAACTTTATCTTGGTCAGTCGGGCCAACTTCTTGTCATATAAACGCCAGGTAAAGTTGGCTCGAGGGGGAGGGTTGTCTCGAGTACCTGAGACAATTTTCTCCATATAAAGGGGGCCTAAGTGGTCGCTTACGAGAGCCGGACAAGGGGTCTAATTTTCGGGCCAACTGCTTATGGTTGTTTCATAGGCTTAATCCATGTGTGACAACCTGTATTAACCCACAATGCTGTATAATACCCGTCTGGTGGTTAACAAAAAGTATTTCAAACTTTAAAGCATTATTTCTCATGATTGCTGAAAAGATAACAGTTTGTCTTATAAAATACCTAATTCTGCATGGTGTAGGTTTGGTGATCGCTACTCAGGTTTGCAAGGCGTCTTGAAATTCAGTTTGCTCCCCTGCCCCGTGATGAGATCGCATAGTTTTTAAGATTTCTTTTGTGTTCTTTCTTTCGAGTTTCAAAGCATCTGTAAAAGGCTCAAATATTGCGAACCACGCCAACCACCTAATTGACTTTGAAAATGCACGCTTAATTGACAAGGGCAATCATCGTGTCCGTAAGACTTTGGAATCCTGGCATACTGCGAAAACAATCAATGCCGACAATAAGTCAAAACCATTGCCTAGGCAATATTCCATTCTTTTATAACTATTCATCATTTTTTAAATTCACTTTCAGCTTTCACACATTTTTTACCGCATGTTTTTACTGTTTGTTCGTTTTTTCACACATTTATTGCTTATATTTTCCATTTTAGCGACTGGTAGCCGAAAGCTTACCGTTTTAAATCTTGTTAACCAGAGAACGTTTTTCAGTTAATATGTTTCATCCTGGTTACTCCTCCATCTTCAAACACACGTTCATTGTTACTCATTCCTTGCAAACTCACTCGCACAAATTCGTGGGCAAAAACTCCCTGAGGTGTGATCATGACTCGAGCGAGGTAAACTCAAGCCTTTCTATAAAATATAATTTTCAGATTAAGAAGACCTAATAATACAAACAACAACAACAACAGACCAAACAAACGAATCAACAAAAAAAAAAAAAAAAAACAAGTCAAAAACAGTAGATGGCATCCTTTTCTTGGTACCAGTGTTGTCATCCTCCTCAGCAGACAACTACTTCGGCTGGGGAAAGGAGGATAGACTGAGGAGGTAAAAAGGAAGTGGAGGGGAAGGGGAAAGAAGGCGCATTGATCTCTTTGCTCTACAGGATACTTACTAATCGCCCTGCTTGCATATGATCACGCTGCGCAGATTCTAGAGTTACCTGGAAGGAGGCGACAGTTTTTGTGGTTAAAAAAGATCCTCAACAAACTTGTCAAAGTTTGCTTTGCTCGGAGCAAGTTCAGGAGGGAAAATCTACAGCTCTCAGTTTTTAAAACGTGAAGATGAACTCTAACAAGAATAATGTCGCGATGGACTAGGGCAGCATTAGCAATTCCTTGTAACATCCGTCCCCGGCATCCGCCCTGGCCGTCGACTAAGCAAGTCATGACATGTAATGGTAGCCGTGTTCTGTCGTGTTACCAAACGTGAACAGCTTAACAATCTAGACTGCGAGTAGTCTCTAATTCTGGCGATCGTCTCCTCGAAATTTCGCGCGTGTGTGTGTATTTCTCCCGCACCACAGTGGCCATCGCCAAAATTAGAGACTACTCGCAGTCTAAAAAAATCGGCTTCATTTGCCAAACACGCGCTTTGCTGAACATGGGCAAAAAGGTTTCAGGTGCGCGTTAAATTTCCAGAAAAACCCTACATTGAAGAAAAAGCCGGGATTAATAAGCCTTTTTTCCTGCGGCAATATACACATCAGATCGCGTCCATGACAACAGTAATTGTCCTTTTACTCCTATTCAGATCCACCAAAAATAACATACATCTCTCCTGACCAGATAGTAAATAAGACAGATATAGTGCCTCTAAACTGTACAGCAGATGGTAATCCAGACCCAAACATCACCTGGACATCACCTGGTGGTTCTAAAATCAGTTTTGAATCCACTTTTACTCTGAACATCACAAGTAAACTGGTTGAAGGCAACTACAATTGTACTGCTGATAATGGAGTTGGAACTCCTCTCAATGTAACAGTCAACATCACTGTACAATGTGAGTTAATAGTTAAAACATGTACACGTGCGTTTTCTCTCTACAGCTTTTACTCTAACAATAAATAAGAGGAAATTCGTTCATCTGTTAAATGTTAGGCCAGTGATTTCTTAACCATATTGTATGAGTAGAATGTTAACTTAAGCTCTTGTTTCGCTGTATCATCCAATAAACACAAAACTGGAGTCTAGTGTGAGTGAAAACATTGTTGTTGTGAATGAAAATTTTAATTATCGCTTCTACAGAGGGCAAGAGATTTTGTTTAACACTACAGTTGGCAAAAACAGTGATCATTATAAAACCGCAGCCAGTGAGAGAATAAGCCAAGACCCAAGCAAAATAGCCCTCCTTATTGAACAAAAAAAGTTTATTTGTTTTGAAAGTCATCAATTGTGTCCATTCATCTGTTTCATGAGAGCATCTTAAAACAAAAATCGATTAAGTGTTAAATTACACTCTTTGTTAGCGGAGCACCATGGGTAAGGAAATCTGGTAACCCATCCATGAGAGAGATTTTGGCTCTGACGTCGGCGTCCGTCTGTCCGTCCGTACGTACGTACGCACGCACATCCGTACAGACCATGGGGTGGTGGGGGGGGGGAATGCCAAGGGGGCTTTTCTTGTCGCGAAATCGTGCGGTACTTTTGGGGAACCAGCGTTTTTCTTGGCGGGAAATCATATGACTATCGTCGCTTTTAAAAAAGAGTTTTCCTTAAGGCCTTAAGGTGATTCCAACCAAGTGCATTGCGCATCCTTTCTGGGCATTATTTTTTGCATGTTTAGCCTGTGCACCGCGGAACGTGTTAGGTTTTCCGAGAAAGCTGAGCTGTTCAAAAAAATAAATGGTCGTTTTCTCCTAAAAGAGCTCGGTGACTCCCATTTATTAATATATAAATTCAAATGGCACACGGTTGAGTTAATAATTCTGCTTTGAGATATTTTTATTTAAATGCCGAAAAAACACGTTTTTAGGTACAGCAGGGTATGTAAGCACGCGGCAAATTCTTTAATTTTTTTTCAAATCTTTAATTCCTGTTCAACTAAAATAGTATACAATGCAAGATGAATGTCTATTTTGTTGAACTGCTCCAATATTTAAAAACAAGCAAGGACTTATATTGGAAAACGCGCTCAGATTTGAGACAGATGTAGTCTTGAATATTTTGCCATGCTCAGCCGATTTCACTTGCGTGGACGGACCCACGATGCGGGAAGTGTAACGCGAATTAAGTTTTAAGTATAGACTGGTGGGTTTTCGAACAAACATTTTTCACAAAATAATTTATCTGTTTGTTCATTCATAACGGTAGGTCAAAGCACAGTCGCAAGACAACAGCATCTAATTTGCAGCATCACTCTATCAGTGAGATGTCGGCGAATAATTGTTTTCAATTTTGACTGTCGGGTCCTTCTTTTGACGCTATTGTCGATTTTCTTGTCTTAGAAGTTTCGATAGTAATAATCTTTTAGGCGAGGCAGTTGTTGTCCTAAAGCTATTTTATCCGAAAAGCGTTACTCGAAACGCCCAACTTTAAGCTTATATACTTCACAACCGCGAAACTTTTGTCATAGTTTAAAGCTGGTTTGGTGTTTGTTTGTTTTTAATCTTGATAGACTCTAGTTAGAGAACTATATATAAAAGTTATTTAAGTAACTATAAGGAAAGCAGTCTTCAGTTTAAAGCTATTTTATCCGATAAGCTTCCAAAAGCAGTTCTGTGTGTTCCTCAAACAGCCTGAATTTACTTCGCGTCTGCTAAACTTACGCTATATTCCTTCGATAATTTACCGGTGCTTAGAAGCTCATATATTTTCTACTAGACTAATAGTGGTAGTTCTTGTTATTAGTTAACATCCGAACGCGATGCAAACCCAAAAAGATAACACATTCACTTTCGAGTAAGTTATATTTTGTTGTTGTAAATGAGCGCCGTTTCAAGTTCATTCAAGCGAATAGCCAATAATCCGAGGAGATTGACAAGCCTTGACAGTTAATGACAGGATATGGAAACATTGCAAACACCAAACAAGACGGATCGTTAGTAGAATATGTTTTCAGTTTGATGCCTGAAAAAGAAAATAATAAAGCTGTGCTCAGCTAGAATGTCCTTTCTAGCTTAAATTCACAGAACAGATTCCCAAAATATTGGAGGACAATTCGGAACCCTTTGTGGCTTTTTGAGAATCGCATTTTGAAAAAGAGCGAGCCAAAAATTCCCCGAAATATATTTGAGACCAAAAAAGGACTATCTTAGTTATTACCTTGTTTTTCAGAATTGTTTTTGGTCGGCCCCTTTAGTCACCTGAAAATCTTAAGGCTCTGTTTACAGACGTTTTAATGTTATTTTAAATTCAAATATTTCTGTTTGCAAGCGTTCACTTGTCATTGTTCCTTTTTATGCTTTTTTAAAACTGGCAGATTCACCAGTGATCGTCACTACTCCACTACCTCAACCCATTGTTGAGGGCAGCGGGGTTATCTTGTTTTGTAATGTCACTGGTAATCCACAGCCCACCATTACTTGGACTATAGAAGGAAGCAACATTGTACTCTCTTCATCTGAGACTCTTACTTTGACAAATCTGATGAGAGGAGATAATGGAGCAGTCTACAAATGTAAAGGGCAAAACACTGTTGGATCAGCCGAAGCCAGTGCCACGATTACTGTGTTGTGTAAGTATTCTTTATGAAGTTATAGTGGTTGGGTGGAGTTACACTGGTGAATCCTAAGATAACTGTTACAATTTTTTTGCGTACCGGTATTTGAGTACCGGTAATACATTGTAAACAAATGTAATGTGTTTTAAATGTCACTATGGTGTCTGTCTGGTTTACAACCATTAACACACGTCTAACCACTAAGTCCAATGTGCTTTATCATAGTGTGCAGCATTTAAGAGTTGTGAATACGCACAGAAACGAAAATACCGCAATAAGCGTGCGCCCCGCAATTTTAATAATTTGTAGAGGTCTCGGAAAAATGAAAGCTTATTCGTAAAAAATACGCAAACGTATTTCGCAACTTTTCGCTAAATAGCCACAATTTATGCCCGAGCTTTATACCTGAGTGCGCTAACGTCCTCACCAGGCCCTTTTCTGTCGTCAAAAAGGTCGTAATTAGAAAGTGGCCATCTTGAATCAGTTCCATTGATTTAGAGGGACATACGGTATACAGTTTACCGTCTTGACTCGGAAATCAGCAGCAGCAACATTAGGAGGATACAATATTGCTTACGAAGAAACAAGTAAGTATGCTGTGGAGATATCGAATAACTAACGTAGGTGACGGCTAATTTTGCAGTGAACTTTTTACGAATAAGCTTTCATTTTTCCGAGACCTCTACAAATTATTCAAATTGCGGAGCTCACGCTAATTGCGGTATTTTCGCTTCTGTGCGTATTCGCAACTCTTAAATGCTGCACAGTATGATAAAGCACATTGGACTTGGTGGCTGGTCGTGTGTTAATGGTTGTAAATCTTGCACGTCAGGGTTGCTGGTGCTTACAACTCTCTAATGCAGACCGAAGTCTTTTAAATTTCCTGTTTTCAGTCCCTCCGCCTAATTCTAATTGAGTTGTGGTCCATTCCGGTTCATTCCGGTCCATTACGGTATCATTCCTGCCCATTCCGGGTTATTCCACCTCATTCCTTTCCGTCCCTGTGTCTAGTAACGTCCTTAATTGGTTTTGAGATGGAATCATGTTTTTATAATAACAAGTAAGGGACACGAAGCAATGGAATCTATTCATCGTTGTTCAGAAAACGATATAATGTGAGCAGTAATTACTGTTGATCATAATAGAAAACCTTATTAATCGTAAAAAATCGTAAGCGCAATACTTGTAAACTCAAACTTTGGCACCGGTTCGTCAGAGAAAGTTTTGATCTTTGCTAACTTTGATCTTTGAAAATAAAGAACTAAACTAAGTGCCACAGTATACAAGTCGTATCCGAGACATCATCGCATCATAATGTCGTCTCTAACGCCTTATCTAGGTATCCAAACGCCTCGAAGTCATTTAAAAAAACTCGAGTGCACCTCGTGTTTGTATACATGTATTCCGATGAAACATACTTTCTCGTGTTCGATATATTTCATCAAAGGTCTTTCTAACCTGATACTTATGGTGAATTTCTGGTCTGCGCTTTGAGTGTGCAGCTGCACTTCCAGGGTCGGAAGCCCAGCGACCCAAATCACCGGTTTTCTTAGCAATAAAGCTTCGAAACTGAAAACGTCGAAGCTCTAGGTGTTTCATGTCATTTTGTTGTCTAACCTTTGCCTTTGCTAGGTGCCCACTGGTTACCCTGTTTGAAACATTGATCCTTACGCAGAACTAAAAAACGTTCTTGTTAGGTCAGTAGTCACTCACACATTAAAAGGTACCGCAGCTATTTTATTGCATGCTTGTGCTTTTATTGCAGATCAACCAACTGCTTCAGTACTGACTACTGTTCCAAGTAACAACACTGTACTTCGCGGAAGTAATATATATTTAATCTGCAATACAAATGCCAACCCTAGTGCTCATATATACCAGTTTTACTTTAATGGAGCTCCGATTGGTAGCAGTACCTCAGGTGTGTTCATCGTGGATGTTGAGGAAGATGGAGTGTACACCTGTGTTCCTATCAACATAGTTGGCACAGGACACAACGTTACCGTCAGCGTCACTGCTCTTGGTGAGTAGTATGTATAAGCGCTATGTTGCTTTGGGTTAAACGCCGTCTTTTCTTGTGTTTGCGTGTTTCGCTTGTAGGTTCAAAGTTAATGTGAAGTATTAATTTTTGTATTACCCTTTTGTAACACATCCGGTAAACCCGAGTCCGTCACATATCAAAGTCTGAACTCAATTCGCTACCGCTATGTTCAGTGTGTCGTAATTTAATACTTAGCACTTGTGACGAGTGGCACAAACTTGGGACAACTGTGACACACTATCTGGGAATCTTGCAAAAGACTGGTGTTCTGTGCGCTCAGAGTAGTACTCTTTTTATTCACTTCCTTTATGTATCTGTGGATAAGCGTTCTACAGAACTCGCCTTTAATTTGGCAATCTTTGTTACTATTTTACTTTTTTAGGAACTGAAATTCAACTTGAACTGACAGTAATGGAGCAAAACGGAGCAGAGGTTGTATATCAGCCGGAATATCAAGATTTGACCAATGGACTAACAAGAGAATTTGTTAAGGCTTTCGAGAAGGAGGTACACGTCATGGCAATTGACATCTGCATGCGTAACAACCAACT
Organism: Siderastrea radians; assembly: GCA_964017195.1. NCBI lineage: Eukaryota > Metazoa > Cnidaria > Anthozoa > Scleractinia > Rhizangiidae > Siderastrea > Siderastrea radians. The sequence continues at coordinate 9,971,297 of OZ024895.1, read as the reverse complement.
GGCGTTCAGTGCTGCCGGTTTAACTGCTTCTTCGACATGTTTGCTCTATGAAGCAATACAACAGGATGAATTGAAATAAGAGTATGATCTGCAAACTAACCTAATTATCTGAGAAGAAAGTACCGGAGGCACCAATGATTATTAAAACTCGTGATTGTTGCGATACGTGTTTAAGTTTCGCTTAACTCAGGACTGAGCTATTTTAAAACACTTTGAAACGTAGCTCAGCACATGCGACGTACAATCCATAATGACGCACAAGATGTCGGTAAAAAACAAAAAAAAAACGAACAAGATAGTAGGATAGGTTACTCAACCATGTACAACCTTCGACCGACCCACAAAACTGCAGGAAAAGCCTAACAATATTGAAGCAGTACTTAAGAGCGACTTTCAGTAAACATCGAGCATTCGGCGCCAGAAGTTGAAAAATCGATTTCTTTCATATTTTGCACATAAATGGGTATTGGTAAAACTAGAAACCTGATGTGGTTCGTTTTCCCCAGAAGCGCCTTATTTTCGACAAAAAAAAACGAGGAAATCGATTCTCGGACCGAGAATCGATTTCCTCGCTTTTTTCGTCCATGCGGTTCGGAAGGTCAAAATCACAGGAAATTAATCTTAAAAATCAGTACTATAAACTTGCATCGCGCTGGTAAACTAAAGCGCGGAAAAAGGGATAGGCACTTCTTATCAACAGAGCAAGTCTTTTTCATTAACTAGGACAGCAGTAGCGAAATTTAATGAGCACAAACAATTTCAAACTAAAAAGCAGGTTCTGATGTTTACGTAGAAACTGATTTGGAACCTAACTTCTGTGAAATAATTTAACAGGTGCCATAACCCCAATGGTCTCAATCCTCAGTCAATAGACTGTAGAAACATTGAACTAAACTATACCTTGAAACTGGATTGGGTTATCCATGTTGCTGTCTTTGGGAAAACTTGGAAGACAGTGAATTTAACAAATGGGGCTTAATGAAGTTCAACTTTGCCTCATCCCGAAATAAACCAAAATTTTCGTGTTAAGCTACACAATCTCTCTTTTCTTCGTCGTTGCTTGATGTTTGATGATGGCTTAAAACTAAAATGCTCGGTTGATCTCAAAAAAGGTAGAGGAAAAAGAGAAAATTGAACGATACTGGTGATATCGTTGTGAGCTCTCTGTGCAAACCACGACAAAATGTGACATCTAATATGCTACACCTGTGACGTCATATATCCAAATTTGGTTAAACAATTTAGTCACGGTATTTGGTAACGCAATGCAAACAAATGTACAGAGAATATTTGCACACGAAGGAACAGAAGTTTGGAAACGTGAAAATCGCCCATTTCGGGCTTTTTCTTCCTCTTTTTGGAACGCAAAAGAATGTTAACGCTGGAAATTAACAAGAATGAAGTAGAGCGAGCCCGTTTGGTTAAAGAAGCTGTTTTTGTATACGGCAGAATTCAACTTCACTAAGCCCCACTTGTTAAAACTTTGCTGAGTTCGAAGTGGTCCCTAACAAAGAAGCATGGATAACCCAAGCCAGTTTCAAGGTATGGTTTATTTCAGTGTTTGTGCTGTCTATTGAATGAGGATTGAGACCATTTAGAATTATGGCACATGTTAAACTATTTCACAGAAGTTAGGTGCCAAATCAGTTTCTACGTGATCATCAAAACCTGCCTTTTAGTTGGAATTGTTGTGTTCAGCAGATTTCGCTACTGCTGTTTCACAACTGTCTGGTTAATGAAAAAGACTTGTTCTGTCGATAGAAAGTGCCTATCTTTTTCTCTGCGCTTTAGTTTACCAGCGCGATGCAGTTTATAGTACTGATTTTCAAGATTAATTTCCTGTGATTTTGACCTACGGAATCCGAGAATCGATTTCCTCGTCTTTCTTCGAAAATAAAGCGCTTCTGGCGAAAACGAACCGCACCAGGTTTCTAGCTTTACTAATACCTAATTATATGCAAAATACGAAAGAAATCGATTTGTCAACTACTGCTGCTAAATTGAAATTTTGCTTGATTTTTACTGAAAGTCACTTTTAAAACTGAGTTTAAAGATTTCATCTCGGGATTGGAATTGTGTGCCATAAATCTGAAAACGACTAAGTTTACTTTTTCTCGCCAATTTGTATTAATATGTGCCATTTCTATGTCGCTGTGTCTCAACATTTATGCCTTGCAGGTTGATAAATTATACGAGAATAAGGCCAGTTACAGCAGACCAAACGTTACTGGACTCAGGTTGGTAACTGCTGACTTGATATAAATTTTCTTTGTTTTAATGGTATGGTTGCAATTTGGTCAGTTGTTTTCTTATCTTCATTCGCAGGAAAGGCAGTGTTATTGTGTCTTTTATCTTGCTTTTTAAAACTCCTGTTACAACAAATGAAGGACTTGCTGAACTGAAGGTTGCAGTAAGTCAGGGAACCATCGGCGCCTACAAAGTAAGCACACTGAAAATTATTCAACAAGTTAATCCTACATTCAAGTCTTGTGTTTCACCTACAATGGCATCTTCTCCACCTACAAAGTGCACTACTATGGGCCCATCAGGTAAGCGGTATATTTTGATCTGACAGTGTCGTTTGTAGCTAATGAGATGTAGCAATCGCAATTTTCTGGGTGCTTGTAGGTGTCAATGTTCACTACATAGAAATAATTGGTATTTTTTGCAGCTCATCGTTTTAAACGTTAGGTGCAGGTTTTCCGTGTAATCGTAAGAATCTATCACTTGAAACAGTTGATATTACAACAACAACAACAACAACAGCAACAACAAAACAATAGCAACAACAACAAAAAACAGGTATAGATAAGCTCAATTGCCTGTTGCTTTTATTATAGATTCATGTTACTGATTTTCTTGTTTGCATTCTTTTGTTAACTTTATTTCTTTTAACATTGATAGTGATGAAGAATTTCTCTTTTACTAATCACCCAAGTTTCTACGAGTGGGTTGTCAGGCAGTTTACATAGATCAGTTATAAATAGCTTTCTGACTGTTTTAGTAGACTACGCTGGGAAATGCTATAATTTTGCTAGTATCATCCTACTACCATCCATTTAAGTCAACAGCAACATTGGTTTATCTCCGAGAAGTAATTGTGTCCGTTAACTCTACGGGGCGATTAGTTAAGTCTAAGATGGACGTGCTTATAATTTGCTAGTTGGCTTTTTAGTATGTGTTACACGTCTTCGCAACATTGTTTGCGATACATGACGCTATAGTTAACACATTTGGGTTGACCGGTTTAATTACGAGTTAAACCTTGGCTAAACCTCGTTGAAATAATCGGCTGTTCATGTTGGGTTTCAATGTAACCTTTCTTAAATTTTTATTCTAATTTTTTTCTCCACAGAAAGCGCACGCTCCTGTAATGATGCCATTTGGGGAGCTGTAACTGGAGCTCTTGTGTTTATCATCATTCTCCTCATTATTTACATAATCTGGGAGCGTAAGAGAGGCAAGTCTTTTTTCTCTTTTATTTGAAATGTTATGTTGTTCCAATTAGTCCATGCCTTTTAACCTTCTTTACTGAATGAAGAATTTTTTCTCGATTTCTAGGATTTGGGGAAAAACGAAGGTAAGATTGTTCTTTTCTAGAAAAGAATGAAACAGTGACGTGTTTTATGATCCCTTCTTTGTTTTAATTATCGAAAGAAGTCAGTGCAACTTGGACTTCTTACACTGTAAGTCCCTAAATAAGTCCTTGTTTACAAATGGGCGACGTTATCCACTGTGTAAACCTGACAAAAACATTGATTAAATAAACAAATAAATAAACTAATAAAAATTAATAAATTAACTGTTTATTTTTTATTTGTGTGTTTATTTGATTATTTATAACTGCGATAGACTAGTATGGGCAGTGAAGCAAGTAGCATTAAGATGTTCATTATAGTGTACCCAAAGTAAGATTTTCCCTTGCAACTTGATTGCAAAGAACTAAACATTATGACAGCTTGTATTGACTTTCTTCCTCACGTTGCTTTTGTATCATCATTAGACCGTATGAAGTGCCCCTTGACGATAAAGGAGTGTACGACGTAAGTCTACGTGTCTTGCTAACCTTATCTAGAAATAAGGCCTCCTAATTGTTTCACTGAACACATAGAGAGAAGACCTCTTTATGTTAATGAGGTCAGGCTAAATATAAATTCTAAAAAAAAAACCCAACTCTTCTTAAAGTTTAAGTATAAAATAAGGCCCAAGTGGACTCAGCAGATATTAACCTTACGACATATTGTCCTTAAGGTAATTTTTTCTGCAGCTTGGAAACACGACATTGTGCAAGTTACGAGAATTAATTATGCCATAGGAATTAGTAATATAGTTATGCAACAGTATTATATAGCTCCAGCGTTTTAAGTGTTTAGTTTTTCTTTTAATTTTTTTTTTGTTCTTGGTGAACCTGTAAAGTAGCTTTACATGTAATGACATATAGCACATTTGCACTATGCGATTGCATAATGTTTTTGAGAGAGAGAGAAAAAACGCGTACTTACTTCTTTCAGAATGAAATAGCAATGAACGACGTTACACCAATTCGTGTTCATCCAAGCAATTCTACACAGCGGCTAACTCTGCCAAGCGGCCCCGCCTGCATGGACCTGCAAGAAACATGTCGAACTGGAAGCCATGGCACAGATCAGTCAAGACCAAGCAACCCACAGCCGCAAAGTCTATCTCAAGGAACTGATTATGCGCCACTTAATCCAAGGACACGTTCTTGGGAGGTAGCACGAGATCACGTGACTATAGAAAAGATCATTGGTAAAGGTGCTTTTGGTCAGGTTGCCAAGGGAACAGCTATGGACCTTCCAGGAAGGCCTGGGAAGACAACAGTGGCTGTTAAAATGCTCAAATGTAAGACATTTTTCTTTTGAAGCTTTTTTCTTGGGATAAAATGACAATTCCAAAAGCTAAGCGTATCTCTTCTGGGAAGAGGTTGATTTCAATCATACTTTCCAAAGCCGCATCATTTAATAGGCAAGACTAGTGGTAGTGAGAGGTATTCACAAAATTCTTCCAGACTGGTTTAGAAACAATTTTTTTAAAGTTTGTTAGGCTCAACGCAAAACTGATAGAAGATGCAAGGCTCTGTTTAATAGTATTGTTTCGCTGATGAGCAGTAAAAAAATGCTATCCACTTATGAAACTACTTTAAGGGGGAGGCTCTTAATTACCATACTGCTGCTGTAGAAAGTTCCTAACCTCTTAACTTCTACAGACAAGCTGCTTGGCGGTCTTTGTTCCATATAAACAGTCTACAAGATTTTTGAGTGACAACCATATTTGGCAGTTCACGTGACCTGTACAGAAAAAGCGCTAAGGCACAAACCGCATAAAGTTTTGGTTATCAAAAACAGTGCCAAAATTTAACAATGATCAAGATGCAAATCTGACGCATTGATTTCTTGAATTTTGAATTCTTGTAGAAGTTATGACGTCATTAGTAGGTAAATACAGTGAAATTCCGATTTTTCGAAGCTCCAAGGGAAATAGAAATTGTTTCGAGAAATCGGGAGCTCAAATCACACCTGTTTTATTGTGGTATTGTTTTATAAGATCCAAGAAGGCAGACAACAACGGTATATGACTCTTGCTAATGTGTGAAGCATCTTTATTTACCAACAAAACGTGCATTTAAAACAAAACGAAAATTTAAGGATATAAGCCAATTTCAGCAGAACAAAAACCAGTACTGTACTGATACTTGTGTCTGTAATTTTGCGCATACTCTTGACTGCATTTCCTTCCCTTTACTGTATCAGAAAAAAAGTACCCTGTACTCCACTGTTTAAAGGAACAGCAAAATTTATTAATGTGCTACGGCAAGAGCTTGAAAAATGCAACTAAACGAAGGAACTTTGATCATGTACAGTAATTCAAGACCCTCGATTGTGTAACAACGGCGTTGTAGTTTCTTATGACTTCAATGACAGGTTTGTCACTTGCTTTGTAATAAAAAAAAATGCGTGAAAACACCTTCTCCGGAACTTATTAAGAGCGACTTTCCGTAAACATCGAGCATTCGGCGGCAGAAGTCGAAAAATCGATTTCTCTCATATTTTGCACATAAACGGGCATTGGTAAAACTAGAAACCTGATGTAGTTCGTTTTCCCCAGAAGCGCTTTATTTTCGAAACAAAAAAGAAGAAATCGATTCTCAGGTCCGAGAGATCAAAATCACAGGAAATTAATCTTGAAAATCAAAACTATAAACTTGCATCGCGCTGGTAAACTAAAACGCAGAGAAAAAGATAGTCACCTCTTATTAACAGAACAAGTCTTTTGCATTAACTAGACAGTTACAAAACAGCAGTAGCGAAATTTAATGAGTACAAACAATTCCAAACTAAAAGGCAGGTTCTGATATTCACGAAGAAACTGATTTGGAACCTAACTTCCGTGAAATAATTTAACATGTGCCGTAACCCCAAGTGGTCTCAATCCTTGTTCAATAGACAGTAGAAACATTGAACTAAACTATACCTTGAAACTGGCTTGGGTTATCTATGCTGCTGTCTGTGGCAAAACTTCGAACACAGCGAATTTTAACAAATGGGCTTAATGAAGTTCAACTTTGCCCCATCCCGAAATACACCAAAATTTCCGTGTTAAGCTACACAATCCCTCTTTTCTTCGTCGTTGCTTGATGCTTGATGATGGCTTAAAACTAAAATGCTCGGTTGGTCTCAAAAAAGGTAGAGGGAAAAGAAAAAAATGAACGATACTGGTGTTATCGTTGTGAGCTCTCTGTGCAAACCACGACAAAACGTGACATCTAATATGCTACACCTGTGACATCATATATCCAAATTTGGCTACACAATTTAGTCACGGTATTTGGTAACGCAATGCAAACAAATGTGCAAAGAAAATTTGCACACGAAGGAGCAGAAGTTTGGAAACGTGAAAATCGCCCATTCGGGCTTTTTCTTCCTCTTTTTGGAACGCAAAAGAATGTTAACGCTGGAAATTAACAAGAATGAAGTAGAGCGAGCCCGTTTGGTTAAAGAAGCAAATTTTCCCGTGTTTTTGTGTACGGCAAAATTCAACTTCACTAAGCCCCATTTGTTTAAACTTTGCTGAGTTCGAAGTGGTCCCAAACAAAGAAACATTGATAACCCAAGCCAGTTTCAAGTTATGGTTTATTTCAATGTTTGTGCTGTCTTTTAATGAGGATTAAGACCATTTAGAATTATGGCACATGTTAAATTATTTCACAGAAGTTAGGTACCAAATCAGTTTCTACGTGATCATCAAAACCTGCCTTTCAGTTTGGAATTGTTTGTGTTTAGTAGATTTTGCTACTGCTGTTTTAGAACCGTCTAGTTAACGAAAAAGACTTGTTCTGTCGATAGAAAGTGCCTGTCTTTTTCTCTGCGCTTTAGTTTACCAGCGCGATGCAAGTTTATAGTACTGATTTTCAAGATTAATTTCCTGTGATTTTGATCTCTCGAACCCGAGAATTGATTTCCTCGTTTTTTTCGAAAATAAAGCGCTTCTGGGGAAAACGAACCACATCAGGTTTCTTGGTTTACCAATACCTAATTATATGCTAAATACTAAAGAAATCTATTTCTTAACTACTGCCGCGAAATTGAGATTTTGCTTGATTTTTACTGGAAGCCGCTCTTAATTGCATTCAGGTGTATACAGCCATTTCAATTAACGTTGTCGGATTTTAAAGCCTCGAGCTTACGCGACAAGATTGAAAGTTACTATGGGTAGCTGTACATCTTGTGTGATTCGGCTGTAATTTTATTGTTTTCCCTGCCATAGCCTAAGGTTTGGTAAATCTATTAATAAATTACCTATGTCACCTTGCGGTCTTGTCGCGAAGATTGTCCAACAACGTTAATTGAAATAGCTGTATGTGGCTAAAACGGTTTTTGTTGATTCCTTAGTTTTCAAAGTTGAAAGGAAGAAAGAATTAGTTCGAAATATCGGGAGTTTAAGAAAATCGAGCATTCGAAAAATCGGGGTAAAGTTACAGTGACTGAAGCAAATCCGAGGGAAACGACTTTTGGTGCGAAAAATCGGGAGTTTCGAAATATTTGAGTGTTCGAAAAATCGGGATTTCACTGTATATACATTTTCTACAGTAGTTTTTCTATTTTTTTTGGTTTTAACAGTAGTTCCTTACCTCGCATTATAAGGAAAGGCTGAGTTATCTCCGATTCGTGAAAAAATCTGAACTCTACCTACTTTTCTCCGGTTTTAGGGATTTTTCTTTCTAATGCGCGGTTGGGACTGGCACTAGCTACGTAGGAGCGATATGTGTTTCGAAAATTCAGATGCTTATCCCCAATCTAGCGGGAAAAAAACACTACAAAACACTGTAAACAACGATGTTGTGATGTTCCTGATACTTTTCAGCTAATGCACCCGAGTCAGACAAGAAAGACTTGTTATCAGAACTTGAAGTGATGAAGACGCTTAAACCTCATCCTCACGTCATCAAACTTCTGGGATGTGCAACTCAGTCCGGTAATGAATTAACAGTAATTACTACGTGGGCATTCGGTTAACTGTTTCTTATTTTGCATGATAACCTTATGTGGACTGGATGTTTTTTACCCTGTAGGGGACATCAAGTCACTAGTATATAAAATTTTGTTTTAGAATAAGCTCAGACGTTTAAGGACATTCATATCTTCCAGAGCCACTGTTGGTATTGATCGAGTATGTGCCTTATGGGGATCTCCTCGGGTACCTGAGAAAGAGCCGTGGATTAAATGACACTTATTACAAAGACCCGGATATCAAACCCCAAACCAGTCTGATGTCACAGCAGCTGGTGAAGTTTGCTTGGCAAATCGCTGATGGGATGAGTTACCTTGCCTCAAGATCTGTGAGTGTATTCATCATTCTTATGTTTTTAACTGTTATTACATGTTGTTACTTTTGCAAAATCATTACAAAGTCTGCTTTATTCAAATTTTCTCTGACAACTTTTACATCACTGGATGCAAAATTACAATACCTTCTGACTTAGCAATGTGGTATCGCTGATTCTTGACTACATGGGCCCTTAATTTCGGTGTGTATCCATCTGAACAGTTTAACAAGATTTTGTCAGGTGAAGCCGTGTTCACGATGATAACGTTTCCGTTGTAAATAAACACCATTACACACACTATAGCCACTTGCAACTTCATCAAAAAATAACAACAACAGCGTCAACAACAATCACAACTACAACAAAACGAGGTAAAACGTCAACATTAATTAACAATAGCAACATCAACAACGAAATAAAATCTGGAAAACGTCCTATTTATTCATAGAATTAAAATTGTCTCAAGAAAAATAAAATTTAAATGCTTGCTCGCCGCAGATATTATGTACTAGTTTCTCATTGGCTACAGAGAAGTATATATTTTTGTGTAACATAATCCGGAAAAGTGTAACACGTGACATGAGGGACTAAGGCCATGAAAAAAATTCGCAGCATGCATTCATTAAACGCATTATTTTGCGCGAGTCATTTCTGTCAGCAACGTAGAGAATTATATCAACACGTGCGATCGGTATGTGTCCTTGCGGTTACTTAACAGTATGACATACATTAAGGTTATGAGAAAAGCGATCACACCGTGAGGCAAAAATTATTACAGGAAAGAACGAGCGCAGTCAGCGCAAGTGCGTGAATTTTCTGGTGAGTTTGTCTGTTTTTCGGGTAACCTCCTTTCAGCTCTGTCGAATTCCAGCAGCACGAAGGGTTTAGGTCCCACGACTTGTCACCATACGCCAGGAAACGAAACCTAAAACAGGACCAGAGAAGTATTCAGTCTTGTCACGCCGTTTGTAATGATGTGGTCCCACATGTGTTCGTCGTTTCAGTTTTATGGTATATTTTCTTTGCTAGACCACTACTTTAGTCCTCTGTGACAATCAAAACCAGCTTATGCATGCAATTGCGATTTTAGTAGATTTTCCCGGTCAGGCTGTAAAAAAAGAATTTTAATTTTGTGTGAGAATTATCTGGCGGGAATTTATTTCAACATTACGTAAACCTGCAAATTCTCCTCGATGCCTCGTCGAAAACTGAAAGTTCATACTTGCCTTTACTAAGTTGCGTTGCAGATTTGCATGTAGGTCGAGCAAGAACCCGACATCGATCAACTAATCAGGCTACTGACTTTTATGTGAAGAAATGTATGTTAGAGGACGTATGGGAAGTGGTGACGCTTTCACGACTCCAATTATAGTTTATTCGAGCTGCACTGGTAACATGTATTAAACATTTCCCAGCCGAGAGTCATTGCGTTTCCTTTTGATATTTTACCTACTTTATTTCAAGTATAGAAGTTTTTCAACCTAAACACTCTAGCGACGGCATGGGTAATACCAGGCTTTCTTCAAAGCATATTGAATATGTGTTTTGCGTGTAACACAATGGTGGCGGCGGGAAATGTAAGGTTTTGAAAATCGCGCGCGTCTTAACGACGACCGGTCCACGAAGCTATGGAATCAAAACAAAAAGAGACGAGAGACCTTTGGTAAGTGGCAATAAGAATTACGATTTCGTATCCATGTATACCTTAGGGCGAAATATTAACATCGCGCTCTAGCTTTATTCTGATTTTCTAAGTAATATGCTGTACCTGGAAAGTTGATCGCTATCGTTGCGCTTTAGCCGATTGTTTTCCTTCGGTATGGTGTACCTGGAAGCGTTATTTTTAACATCGCTCTTAGCTTTTTCTGTCTTCCTTGGGTGGCATATACCTGGAAGCGGAATTTCTAACATCGCTTTTTAGCTTATTCTGTCTTCCTTGGGTAGCATATACCTGGAAGCGGAATTTCTAACATCGCTTTTTAGCCTATTCTGTCTTCCTTGGGTAGCATATACCTGGAAGCGGAATTTCTAACATCGTGCTTTAGCTTATTCTGTCTTCTTTGGGTAACATATACTTGGAAGTGGAATGTCTAACATCGCTTTAAAGCTTATTCTGTCTTCCTTGGGTAGCATATACCTGGAAGCGGAATTTCTAACATTGCTCTTTAGCTTAATATTCTGTCTTCCTTAGGTAGCATGCATATACCTGGAAGATTCTGTTATTTGTGCAATGAAAAGGAAGCAAAACAAAACAAAAGATAACCGATTGCCAGGTTTTCATGTACAATCAATGTACATTGAATGTTACGTTGTATTACGGCTCTAAAATCATCATATTTTTTGAAAACCTTTTTCCGGTCCTACAGGTAGCGGGGCGGACAATTTATTCAATTCAATATTACCAGTTACACAATTGTATTCTTGAGTTTACCAACATTTTATAGCGGAGCCTGCGGGCAAAGCCCGCCAGCGGGGCTCCATTGTTAAGGGAATTTGGTAACCTATGAATCCGAGAAATTTTAGTTGTGACGTAATAGTCAGGTGACCGTCCGTACGTCCGTACATCCGTACGTCCGTCCGTCCGCACAGACTCTGTGGGAGTGGAGGGGAGTCCCAAGACAACCCAACGGGGGTAGAGAATGCCATCTTTTCATGGCGGGAAATCGCGCGGTGCTTTTGGGCAACCGGCGTTTTTCTTGGCGGGAAATTGCATGACCATCGTGGCATCGTCGCTTTTGAAAAAGAGGTTTCTTTAAAAGCTTAAGCTTCTTTAGCATTTAACGATTGTTCGAGAGTACTGAAGTTTTATACTTGACAAAAAAAAACATCTAATATCTATTAATGGAAAGAAAAAGTTCAAAAGAATACTGGTAGAAGGCGAAAAGTTCAAGTTACGAAAGCTGCCTTCAAAGGACTTCATCGCTTTGTTTTCTTCACGGCGGAGAGTTTGTCCTGTTTTGAAACACAACCGAGTAAGTGAAGTTTTTAAAGGGTCTAAGGTACATGATTTCGAGTATTACGGTGAACGAAATTACGTTTTGAAATGGAAATTTGATTTATGCCATTAGAAATGTGTCAATTACTTTTGACTTTAAAAAATTATTACCAAACACGCTCAGATTTGTGACAGATTTTTGAATATTTTGCCATGCTCAGCCGATTTCACTAGCGTGGACCAACCTACGATTTTGGAAGTGTAACGCGAATTGCATTTAAGTATAAACTTACGGGTTTTCGAATAAACTTTTTTCAAAAATGATTTCTCTGTCCATTATCTTGTGTTTGTTTATTCATAACAGTAGGACTACGTCCAGTCGCAAGACAACTGCACAAGCTTTGCTTTCAATTTTGACTGTCCGGTCCATCTTTTTGTGCAACTGTCGATGTTTTTGTCCTAGAAGTTTTCAATAGTAATAATCTTTTAAGCGAAGCAGTTGTCGGTTTAAAGCTATTTTACGCCAAAAGCTTCCGAAAACAGTTTTGTGCGTTCCTCAAAGCGCCTAACTTTATATAGGCTTACTTCGCATCCGCAAAACTTATGCCGGCATAATTTAATTAGTCTAAGGCGTGTTTGGTGTTTCTTTGTTTTGAATCTTCACGGTCTCTAGTTAGAGAACGAAATATAACAGTTATTTGAAAAACTACAAGCGAAGCAGTTGTCGGTTTAAACCTATTATATCTGAAAAGCTTCCAAAAACAGTTCTGTGCATTTTTAAAAGCGCTCGAATTTCAGACAATCTGCAGCCGCAAAACTTATGCCACAGAGTTAAAAATGTTTGGACGGTGTTTGTTTGTTTGTTTTCAATCTCGATGGTCTCAAGTTAATTAGAGAACGAAATATAAGGGTTACTTAAGTAACTATAAGCGAAGCAGTTTTGAGTTTAAAGCTATTTTATCCGGTAAGTAATGTGTGATCCTCAAAGTGCTTGAATTTTTTCGCGGCTGCTAAAACCTACGCGACATTTCTTCGATAAGTTTATTACAAGTGCTTCGAAGCTCCCCAGATCCTTTCTTAAGGGTAATCCCAGTAAAATGCCGGTGAAATGTCAGTATAAATTTTTAACCAGACTAATATTTTTATTTAGTGGCAGTTCATGTTATTTGTTAACATCCGAACGCGATGAAGACAACCCATTTAAACAGTCGAATAATTTTTATTTTGTTTTTGTAAATGAGTGCCGTTTCAAGTTCATTCAAGCGATCAGCCCATAAACCAAGGAGATTTGACAAGTCTTGACAGTTATTGACAGGATATGGAAACATTGCAAACACCAAGCAAGACGGCTCGTGAGTAAAATGTGTTCAGTTTGATGCCTGAAAAAAAAAATCAAGCTGTGCTCAACCTCCAGAATGACCTTTCGAGCTTGGTTTTACAGAACAGATCCCCAAAATATTGGAGGACAATTCGGAACACTTTCAGGCTTTTTGAGAGACACTTTTCGAAAGCGAACGAGCCAAAAAGCCCCGAAATATATTTCAGACGGAAAAGTTTCAGGACTATTTTTGGGGAACGAACACCAGTTTATTCCTTCGCGGCTTCGCTTTTAGGCTTGGCTAAATCTATATATTATCATTTGACTGACTGAAATTGAAAAAGGCTAGTAAATTAATGTTTATGCCGCTTTTTTACTACTGTATATTACTTGTATTTTAGTTTCGTTCTGCTGAGGAACAATTTTCAAAAAAGAACCGTTGTTAAAATGTGTGATCGTGTTTTGCTCAGTAAAATGGACAAAGTGCTTACTAATTAGTGTTGTATCTTCATTAATCCGGAAATTGCGGTTACTTTCATTTCAGTTTAGGGGAGCTTAAATTACTTTTTTGTGGGCGATTGCCTGATTTCCTGGTGTGTTCAGCTAAGACCTCAAGAGGCGGAGAGGTGTCAAACCTTGGCTTTGAACTACCCATGCAAATTAGCTGGCCGCACCTTCAATGTGCAGCCAGCTAATTAGCATAACATTTTTTCGCACCGTAAAGCTTGTCATGTAGCCCCCAAAACTCCCAAAATAAAGATGCTGTTTGTCATCAAGGAGTACTAATGCTGAATTATATTGTTACAGATCATCCACCGAGATCTTGCTGCTCGTAATGTGTTGGTTGGAGAAAGAGAAACGTGCAAAGTGACGGATTTCGGAATGGCCAGAGATGTGCAACAGGAAAACATTTATGAAAAAAAGACAAGGGTAAAAAAGGAACAAAAGTCATTCAAAAATAGAGATTTAAAATCTTAACTGAAATCTATCAGTTTGAAAAGTATCACTACCATTGTTAGAAGAAGCTTTCGTCAAAACAAAAATAGACGTCATTAAAACCAAGTATTATTTCCCAGCCTAGGTGAGTTCAAAAATATTGTCTAACATTACCTGATAGATAGTGAGCTTGCTTCTTTCATACGCAGTTCTTTCAGTATCAGTAAGAATGAAACTTTGCCATCTAACCGTTTAAAAAATATTATTTTCTCTGGTCTTGAGCCATTTAACTAGTTCTTAACAGTTCCATGCAATCTTTTATCAACTAGGGTCGTCTGCCAGTTAAGTGGACCGCGTATGAAGCGCTGTTGTATGGAACATATACAACTAGAAGTGACGTGTAAGTCAATTCCTGATGTGTTCGGTTTAGAAATTTGCAAAAAGAGTTAATTTGAAGAATGCTGGTATATATGTAGTCAAAATATGTTTTTTGACTGAGAGGATGTTATTAAAAAAAATTATTGTTACAAGTGCTCAGGAAATTGGTCGAATATATTCTGAATTAACCTTGACAATCTATTTTCACCAGATTAAAGTAATTTCTGTGGCATTGCTATTGATTAGAAGGTACGTTCTTCAATTTATATTTATAAATTCTTCATTCTGGATTTGTGGCAGATGGAGTTATGGAGTTGTTCTTTACGAAATTTTCACCATAGGTAAGGTATACTAGGTCGACGGTTATAAGTTCACAAATACTTAAGAAATGCGAAATAGCTGAAAGATCGCTAAAAGAAAGCGGAGGAAGAAACCATATCATTGTGTAATGTAATTTTACATAAACCTGAAAAGGAAGTGGAACACCAAGGTTGTTTCATTTTTATTAGGAGACAATCACCGTGTTCTGTTACGAATGTGCGAGTTTTTTTATGGGCTGAACAATAATGATTGGACGGTGAGGCTTGGATCAAAATTCTTTTGATTTTTTTCTTCTGTAAATATTACCTAAGTCTCGTCTCGCTCTTTCCGCATAAAAGCATTCGCAACCTACTTAAACAATGCAAAAAAAATCGGCCTCGTAATCTAGTTGTTAGTTAATACATTCAAAGTGATTTGCGGCCAGGTGAGCTATATCAATTCAGTTCTAAGGCTTTTGCCTTTTTTAGGTGGTTCACCATATCCACGAGTGGAAGGCAGGAAAATTGCAAACTTGCTTCAGGAAGGATACAGGATGCCTAAACCACAACACGTGGACGATAAATTGTGAGTCGTGCAACAGGCATTGGTTAAGATGCCTGGATATTTTCAGCATTTTGTTCCGGTTAATATTAATATAAGTATTTTAACTCGTGACGGCTCTTCGTTGCTCTCCGGTGGAGAAGCCATGATGCGTCTTATACACCTATTTCAATTAAGGTTGCTTCAGAGATGCATGATGCATGATCCTTGTTTCATAGACCGCAAAGCATCATGTTTGCTATAAATAAATGTACTGATCAGTTTTCTCGCTGCAGGCACCCTAGGACAAAACCAAATCTTAGAAATATACCTTTGCTCTTGCTTTAGGACCCCAATAGCTGGAGAAAAGCAGCCATAGATTTAACGAGCATGATGCACTGCGGTCTTTGAAACATGCATCACTGAAGCAACCTTTTTCGAAATAGGTATATACTTACTGGGAATTTAGATGACTCTCTCTGCTGTCTTGGGTTTCTTCTTTTTCTTTTTCATTGTGTCCCAGAAGGTAGCCTATCTTTATCTCAATACTTACAGCGCAAACCCAGCCTGATTTGCAAACATTATTGGGCCGATGACACAAGCCGAGCGGACTCGGTTAGGCAGACTGAATCGTTATGCCGAGATCCCGGCAGACAAAAATATCCCGGCATCGCGATTCCGGGTTCCCAGCTAGCCTGGCTGAAATTTTCCCATGTAATCGCCTTTTCCAAGCCAGAAGGGCTAACCAGGGCGTCACGTTCCTGTGACTAAATTCGCTACAAAGCAAAATGGCTCGCCATTTAATCGAATCACATTAATATTGATGTCCACCTCTCTCCGGGGGGGGGGGGGAAGGGGTGTTAAAGAAACCGAAAACAAAAAATGTCTGAAAAATTGTCGTTATTTTCCTCAGGTATCAAATCATGTTGAACTGTTGGCAAAATGAAGCCGAAGCAAGACCATCATTTTCCGCCTTAACGAAACAACTAAGAGATATGGAAAACCAAAACATGGTAAAACATTTACCTGAACATTAATATATGAAAGTTCATATATTTGAACTGCGGATAAAGATAGAATTGTATGTAGATCATCGCAGTGAAGGTGTTTCAACCTAAGCGGTTGAAAAGAAGAAACCTGAAAAAATTCAGGTTTGAACGGGAATCGAACCCATGACCTCTGCGATACCGGTGCAGCGCTCTAACCAACTGAGCTATCAAGCCAACTGGGAGTTGGATAAGGATAGAATATACAATTCTGTCTTTATCCGCAGTTCAAATATATGAATTTTCGTATATTAATGTTCATTTATTCTCCATCTACGGGATAAATACGAACTCTCAATTGACCAGCTTCGAGTTGGCTTGATAGCTCAGTTGGTGAGAGCGCTGCACCAGTATCGCAGAGCTCATGAGTTCGATTCCCGTTCAAGCCTGAATTTTTTCAGGTTTCGTCTTTTCAACCGCTTAGGTTGAAACACCTTCACTGCGATGATCTACATACAATTCAGACATTTATCTGTCTAACCATTTTCAACTTTGAAATGATGCCTCTCAGGTGCATGGGTATTACAACAAATATTACAGACATTTGATCTCCTTTGAAAGTTATCTGCTAAGCAAAATTCAACAGCTGGACTTTTTGAGTGTTGGCGGGCGACTTGATTGCTCGTGAATAGTGGAGGATATTTATTGTGCTGCGAGGTGGAGAGATTAAAATCCACCAGTGTTCACCAACCCCGGGGTAAGAAATTGTTGTTAGTAGTATATACCACACAAGCGAATGGCCGGCCCCCTAAGTTATTTTGTGAATGGGCAAAAACTCTATTGCACGAGTTGACTGCTGCTTCGCTCGGAGGTGAGTAGCAATGTTGTCCCGAATGTATGCAACCATTCAATTACTTGTATGGTATATGCTAACAGCTCATACCCTACTGGTAGGGAACCAATCAAAGTGCACCTGGGCTGCGTGCAATTAAGTGAAATGAATGCTTATAACTCCAGCATAAAGCCATGGCAAATACTCGCACAACAAATTAAACGCACTTGAAAAAGAGCATGACAATGAAAAGTATCAGTTGCACAGGGTAAGAAATACACTACGGCATTAGATCGAGTCGGAATGACCGCGGCATTGCTATATCAAGTTTTAAAGAAAACTATAAGAACTTCAATTTATTGCTTGTGAAAAAATCCTGCCTGTACGTTTTTTTCCGTTTTCTTTTTTCAGAGGCTGATCAACATGCACATTTATGACAACCAGTTGTACGCCAAAGTAGAGGATCTGAATGTATAAGCTGACTTTCGAATGAAAGAAAACTCATTAATTCTAGCTTAAGGGGGAACGTATAGTTATTTTGTTTTTCTACAGTATAAAGTGTATTGGTATTACTGATGATAGTTTTAAAGGACATGTATACTTTTATTATTTTCGTTTAGTCATGGAGTATTGTAAATAATCATTAATTAACCGTTCTCAAATTGAAGAAATCGAATTGGTAGCCGTTGGCACACCAGAAAGTAGTTTATGGACGCAATCATGTCATTACCAAGATAAGAGTAACCTGCAGCTTTAGGCGCCATGTTGGGAAAGCAAAGCCCTCGAAATTTTCTAAGAAGGCGAAGCAAAATGCCTGTAACATTCCACAAGAATAGTGGACACAATCTGATAGGAGTAAGCGAAATTTTGCTCAATGCTCACTGATATTTCTGAATAAGCTCAAATTAGATTTTTTTTACAGTATGTGAATTTTTTACGCTTTATTTTGTTATTTGAATAGACAAGAAAGCCTTTACGTAGCTTTTCAACGTGTTAAGAAGTTTAAAAGGAATCATTTTTATTAGAACGTTTTTACTAGTTTCAATTAAGGGTTTATGCTTAAAAGTATTTCTTGTTTACAGTTTGTTGGTAGTTTAAGGTGATTCGGTTTAGGCTAGCCCACAGGGGCATTTCCTTAGTTTTTGAGTTGTACTGTCTACTGAAAGGATTTGTTGAATTCAGGTGTGGTATCTTAAAGTAGGCATGCTTGAGAATGAGAGCTGACCTTGGATTTTACCTACATGAAGATTCCTGTTTGGGTTTATAGTTGAGGCTGTAGTTTTATCATCCAGCTTTTATTGGTTGTCTTCCACTTGTCATTATCGAACATATAGGTGTGTTTCAGACACTGTATTAAGCAACAGGAAGAGAAGCAAAAGTTCCCACGGTCAGCTAACCCAAACATGTCTACAATTTTGGCATAAAAGAAGCTTGATTGTAGCTGGTAGATAGTTAGAATCAATGGAAAAGTACGGAAACTCAAGACGTTGTAATAAAGAAGCTTGCCTAGCAGAGTCTTGGTACCTCTTCGTATTTATCAAGCGAGTCAGTCCTCAACATATCTTGGTGGAGAATTTTGAAGCTGCACTTCAACTGTAAGTGGAACTTTGTCCTTTTTTGCATGCCTTTCTGTTGCAAGCTAGCCTAGTTCGTCAGTGTATCTCTCTAGCCATTCAATGGAGCATTTGTGAGCCTAGCTTGTTGTCTGTAGTTGTTCAGATTAGTAGATTTTCTTTAGACTTTTTTTTTACTATGGCAATGAGTCAATTTCAAAATTGGATTTGTTGTTAGTGTTTTTACGATTTCTCGCCTTCATGAATTTTGTTTTGGGAAACTTGGTTTGTGCTAGTTTATCAACTCGTAATCCTGATTACTAGGCAAAGGGCGCGAGCCCTGGCTGAACGGGCTTCCACCCAGGAAAATTTAGCTGGGACTGTTGGTTCAAATGAATGGCCTGCCCCGCCACCGCCCGTTTCAGCCCGTTTCCTATCTTTAGAGGGGATGAGTGTGAAGATGATCATGAGTTTATCAGGAACTATAAGAGAGCTGGTCGATTAAATGGCTGGAATGAAGTGAACTTAGCATTGGGGTTTCCACTTTATTTGAAGGGTCACGCCAGTGCGTGGTTTAAAACTTTACCAACACAAGATGAGATGACTTTTGACCAATAATCAGCAGAGTTGATTAAGCATTTTGCTTCTGGAGCTAGTGAATGGCGCGTAAGGCAAGCGCTTGGCCAACGCCGTCAGTTAGAAAAAGAAACTGTTGCTGATTTTTCATACAGTCTCCGGACACATTGCGCAAGGTTAAATTTACCTAGGCGTGAGTGGACTCACTATTTTGTGCAGGGGCTTCTGCCCGAAATTCGCGAATATGTTGTGTTACAACAGCCTGAAAATTTGGAGGCAGCAGAAATTTCGCCAAATTAAAAGAGTCAGTGTTGGCCAATTCAGTTAAGCACGCAGCATTTGACCCTAAGGAAGTTTCGGCTCAAATTTTGGAGGAGCTGTCAAAAGCAGCCAAAGAAAAAACAATTAGTGTTGTGGGTCAAACAGAGCCTTATGTCAACAAGTCTGAGATGAAGCAAATCATTAGGGAAGAATTTCGAGAAATCATGGGAAATTCGTCTTCTAGCCCCAATAGGTATAATCAGCGTAATAATAGCCAGTCTTTTCAACAGAGGAGTTTTCGTTCCCGTTTTGGTGACGCCATTTGTAATTATTGTGGTGGAAAAGGTCATACATACTATTTTTGTCGTTCGAGAGCGGATCCCAAGGTACCTCCTCGTGGGGGTGGAAGACAAAACACTTATCACCAAAGAGGTCAAAGTAGTTCTAATTGGGAATCTAAGCAGGGAAACTGAAGAGTGCCCCTGTTCGTCCCTGTTCGTTGCAAAATGAACTCGTGATGGGGGCTTCTGAAATTGTAGAGAAGAAAAGAAATTTACCGACAGGATCGCGCGAAGCTGATAAATGTGCTTTGAGTGAAGCGCGGCCTGGCGTGGTTTCTCGAGATATAGAAAATGATTTAGACCAAAGTGTCATTTGTAAAGATAGTGTTCAAGTTTCGCCAAAACAATCTTCTGAATCTTCCAAAGCATTTGTGTCGTGTTAATTACGTCAACGAAGTAGTCTACCAAAACAAAGCACTTGTCTCGAGAGTAATATTGCTGTTATTTTAACTCTTGTTTTTGCTATCATTATTAAGGTGCTCGAGTTATTTGAAGGAGTTTTAGTAAACATTGTGAATGTTATCAAGGGACCATCAACTAACCAAAATATGAAAGACTTGTTATTCCGGTATTAACTCGCCATATTTTTATGTTTCCTCTATTGAAAATAAGTTGCCAG
The DNA here is from genome assembly GCA_964017195.1 of Siderastrea radians. Lineage (NCBI taxonomy): Eukaryota > Metazoa > Cnidaria > Anthozoa > Scleractinia > Rhizangiidae > Siderastrea > Siderastrea radians. Next base: position 9,950,877 of record OZ024895.1, on the reverse strand, counting down.
AGCATTTTTGTGGGGGATCAAAAGAAGAAAAACCTCAGGATTTTAACCTTATTGCCGCTGAGGGGAACAAGTTAAGTTTTGAAAAGGCCAATGTTCATGTTATTGATGCCTTAGATGTTGACGATGTTGTAGTTTCGGAAGTAATGTATAATGATGTTGTGCTTAGTAAGATCAAGGATCCCAATGTGCTATTAAGCTTTGACAAAGTGTCACCGAGTTCACCGGTCGTTGGTGATGCAGACAATGTTTATAGTGAAGTACGAAAGGAACACGGGTGTAACGCAACTTCTTCTAGTGATTCCTTTATAGATCGCTCATCAGGTTTTGGCACTGATTCGAAGCTAGAAACAGTCAATGGTATTTGTTTTCCTTTTGTAGCTGGTACATCGTCCTTGACTGTTAGTATAGAAGGTCATAGTTTTCATTGCTTGTTGGATTCAGGGGCTGCTGTCACGGCGATAAGTGCTTAAGTGTGGCAGGATTGTTTACGTCACGCTTACCCAAATTTAGATAGGCCTAGTTTAGAAAGTGTGACTTCAGTAAATGGTTGTCGTTTATCTACTTTGGGAAAAACATTGTTTAAGTTCGTTATTGATTCTCGGGTCTTTCCTTTTGAGGCCCACATTATTGAAGATTTAGCCTATGATATGATTATTGGAAGAGACTTTCTACAGAAATTTTCTTTTAAAATTGATTTCGAGAATGGAGTAGTTTTCTCCTGAGGATCCATTGCCTTTTGGGAGTGTCCAATTGAATGATTCTTTTGATGATAGTGTAAACCCAGGTGAAACTTTCATTACTTCGGTGCATGCCTCACGTACTTATATTATTCCACCTCAGTCAGAAATCTTGGTGTCAGGAAAACTGAACTCGTTGCCAAGAGAGGTTGGAAATAATGGTATGGTTGCTCCTAGGTCTGATTTGTCTCACCGATATTCTGTTTTTGGAGCATCAGAGCTTGTTAGGGTTGCAGAAGATGGCACAATCCCTGTATTATGGTTAATCCTTCCTCCCAACCTGTAAAAATTGACTGTAGGACTAAGTTGGCTAATTTTGAGGAGGTGGATCAAAACATTGCAACCTTTGAGCTAAATGCGACAGAACAAGTAGGGGAACCCTCTTCTCCCAAGGCTACTGATCGCCAAGTTGAACAAAATGATTATTCCGAATTACCTGATTTATTAGATAGTCCTGTATCTAATGATGATAGAATCAAGTTTCAGAATTTGTTTAAGAAATATCGCGATGTGTTCGCTTTTTCTGATGATCAGTTGGGTAGAACATCTTTAGTTCAACATGTTATTGGAACAGGGGATGCTGCTCCAATTAAGCAAAGGCCTTACCGTACCTCCCCTGAAACCAAACAAGAAATTGATCGTCAAGTGAATAATATGTTAGAAAAGGGTATAATTCAAGAATCTGTGTCTCCTTGGAGTAGTCCAGTTGTTTTGGTGAAGAAGAAAAATGGTCACTTTAGATTTTGTGTAGATTTTCGCGCCATTAACCAAGTCACGAGAAAGGACAGCTTTCCTATGCCTTTGGTTTCGGATACCTTAGATGCTTTGAGTGGCACGCAGTATTTTACAACTCTGGACATGAAATCTGGTTACTGGCAAATTGAGCTTCATCCCTCTGCTCGTGAAAAGACTGCTTTTGTGACTCGTAATGGACTTTATGAATTTCTAGTTATGCCATTTGGGCTTACCAATTCTGGAGCTAGTTTTCAGAGGCTTATGGGGCATATTTTAAGGGGATTAGAATATCGGTTTGCATTGATTTATATTGATGACGTGATCATATTTTCTAAATCAGTTGAGGATCATCTTGTTCATTTGGAAGAGGTTTTCCGAAGGTTGAGGGAAGCAAATGTCAAATTAAATCCAGGCAAATGTAGTTTTGTTAAGCAGAAAGTGGATTATCTGGGTCACGTTGTAACCCCTGATGGTGTTAGTCCCAATCCAGATAAGATTCGGGTTGTTCAAGAGTTCCCTACCCCCACCAATCTAAAGGAACTGAGAAATTTCTTGGGTCTTGCAAACTACTATAGGCGTTTTATTAAGGGTTTCGCACATATTGCAAGTACTTTAAATGCATTGACTAGGAAGGGCGTTTCGTTTCTTTGGACCAAGGACTGTGCAAATGCTTTTGACAAGTTGAAGAGCGCTCTGGTTTCCGCTCTTGTTTTGGCCTATCCTGATTTTAAAGAGCCTTTTCTGCTGTTCGTTGACGCTAGTTCCACAGGGATTGGGTTCACCTTAGCTCAGATACAACAAGGGAAAGAAGTAGTTATAGCATACAACGGCCGTGGCCTGAATCAAGCAGAAAAGAACTGTAGTACCACTGAAAAAGAAGCTTTGGTGTTAATCGAAGGGGTGCAAAAGTTTCAGCCTTATTTGCATGATCGCAAATTTACTGTAGTTACTGATCATAGTTCGCTACGTTGGCTAATGAATGTTAAGGATGCAACAGGGCGCCTTGCTAGGTGGTCTTTACTCCTTCAACAGTATGATTTCGGTATTGTTCACCGTCCGGGAAGAATACACAGTAACGCTATTAGCTTATCTGGGCGTCCGTATGAATCCTGTGGGTTGAGTTCACTCCAGAAGGAGGAGCCACAAGTGGCGAAAACTCGAGAGTTACAGAGGCGTGATATCGAGCTTAGTGAGATTATTGACTTTCTAGAAAGTGATGTTTTACCACCTGATGATAAATCTGCACGTAAGATTTTACTTACAAGTGAGAATTTTTATCTGGATAAAGATGGTTTACTTAATCACTTGGATCGCAGCAAGAAGCGTAGCGCTTGTGATGGTTTCTCACAGTTGGTTATACCACAAAGTATGAAATTTGAGGTTTTATCTAATGCCCACGATCACGTCTCAGGTGGTCATTTCGGGGTGCACAAGACCTTCAATAAGGTCAAGCAAAGGTATTGGTGGAAAGGAATGTTTAAAGATGTGGAGCATTGGTGTAAATCTTGCACGGATTGTTCTATGAGAAAAACGCCGAGAAATTCTAAGAAAGCTCCATTACTTCCAATACCAGTAGGTAACGCATTTGAAAGAGTAAGCGTCGATGTGTTGGGCCCGTTTGCACCGTCAGCAAAAGGAAATCGTCATTTAATTACTTTTTGCGATTATTTGACTCGCTGGTGTGAGTCTTTTCCTGTTCCCAGAGCGGAGGCTAGTGTTGTTGCTCGTCTTTTAGTTAACGAGATCATTGCAAGACGTGGTGCTCCTAAAACCTTCCTTTCTGATCGAGGAACTAACTTTTTGTCTAAATTAGTAGGGGAAGTGTGCAAGATTTTTCACATTCACAAGGTTAACACCTCTAGTTATCATCCACAGACAGATGGGCTTGTAGAAAGGTTTAACTCTACTCTTTGCCAGTCGCTTTCAATGTACGTTGCACGTAATCAGAAGGACTGGGATGAGTTTGTTCCTCTCATCCTTTTCGCGCATAGAACTTCAGTATGCGAAGCGATTGGAGACACCCCTTTCTATTGTTTATATGGTGGAGAATGCCGTTTACCGTTAGATATCAAATTATTGAGCCCTGTAGATGAAAATCTTACTACTTCTGCGCTTGAGTATCGTAAACGCATAGTTGAAAATGTAGAATTAGCTCAGAATTTAGCAAGGGAAAACTTGCAACGCGCTCAGCAAAATATGAAAGATTATTATGATCGTAATGCAAAAGATCCTCAGTTTGAAGTTGGTCAAAAAGTTTGGGTTTACACTCCTAGAACTAAGAAGGGACTTTCTAAGAAGTTGTTACACAATTGGGTGGGACCGTATAGGATTGTTGAGAAGTTTTCTCCGGTTCATTTTCGGTTACGTACGGATACCAATAAGAAAGTTACTTTTGCAGTACATGCCAACAGAATGAAACCTTTTGTTGATCCTAGCTTGAGACCAATCGACCCTCCTTCGTTTGTTGATCCTGAGCACCCAGATCTTGATGAGTCAGACATTACGGAGAATAGTTTTGTTGAGGAATCTCAGGATGAGGGGGGACCTTCTAATCTTTCAAAAGAATTGTGCTCCCAAATACACCTTTCCTTGAGTCAGATGCAGGGTCGCAGACAAATGTGATTGATAATGAAACAGTTTTTGCCGCCGAGAAAATTCTGAAGCATCGCATTGTTGATGGAAAAAATCAATATCTCGTTAAGTGGGCTGGTTATCCTAAAAACCAAGCCACATGGGAACCAGAAGAGAATATTTTAGATAGACGCCTTATTGACGTTTTTAACCAGTCATAACATAGTTCTCTTTCTTTAAGTAAGTTTACTTTTTGCTGTTGTTGTTGTTCTAGGAGTCAAGATTGTCTTTCCGAGAAATTAGTTGTAGAAGGTTTTCAGTAGATGGATTCCGACGTCAAAACTCAACTATTACGCTACCTTGTGACATTTAATTATTGTTTATGTTACGTTTTCTGTCACACATTCGCAGAAATTTGGTTCGTTAACTCAGAGAGTCTCGTTCTATCCTGCTTCGTTGTTGATTAGTCATTCCCCTAAACCACTTACCTTTTATGATGACACTAAGCTTGTAAACATCCACACAATTCTGAATTTTACGCAGTTTGGGCGACGTTTCTCTATGAGTAATAATAGCTCCTGTTCCCAAAATATAGGAAGGTTCTTTGATCACTTGCTGTTGATAGTTCGTAGATTCCAAAAGGTTGCTCGTAGGTTGCTATCTTTGCCAGGTTTCTCAGCGTTTGTTGAATGTGACACCTTCTTGCCTAAATACTTTCAGTTTATGGTCGGTCATGCGTCTAAAATGTCTTGTCCAAGAGCATATCGTAGCTCTGTGTCCGAGTGTAAGACTTGGGCTTTGCGTTCCTGTGTGGGTTTTTCGGTTGAAGAACGTCAGTGGTTAATGGATAAGAAACGTTTGCCTCGTTCTAATTGGATGTGCCACGCTGGGGTATTCGGCTTGTTTAGAGCCATTTACAAAGGTACGGGCCATAAATGCGAACCAAACCACGTTGAAAACTTAAAGGGCACTCTAAAAGTGTTGGCTAGAGGATTGGCGGTTTCTCAGCTTTTAACACGCGTCGTTAATGGAAAAGTCGTTTACTTGTTCAAAGTTACCGATCAAATGAACAGTAAATTGGATGTTTTGGCTCAGGATTTGAAGATAGTTGATAGTACTTTTTCTTTTTGGCAAAAACAACTTAAAAATTTTGCCAAATCGGTCAGGTGTCATGGGGATTTAACAATGGAGTTTCTTTGTAAGTATACCGCGGAAATAAACCGCGCTTTCGTTGCGTTGCTTAGGCTTTTTGAGATCCAAGACGCATTAAGCCAGGTTTCCCAACTTAATGAGAAAACGTTGATAGGTTATTCAGATTTGCCTAAATTTGTCTCTTCGCATTTGTCTGCAAAGCTGACTATTGATCCATCGTTGAAATTGACTGTGACAGCGTTAGAGGAAGGTTTGTCTGTTCTTGCGAGCCCTATGATTGATATCGAGCATGAAGGTGATGGCCTAATTGTCAATATTTTGATGTTAGCACCAGAAATTAAGGACCTAAATAGTTTTTGTGTATTAGAGCATTTGACACCACTTAAATTTAATTTATCGGGTAAATGTTTTACAGGGCCTGTTCAACATACAAACCTTGCTTTAATAACTTGTCCAAATTCGAAACAGATAGTATCGGTAGAAGCGTTAGATAGGTGTTTTAGCAGTGAAATAGGTTTTCTCTGCCCTAAAAATGTGCTAAGAACGGTGACTAGCTTGCAATGGTTGGGTTTTGCTTGGAATCCAGACCTGAAGCTTTCTTTCCCGAGAAATCACGTGCCTGCTCAGAACTGTGAACATATCCATCCATTGGTTCATCTTGGAGGCAGATACTTTCTTTCTACAACTACTGGGACAATAACTTTGAACAGCGGCGAGTTAAACATTTCTCCACGGGCAGTCTACAATTTTCCATGTAATGTCAGCTTTGTTGGAATGAAGGCCAGTCTAGCCACCTATCCGCAGCGCCTGATGGTATCATTCCCACTTTTCTCATCGTCCACAGTTACGTATGTTCAGTGGGATCCAAAATCAAATGATTTGTCAGCACTGCACTTACACCACAAGTCTTTAACCATCCCACCGCCTATTAAGATCAATCGTACTGTGATTAATGACTTTGATGAGTTGTTTCAGCGCTATGATAATCAACTTAGCTCGACACTGAAGAAGGCAGATAGTATGATCGAGCAGATAGAGGAAACAACAGAGAGCTCTTACGTCGCCTACATTGCCTTTGCTGCACTTACACTATCAGTGGTCAATCTCATCGTGTTTTGTGTTGTTTGTCGCTGTGTCTTCAGGAGTTTTAGCCGTCACTCTATCCAAAAGCTTCCGCCACCGTTGCCAGCTCCTGCCTCTCCAGTCTGTCACCACGAAATCTGCGGACATTGCTCCAAACCAGTTAGGAAAAATCGCCGTAAAAAGACAACCTGAAGGAACTCTCAAGAGTTGCAGCGAGTTGGACCTAAAGAGCATTGAAAAGGCATTGTCAAAAGAACTGAGTTGAACTTTGTTGAACTGTTTACGATGTCAGTCTACATAATAACTTTAACTCTGATTAATTTCTCCAGAATGCTAGATGAGATAGCAGCTATTAACCTAGCTTCAGTTAGTGGTCGTTTTCAGTCGTTTATGCTTCGGAATGATGGTTGTAATTCAAGGCAAACACCACTTGTTTTTCGTATAGAATTCCCTTTTTCGTGGCAGACTTTGGATTTGTTTTTGGGTCTATTTTCAGGTTTTGGCCGTAATTTAGTTTGGCAGGACGATAATGTTGTTGAATTTGTACAAATTTGTCATTACTTCATGGTGAGCCAACGATTTATCAATGACATTTTTCGTGTTACTTTCCCGCCGGATTATTGTCATTCGTTTAGAGAAAATCAGTTTTGTGAGGTGTTGTTTGCCTTAAAGTTTTCAGGTTACCTTAATTTAGCGCGAAACCTTATGTCTTTCGCGTTACGCCGATATGAAGATATTTTTGTCTTTCAAGATTTAGTGGCCGCCACAAGTGTAACTAGCTTTCAGCGTGCGGTAGAACGTCGTTTTGATGAGCTGGACGAAAGTTGATTTCCTAGTTAATCTTTCTTTTGTCATCGTTGTTATTGTTGTATTTTCAGAAAATATGGATCGTCTCCATCAAATCGCAAAATGGATCTGCATATTTTGTTTTGAAGAAAAAGATAGTGTTACGTTTGATTGGACAGTCCTTAGATGTGATCACTTGGTTTGCCTGCGATGCTTCCGGCAAAGAGCCGAGGAACTAAAAAGGATGTTCCAATGTCCTTGTGGTTGCCGCTTTCCAGAAAGCGCTTACGATTACATCGTGAACTTCACAGCTACGGGTCGTGCCGAGGCGGAGAAAATGTGATGGCATGATATATAATCCCTCTGAACTTTGTTTTTAGTATGTCTTAACTTTTGAAAGAACCCTTTTGATTTAGGGACAAAACAAAAACAAAGCATTTTTCTACAATGGATTTTTATGTACTTTTTTTTTAGTACACGCATATACTTGTACTGGCTTATTGCTCAATTACATGTACTCTTAAAGGGCCTCTCGTTGCCTTGTTTTACCTATTTTGTCACTGTTTTATCAGATTTTATACTTTTTGTAGTATTAGTAATTTCCATATTTTTACCTATTCGTAGATTTTTAATCGTTCAGATTGAGTCGTACAGCATCGAGGACGATGCAGAATTTAACAAGGGGGGTATGTTAGGAAGTTTAAAAGGAATCATTTTTATTAGAACGTTTTTACTAGTTTCAATTAAGGGTTTATGCTTAAAAGTATTTCTTGTTTACAGTTTGTTGGTAGTTTAAGGTGATTCGGTTTAGGCTAGCCCACAGGGGCATTTCCTTAGTTTTTGAGTTGTACTGTCTACTGAAAGGATTTGTTGAATTCAGGTGTGGTATCTTAAAGTAGGCATGCTTGAGAATGAGAGCTGACCTTGGATTTTACCTACATGAAGATTCCTGTTTGGGTTTATAGTTGAGGCTGTAGTTTTATCATCCAGCTTTTATTGGTTGTCTTCCACTTGTCATTATCGAACATATAGGTGTGTTTCAGACACTGTATTAAGCAACAGGAAGAGAAGCAAAAGTTCCCACGGTCAGCTAACCCAAACATGTCTACAATTTTGGCATAAAAGAAGCTTGATTGTAGCTGGTAGATAGTTAGAATCAATGGAAAAGTACGGAAACTCAAGACGTTGTAATAAAGAAGCTTGCCTAGCAGAGTCTTGGTACCTCTTCGTATTTATCAAGCGAGTCAGTCCTCAACAAACGATATAGCTTAGCTTCTACAAAATGCTAGCTTTTAAAATTTATATATTTAAAAGTTAACTTCATTTAGCAGGTCACCTGCAATATTCGTAGCAAGAGCAAGGAAGATAGCAAATACTATGTACCTTTTTTAACCTTTTCCCGTCAGCCTTTTTTTTCTTTAAAAAACCCCGCATCTTTTACCGTTAAAGCGGTTTTTTAAGTGCTCTATTGCCAAATGCCACTGAACGTTGCTACAGAAGCGTTTTCTTACAATTTAGGTAGATTTGGAGTCAGCTTCTGTTGTAAATTGTACAATATTTTGCTTTCACGCATGCGAATAAGCCATATTTTTGCTGATTCATTTCCAATTTTTTCTTGCTTCTTTTGCTTTCCTTTTTCTCTCCCTTTCTATTTTCTTTATCTTCTACCCTTTATCCCCTTTCTGTCCAATGGAAACGTTTTGGCCTCAGCCCTTCAAAAAAACCTGGAAAAGGAACATTGATCGATTAGGTTGCTTGGCCTATTCCACCACCAATTTTGCACCAAAATTGGACACGTTTTTTCTGGTATAGCTCTGCCAGAATTTGGTCGATATTCAAAATAGACACATGTTTGGATGGATCTGTGCTTGCTGTGTTAGCTGCTTATCAAAACAAGCTGGTGTCGTTAGAAAATGATGACGTCACAAGTGGTTCAATGGCTCCCCCCCTGAAACGACCCGAAAATACGGCTCGTGACGAGAAAGAGTTAAATTAAGAGCAGTATTTTTATATCTTATTGCTTGTACGAATCCTTTAACAACTAGTTCTTACCAAAATGGTCAGCTTAAACATTGAAATACGTAAAGTAGCTCTTAGCTCTTTTAGAGAATACATGTATTTTGTTTCTTTACTCGGGTTGCTTCTGGTTAGCCTGTGCTATTATTATTAACAATGCCTTAAGTAATTCACGTAGCTGTTTTTACTCTGCACCAAGATAATGGTCGTCGTCATCATCATCATCATTGAGGAATTGCAGAGGAGCTCTACTGTTTTTATCTGTACTCCTTCTTCAAGGGCTGCAAAATAAAGGTACCCAAGCTTTTTTTGTCGACGTGTTTAATTCCAGTCATTCACTTCAAGAAATACAGCCCTTAGAAGCCAGCGTAATTTTTGTTTATGACTGTCGTATGCGACTTTTGTAAAGCACACTGCTCGCGACAGGCAAAGATCGTAAACAACTCGTCATTCGAAAATTTTGCGTATGGATTTGACTGTTATATGGTTTCAAAACATGTTTCAAAATCCTACTATATTTATCGGGTCGGTGCAGCTGTCGTGAAGTCATGTTGCACGTCTGATTTAGACGACACGATTCGTGTTGGAGACATGACGTGAGAAACAAACGGTGGACGGCAAGTTCGTTGGTGATGCTTGATACTTGCAATTTTAAATAAGTTTCGGGATTGATATTGTAGAGTAAATATCAAGAAGAGTCGAAATTGTTTTTGAAAAATAGACGTTTCGGGTATATAACCCTTCTTTAGTGTGGAAGAAAATCGCATACACCAGTTGTAAGCAAATCATGGCGTCTAAATCGACACTAAAGAACTGTTCAAGGGTCATCGTTGAAATAACACCATTCGAAGCTACGATTTCAGCGATTTCTGCGGTTCCAGTAGAAAGCCACCTAGCATTATTTTATTGTGATACAAAGCCCACCCTTCCAGAGAAGGTAGAAGTGTGCGGTGGTCCTAAAGCTGTGTCTCTGGACAAGAACTTGAAATCAGAAAAAAAAAATTGAAATCAGAACGAATTTGAAATCAAAGGATAATTATAGCGACAACAGAATGAAACGCAAGGTTGTGAAAATTACAAGAATATAATTAGGCCCAGTTCAGACGGCGTACCTCTCGTGTGCCGTGCCAAATACATTTGCGCTCCGAGGTCGTATTAAGCGATAAGCTTTGCCGTACCCTGAGATTTCGCCTGGCCTAATTGAAATCTGTCGAAAAAAACTAATTTAGACACCGTTCCACTGCCAAATAACTACATACTACTTGATACGGCACATGAGAAGTACGGCGTCTTAATTGGGCCTACAGAAAAAAAAAAACATGACAAATGTTAAGTGAAAAAACAGCAGTGCCAAAATACGTGTGAAAAAGAAAGAAACAAATTTACATGATGTTAATTTACATGATATTTATAGCATAATGTGGTCACCTAGGCCTCTAAAGGCCGATTTACACGGTACGAAAAAGTTGAGCGATCCTTACTACTACAAATTTCCATATGATCGCTACGACAGCTACAGAATTAAAAAAATGCCCGAGAGGACCTGGAACAAACAGCGACGTACTGCATTCTGGTACATTTTTCATCGCAACGATCGCTACAATCTCTGGAGAGTGGTTTCCATATGATCGCAACGATCGTTACAATCGTTGAGATAGAACTAAGGTCTATCCCAGCGATCGTTCCCGCAACGATCGCTACGATTGCCGAAGACTGGTTTCCATATGATCGCAACGATCGCTGAACTTTTTTTTCAGCGATCATAGCGATCGCAGCGATCGTAGCGATCATATGGAAACCAGCCTTTACGACCGTCGTATGCGACTTTAATAGCGAGCGCTGCTTGCTTCAGGAAAAAATCGTATACAACTCGTTATTCTAACATTTTGATTCTGGCTACGACGGTCGTAGGGTTTTAAAATCCTATGACATTTTTCGTGTAGCGTGCGTAAGGATGTTGTAGGTTTAATTTACACGACACGATTCGTGTTGTAGGCGTTGGCATGGCGTAAGCATATCGCATGCGACAAAATCGTACCGTGTAAATCACCAAACCAGCTATCTGTCACATGTGCCGAACCTAATGTAAATGAGCAAAAGCTTTTGTTTTTTGCTTACTGGTATTTGGAAGGGGACCTGCCCCGTGCTTAGATGACTTTAAAACCTACCTGATGATGCTTTTCTCGCCTTGTTTTCTGGGGTGACACGTGTAGTTGAAGAGAAAGCGGTTGATGTCCTAGAAGCTGCATAAAAAAGTGTGTGACTTGATGTTAAGACTGTATTATGATGTCATATGCACGGGTTAATTTTAACAAACACGACTAATGAGAACTAACCAGGTTCGTTTAAAGACTTACTGTAAGGTAGGCAATACATGAAATTGTATTCAGAGCACGTGAATGAGACTTCTATGAATTTACAATTCTAACCAAAATAGTGAAGTTGGTAGAACCCAGGCTATTTATGGCGGTGCAAGTATCATTTTGTCCATGAATGTCATTCACTTTATGCAACGGAGAGGTTTGTTAGTGATAACAACTCTGCCAGCTGCATTCTTCCAAAAATACGGTGGGCTGGCATTTCCATTTACACGAAATAATATAAGCGCTCTTCCCGGCCGTTGTTTTCCATGCGACCCTTTTTGGTTTGTTAATTTCTGGAGGATCTGAACAAAAGAAGTAAATGTTAATCAACTGGACTGCTTTTCAGATGCATCTGATCCTCTTGAAGCCCAAACGACTGTCCACACACAGGTTTGAAACTGATCAAACACACAGACACACACACTGACACACACACACACACACACTGACACACACACACACACACACACATACATATATCTATATATATATATATATATATATATATATATATAATGATTATAACGAACGTTATTCCAGGCTTCAGATGTATTTCATCGCTTTATTGCTACAGCATGGGGGGTTGTACCACGTCATGTTTCTTTTTCGGTTCTTTCTGTTTCTAGTTGTTTGGTTTGCTTCTCGAAAAAGAAACATCACGTGGTACAACCCCCCATGGGACGCAAACGTAAAATCAAACCTTGGAAAAACGTTTCTGGGTATCGTAGACAAATGTTTTGCCCAAAACCACCCTCTACACAAGATCTTCAACCGACATACACTTAAGCTCAGCTACTCATATATGCCTAATATGAAAACCATCATCGCGTCACACAACAAAAACATCCTTGCAAATGTCCCAACGACGACACCGCAGCAACCAAAAGAGTGCAACTGCCGAAACAAAACAGAGTGCCCACTCGATGGAAAATGCCTTCAACAAAATTTGGTTTACCAAGCAACAATTACGACTGACGCAGCAACTGAATCCTACGTGGGACTGGCAACTAACTTCAGACCTCTTTCCGCCACACAAACAGAAGAAACGAAACTGAACTATCGAAACACATTTGGACTCTCAAAGATGCAAAGAAACCCTTCGAAATTAAATGGAAAGTTCTGAAAAGATGCCGACCATACAATAATGTTAGCAAGAAATGTAATCTGTGTCTCCAAGAAAAGTTTGTAATAATCTGTAGAAAAGATCTATGTACCCTAAATAAGCGAAACAAATTAGCGAGTTCATGCCCTCATCGTAATAGATATGTCCTTAAGAACTTTAGAATAACATAACGCAACTACCTAGCAACCATCTGTATATAGACACCAGCATTCGAATTTAACGGTCATTCGCCAATATTGCCCGAAGAGTGTGGTCATCCTTTGGCCATACGAAACAGAGCTGTAGCAATAAAGCGATGAAATACATCTGAAGCCTGGAATAATTTTCGTTATAATATTTACTGCTCCTGAAAAGTTGAGCGCTCTCTGAAAACCATTCTACACATTAGCAGATTGCCTCAGGCCAACATAGAATGCCACTGCGTCAGGAGGATCAAAGATTCACAGTCCAAGCCTCACTGCATGGAATTAAAACTCGTTGAAGGAAAGCGAGGACGGACAACTTCTGACGACTAAAAAGTTAAAAAATTTCATAAAAAATAAAAAAGTTTCGGTCTTAAACCTTCATCAGTTACATGATGTAACTAATGAAGGTTTAAGACCGAAACGTTTTTATTTTTATTAAATTTTTTAACTTTTTAGTCGTCAGAAGTTGTCCGTCCTCGCTTTCCTTCAACGAGTATAGGTATATATATATTTATTAAAAACTGGACTAGGTATATTGGATTTCTACCATTCTGATTGGCTGAACGGAGCCAGGCTATCAGCTCATATACCTGCTGTGACCAAATATGGACAATGAACACTCAACAACAAAATGAACAAAGTGAGCTGGAAGTTTTTTCCTCGCCAGCAACCCGGCGAGAAAAATAGACAAGAAAAATCACTTGGCAGCGAATTTGAATTAAGCAGAAATTCCAACAGCGTCACTAAAAGCGTCGTCTAACACAAGTCAAAATTCTTTGAAGAAACTGTGCAGAAAAAGAAATTAGAAATTTAAGCATTGAGCGTTGTGTTTACAATTAATTTCTTTCATCGATCATCACGTCGATCATTAAAATTGAACAAACGGTAGGTTTTATCAGGAAGCCTTTCCACTTCAAAATATCAAGACAAGACAAAATAAAACACAGTGATATGGGGCATAAGCATTTTTAATAACAACTGTCACACATTCGTGATGATTTGGTGCGAAAATCATGAAGCAGTCTGAACAAGTACTAAACAAACTACAGCTGCAAACTACCAAGAAGGCCGAAGGAAGGGCGAAATTTTTTTTTCGGCTTTAACACGCAAAATTGACACTGGTTTACCTGCACTCGTTGTAGCTCTGTGTTCCAACAGGTCCAAATACTCGGATAGAAATCGGATGCCATGTAAACGGAGTTGAATCGCTTTTCCAGTTGTTTGAATGTTGTTTTTACCATTCCGTCCGCAACCTCTAAACCGAGAACAACTGCATTTTGTGCTTTGCATTAAACAAACTATGATGGTGAATTCTAATGTTCCTCGCTACAGTAATCTTGCTTCTGAGCTGCATAGAAATTACTTCTGCAAGTTCAAATTGGTTCTGTCTTCATTTCGATCAACACGCACATGATGGCTCCGTTGTGCGAACAGACTACAAACTTGTTCTGTTTCAACTCCAGTAGCTAATATGGTGAAATTGTACAGCTTCAATCCGCTTTGAACGATGATTACAACAGTGTTTCGGGAAAAATCAAACATGTACCATATTCCCAAACTTGTGCCACTTCGTTCACTTTCGAGCAGTTTTCATAGATTCATTCAGCTTTGCAATGAAAGGCTGCAACACTTCGCAAGGTTTTGGCGCCTTTTTCGTTCAGTCATGTGATCGATTCTTGCTCCCTTTTTATCCCTTTTCTCATTTTTCTCTTTCTTTCTTGATTTTTTTTAAACAAAAATAGTAGTTAAGTTTTTAATAAAACAATTATTCTACTCGGGCTTGCTGGATATCAAATGATTATAACCAGCTCGGCGCTACGCGCCTCGTTGGTTATCTATCATTTCATATCCAGCGCGCCCTCGTAGAATAATTGTTAAATATACATATATATATATATATATATATATATATATATATATTATGCAGATATAAGAAAGTTAGAATCAAACTTAGTTACATGGTTGGGGGGGAAATTTGAGGACCGCAGTTTTTTGTTTTGACTTGACGATGGGTAAGGTACAAACATCATGGGTAAGGTACAAAAGAGATGGACGACAGTTCAACCTTTTCCCACGACTTCAACATCTATTTCAAAACATGCTTCAGGTGATACAAAACTTGGAACTCGCTCTTAAGACAAGCCAGAGTCAAGACAGTAAAAAAATTCCCGTCACTTGAAAATTAACCTAGTTATAAAGTTAAGGAAAACATACCATTTCAAACTATCTTCCCTTTGGAATGAACATTTACTCCGGTTCAACCACAAAACCTAATCGAGAGACGAAAAGATTACGTTGATGAGGGGAATACTTTCGCCACGAAGAAATACCTCAGTGCGATTCTGGGTGGTTAATGTCTTTCTTTTTAGTAGGAAAACTTTTAATAACAGTTCCAAAATTTTCTAAGTGTCATAAAAATGGCAACAACTGTATACGAAGAGAAATTTGCTTCGCCGATTCGACGATGAAGGCCCTAAGCTGAAACACCTGCTGAAAAGTTGCATGTCAATTCCATGTGCCTCTACCGATTGCTTGACGAGAAGCCCGAAAAAAGTCCGAGTAATATAACGAGTCAAATTGCATGAGCTTTGCGATCCTCGATTACGCACGACAAGACCTCTGCACAGCTACGTGTCCCTTCGCTGAGAGTTCGCTTTTATTCGTCAGAACAAGGAAAATCGGAGGCACTTTGCGTAGACCTGTGCATTACGAACTATAATTTTTTGTGCCAACTGCATTTCTAAGCTCGGTTGCCAGAGCAATAACCTAACAAAAATCAATAAATGGTTAGCTTTTAAAAGAGAAGTATGGAAATTCTTCTCTACCAAACGCCTCATTAGCCTTTACTGGACTTCAAAGAAATAGCAGTATGCGTCAAATACAAAGATGATGCACATAACAAGGACTATGTATAAAAAACATAGGCACGCAATGCATGCAGAGCTAATGACGTTTTGTTGCGCAATATGGTGAAACTTATGTGGTAACCACTGCAGTGCAGCCCCATTCTAGCTCCCTCAACCACACCCCCTCATACATAAAACCGGGTAACGAGCCGCGTGACTACGTCACAGTTAATTATAGCGTGACACAAAAATTGTGCGCGAAGCACAACATAGGCACGCACAGAGCCGATGATGTTTTTTTTCACCTTGTCGCAATTTTCCAGTTGAATAAAATTCCCAAGATAGTGTTCAATGCAACAGGACTTAAAACAACAACGTCTACAGCGTTAGAACTGTTGTTCGCCCCTACCCTTAAGTGAAATGAAGTTAGCGTGAGCCGACATATTAACGCGTGTGACAAACAGCGTGAGTATGCAAGTTTATTTCGCTTGAGTTCGCAGAATTCTGGAGTGATCCCGGCGAGTAGCTCTGGTTTTTTTCTCTATCCACAGCTATGCTTTTTCCTCCAGTCCGGGGTGGGCTAGTGCCGTAGGTTCCCAGGGTTTTCGGATCCGGATGTGTTCTCATGGGATCTCCAGAACAAAACATTGGGTGCACATACCACCGAGAAAAACAAGTTTGCATATAAGAACAGTCACGCCTCTTTACCCACAAAGTTACAAAAAAATCTGTGTTTCTTTCTTACACTTTATCACTCATTATTAATCAAGAGACTTTTTTGAATTGTACAAACATACCAAATAAAGATTTCGCTTCCGGTTTCTTTTGCTATATTAAAATTGGTTATTTTTTTCTGAAGCATTTTTCCGGTCCGGAATCCTAAATCCTTTAATTTGATTGGCTGTTCACGCGTGTTCCGCCGGTCCAGTTTTTTCCTATCCGGACCGGTTTTGTTATGGTAACCGCGCGAATTAACCGCGCGAAAACCATTGAATGAAAGTTGAAAACAACATACCTCGGCTGAACTCGAGAATTTTTTTATAAATTTACGGCTCAAAGATGCGACTTTTTTGGCAAGTCACAGTTCTTGTGTGTGTTGTAAATGGAAAGTTCAACAAGGAGGGGAATAAAAGACCTTGAAATACCTTCAAAAGGCAAGTACTCGTTTTAATTTTGTGTAGCTTAGCATGGCGGTTGGTGAGTTTGTTGTTGAATTCACTTAACACAGCAGTTTTAGTTTTTAAATTGCGATCGCCACAATGCCTTTTGACTCCGATATTTACTTTAATCAGACTTCGTTTTTCAGTTTTTTCTCTTAAATTAACGAGGTTCAGTATATTTTCATTCAAGAAATTGTGCAGGCTTAAACTGGAATTTTGCTTTTTCATCTGTCGTAAATGAAGATAAGCTTAAAAGCCAGCGCACCGTTCGCTTTGGTTAAAACTGAGATCAAACTGAACGATTTCGCCAAATAATTAAATTGTTTATATCCAAAGAACCAGGACATACGTTTACAGGTACGAAGCAAAACATAAAAAGAAAGTAATTAGGTTAAACAGAAATGTTTTTCGAAGTATTATTCTCTTTCATTTTTTACGCAAGGGAAATTAAACCTGTCCTAACGATTGAGTCCTTTGTTTTTGTTTTTAGTAAGCTTAAGCTTAATTATAAGTATTTAATTGGGTTGTTTATCCCTATGCCGGGCAAGATTTTGCATGTGCGTGTCTGTTCTTGAAAAACAACCTTTTCCGTGTTGATACGATAGTTTCTAGTCGAAAATATTACACTTAAGTTTTAAAAAAGTTTGAAGTGTTTATGATTACATTCGCTCCACGGTTTCCTGCCATCTGACTCAGTGAAACTTACGCGCGTTATGACAACCTTTCAAGATCGATCTGCAAACTCGCAAATATTGGGAAAAAATAAATATGTTATTTACCTGCCTAGGTCCGTCCGTATAGGGAAAAACTGTGCCCTTGGTCTTGAGTACGGCCCTCGGCCTGTGGCCTCGGGCCGTACTCAAGACCAAGGGCACAGTTTTTCCCTATACGGACCTCCCGGCCGGTAAATAACATATATGTATTTTTTCTTAACAGCAAAGCCTAAAGAGTTAGCTGGCCAGCTTTAACACGTTGTCTCAAATTCGTAATGACTTAGCCCAATTGTAATTTTTTTTTCAAAAACACACATTTTGGCTAAAAATCAAAAAAGGTAAGCGCATACAAACTAAAAAAGTCTGAATTGGCGAAAGTAGTCGAACCCGTTTCTCTGCAAGTACCGATGTGACACCCTTGTCTTAATTTGTCATGAGATAAATATTTATTCAGTATAGTTTTAAAGACGGCAGTAGTAAAGTAGGCTCACCTGGGGAAATTGCTGGCTTCTGATTGGTCGAGAGTGGGAGGCTTCTGATTGGTCGAGAGGTTGCCATAGCAACCGCGGACCGATCGCGGGCGCAGGGGGACCGGAAGTCACGTGACCGGAGCCAGAAGTCACGTGCCCGGAAGTCATGTGACCGGAACCGGAAGTGACATCGCCGGAACCGGAAGTCACGTGATTTGAAAGGGAAAACCGCTGACCAGTCGGGAAAAAGGATCGCGGGCTCAGGGGACCGGAAGTAACGTGGTTTGAAAGGGAAAACCGCTGACCAGTCGGGAAAAAGGATGGTAGCCTCAGGGGACCGGAAGTCACGTGATTTGAAAGGAAAAACTGCATACCACCGTGGGCTCAGAGTCCAAAGTCCAAATCAGGCACGGGGGGGCTGGAAAGAGACAAACAAAAAGATGCCATGTTGAAAAAAATGATTTATTCCAGACTGGGTGTTACACGGGAATGCGGACCCGTCCCCAGAGTCCAAACAGGCGACCACGTGGGGGCTTGGATTCAAGGTGTCCTTTCCCAAGAGGAAGCAGGGCCTAGTGTTGTGTGTCCTCCGACGAGATGGAAGAACGTGGACCCAAAGGGTCTCCTTTTTTTAATATTCCATTCTGATGAATGTTCCATTTGCATTTTGATGAGTATTCCTTTTTAATATTCCATTTTTGATGAGTGTTCCTTTTAATATGAGGGTTCCATTTCTTTGTAGTCGTCCTATTTCATTTGTTGATGAGTGTTCCATTTCCTTTTTGTTTATGATGAGTGTTCCATTTTGTTTATAAGTGTTCCTTTTTATGAGTCGCATTTTCCTTTGTTGTTGAGTGTTCCTTTTTTAATATGAGGGTTCCATTTCTTTGTAGTCGTCCTATTTCATTTTTGATAAGTGTTCCATTTTATGAGTTCCATTTGATGAGTGTTCCTTTTTTAATGAGAGTTCCTTTTGATGAGTGTTCCATTTCATTTTTATGGAAGACAAAAGGCAGTGAGAGGTCCATGATCAATTCAAAGAGGAAGACATCCCCGTGGGAAGAGAGTGAAGATTACCAAATCCTCTTGGTCGACGCTGACAGGTCTTGAAGACAAGATCAGCATAACGTGGCGACCTCTTGGGAAAGCATGTCATTGGTATCCGTACGGGTACGTCTGAAAGGTGACGGGATCCACCACTCTCTTGTCGTACACCAACTGGTAACGTTTGTAATCAGGAAACGTGAAGAGTTGGTACTGTGTGGGATCCCGGACAATGTGATGTGTTTTGATGACTTGGGTTTGCCGGGGTTTCTTTTGAGGCTTTTGGATTTCGTCCAAGACGTTTTGACGCATGACGTCATAATTTAATTGGGTTTTGCCTTCCCAGTTGAGGCGAAACCCCCTGACTTTGCATTCCACGTGACCCTGCTTGGTTTGGTAGCCATAATTCTTGGGCCCGCCCGACACGAATTCAACAATGAAATCGTCGGGGTCCAATTCACTCGTAAACTCGCCGAGGTAATCGCCCAAGACCGGGTTGGGTTGACCCTCCTCTTCGAGATAAATCACCGAGACCGTGTCATAGTACAGGACGCGTTCCCCCAATTGTTCCAACGCCGCGTAGAGACGGAGCCGAGCCCAACAGGTGGTGAAACAGGCCACAAAGATGTTGACGTTGGGTGACACGGGAATGTCTTGCTCTTGGTATTGGTAGTGGACCTCTACCATGGCGTCGTTGATGACGGACACGTGACGTACGTCCATGGTATCGGTATCCAGGAAACGATTAAAGGTTTGGGGATCGTCAAATGGTTGGACTTGGGTCTTGTTGAGGTGTTGTCCAAACTTGCCCCACATGGAATTAAGCATCATTTTGGCCAGCGTGCGCAGACCCGGGTTGTGTTCGATCTTGTTGTACTCCAACTGGATGCCCTCGTGTTGCTCGTACTCGCGAAGGTACTGTTGACGTTTGGTTTCGTCGTCGCCTACCAACGACGGCCACCCACTGGCTTCTTCCTTCATTTTCAACCAGGTGTTGACGTAGTCTCGGAACAGCCCCTCACAGGTCTCGTCAAAATGCCACACTTCGTAGACGTATTGGATCTCGTACCCCAATTCCACCGCTTTGTTCAATTCCGGGCTACACCATGTACCGGTCAGGACGCGTTGCTCGTCGGTGTGGATGCATTCGGCTGTCCTCTCCCATGGGCGTTTTGGCATTTCGTCTTGCACACACGTTGCACAGAGGGGAAAAGTGAGTTTGTCCTCATGACGGTAAGGCTGCACGGGATGGTACAAGGCACGCGGAGGCAGAACACGACATTGGATGAGACCAAAGTAGGGGCTGATGTCCGTGTGACCCGGTTGGGAAATGAAGCGATGATGTCCTTTGGGGTACACACAGGTTTTGTTGACCCAAGGGTACAAGGAGGTGACATCGATGTAATGGATCTTTTGGCTGGGGGTGACATGATGGTACAGTTTGATGGCATTAGTACGACCTCCACAGAAAGCGTCGCGGGGATTAAACGGGTCGACGAAGGTCAGGTTTGCCACAAACGAGCGGATGTCAGGCGAGGTGTCTCTGAGGCGGGCCCATTCGCATTCCCACATTTCCACCACGTGGTACCCGAGGGCTCGAAGCTTGTTGATTTTTTGTTGGGAGGTCTCGTACACATCTTGCATGGTCCGATCATAGTGGCGCCGATGTTTTTCGTAACGGTTGGGATAATGGTGGGGACATCCATGGGTGAGGCAACCCTGAAATTCGTACACGGTGCTCGTGTCTGGGCAGTAGCCATCCACGAACCCCACGGTTGGGATGCGAACCTCGCCGGCATTGCCCGCGTGTTGAATGTCCTGGGGCTGTTGGTGATCACACCAGGTTAACCATTCGAGGGCGACGTTGGAGTGATTTATCTTGTTGCGCCATCCGTTGGTGGGTTCACAGGCAATACTGTTCGGAATCATCCGGTTCATGCGTAGATCCCGGTTGCAGGCGGAGGCAATGGTGATATGTTCAAAGGGATTGAACCCTGCCAGGGTTTCAAACAACCGTTTGAAGGTCAGGCATCCTTCTTTCAAGAGACGCACGTCCGATTCCCAGTACGCCACTAATTCTTTTTTGAAATCAAACACGACGTTTTGGGTGCGTTGCTCTTGATGCCACGTTTCCAAGGCTTGCTTGGCTTTGGGGGCCATGGTTTCGGGCATGTAGTAATCGAGGGCCGGGACGATGCCCACGTACGTTTGGTGCTCCGGAAGGTTGAACTTGTGAGGGAAGTAACCCTTGTGGAGTTCCGTCAATCCAAAGGTTTCGGCCACGACGAGATTTGCGATGTGCTGTTCGTGGGGTTGCATGGCTTCAATGTCAAAAAACACGCGCAGGGGTGGTAGGACGTCGTCGTCGTCCACGTCGTCGACTTCCTCCTCCATGTCGTTGGCTTGCAAGGTATGAAGCCCCGCGGCCGCCACTCGTTTGGCACGAGGACCTCCTTGACGTTGACGTTTTCTCTTCTTTTTCTGCTCTTGGAGGCTCTGCTCTGCTCGTGGGGGCTCTTTGAACGAAACAATGGTGGGTTTGCCCGTCCACGTACTCGTGGCAGGAAGGACAAACCAGGTGACCGCATTGATGCCGTTCAAGGGCTTGGGGTCCCACTTCTTGCTTGAAGCAATCACGACAGCGACGTTGACGAAAGCACACGGTGGACTAGGGGTTGGTGGCTGGTTTGCCCGCATGGTCAACAGCATGATGCGTTTGGAAGCAAGTCTCTCCGAAAACGTCCCAATGACAAGTCTGGCAACGTCGGGTGGCTTTGAGACCCCGCGGATAAGAATGAAGGAAATCGGGGCAATCTTTTTGGCGACAGGCCCCGCAAAGGCGTTTTCTGGTGCATCGATGCGCTCCCTCTGTGTCATAGGGTTTCCAACAGTGGGCACACACGTAACTGGATCCAAAAAATCCTGGCAAACGAGTAATGACATCGTAATGGTCTTGATGGTGGAGCAAAATCAATTGTTTGTCTTGGGTGTCTCCAAACGTGGTGATATGGAAGGAGCGGTGGGCATCCACCAGGATGATTTGATAGCCGGCAAGGGACGGCGCGGCACTGAAGGCCGTCAAGACATCGTAGCTGCAAGGACCCAAGGGAACACGGGCTTCATGCTGGAGCTCCAGAGCCAGGGTTCTTTGGATTTTGCCTCCTTTTCGAATCGATTCCCATTTCGGGTTTTGGTCCAGGCGAGCTTTGGCCACCACCAAGGCTCTGGCGCAACAGAGCTCATCTTTATTTTGGATGCGGATGACCGAGTTGGATTTCCTTGTTAACATTTACATGGTAGGATGGCCAGGTTTGCCACGACGAGGTCTACTGGTTCCCTGAGGGGCATGATGGACTTGGGTGATGGACAATTGAAACGAATCGTCCATTTCAAATTGTTCGTTGCTGTTAAGGGCTTGGGCCAACCGATCGAACAGAGCGTCCAAGCGAGCACCTCCTTCGCGCCATTCTCCAGCACGTAAGCACCAGCCCTCAAAATTGTTGGTGAGGCGATTAGAACTCACGGTGAAGTAGAGCCGGTCTTGATCGTGCAGGTTGGGGGTGGCGGTCAACACTTGATTCACCGCTCGACGTAATCCCTCTTGTAGGGCGCGGACCAAGTTCTGTTGACCAATAAAGTTGCCTCTTTGACGTAACTGGGTTTTGAAATGCCGTTCGCGAACGCCCATACGGCTACTCAAACGATCGACATAGGGGTCGAGTTCAAAGACAAAGGTACCCTCAGCATCATCCAAGGCCCCACCACCTTCTTGAAGGAGCTGGTTTTGAAAGGCCCGTTGGCGTTCGAACCTATCCAACAGCTCTGTCATGAGGTCATCCTCGTCACTGTCTCCCATCTCTTCAGGATCCTTGTCCTCTTCTTTCTCAGAGTAGGATGTCTCAAGGCCTAGCAAAGCGAGTATCTCTTCGGGGGCCAGAACACTTGGCCCCGCTTCGGCATCGTCTGGATGAGAGGCCATTATCAGATGAAGCACCCCCTGACGCCCCCGCCAGCACCGCCGCCATCTCCCGATGCCTCCCATAAAAGAACACTGCCGACGCAGACACCGACGCCCCACCACGACCTACCCACCAAGCGACGACGACGATGACTCCCACGACGACGACATTGACTTGGACGACGATGAAGTCGCAGAGCTCCTGGCCAAAGAAGAGCGACGACAGGCTGTGCGACGGGCTGCCAGTGCCAGGTACCGGGCCAGGCATCCCGAGCGAGTGGCCCCGCCGAGAAACGACGCTATCGGGCTAAATATCCAGAGAAAGTGGCCGCCGAGAGACGGCGCTATCGGCAGAAGTATCGGGCGAAGTATCTTGAGGCCCAGAGACGATACTATTCCACGCATGTGGAACAGCGCCGGGACTATGAAAGACAACGCCGCCAATCGGAACACCAAGAGGCGTGGAGGGCGCAATATCGAGCGAAAATGCGAGAGGCCGCCGCCTTAGCGAGAAAAACAGAACAGGACAAATCATACCCGGCGAGATATCGAGAGAGATGGAGAACGGCAGAGAAAATAAAAGCCTTGGGGCCTCTGAAACTGACAATCATGTTGGAGGACTGTTTGAAATCGCCTTCGGTGAACACCCCCGTGGAAACGTTCTTGGACACATTTTGTCATTCCCTCGAGGCCGATGATAGACCTCAGCCCTCGTTTTGTCAACTCCTGGATGACTCTTATGCCCTAACGGATCTGGATTCGGGGGGGCGTCGACCCCTGGATCGACCTGTGTGGGACCAATGGCTTAATGATTTGTTGGAGGACCTTTCAAAGGACATGTCGTCTGACAACATCAGTGACTTGTCGTTTGACGACCTTTCTTCTTCTTCTTCTTTGTGTGACCTGTCGTCGTCGTCATCGGACGACTCTCTATATGACTTACTAAGTGACATGTCGACCGACGAGTGGGGCCAGCTGGGGGAGGAGCCTTCCTTTGATTTGGACGACTTTGTGAGTGCTTAGACATTTGCATCACTCAAAACAAATGAGACAGTGCGTAGACAATTTTATTTTAATCTTTTTTTCTCAAAAACAACTGTAAAGAACGAGGTTTGCCATTAAATTACAATTTTAAACGTTTCTTGGCTTGCATGATTTTTTTGACCACGCGTTCCGTCTTGGTTTTCTTGCCGGGTAACCGATCAATGGCTTGGATCACCTTGGTATCGGCTTTCCATTTATCTTGCAAATTCTTGGCACGGCTGTAATCAATGTCGTGTTGTTTAGCAATCTGGTCCAAGCGATTGATCCCGGGATCCCCTCGTTTTAGACGTTTGGCCAAATGCGTGCCAGGGCCCATGTACTGATAGCCAGGCCAATGAAATTCTTTCCCCGTTTTGGCGATCCATTTTTGTACATCCACCGCCCCACCGGATTGGCGGCGTTTCCGTTTGATGCCCCGTGTTCTCCTTCTCTTGGTGGTCATCTAGTCACTGTCGTCGTAACCCAACCGACGTCGTAACTTTTTGCCTTTGGCTCAATCTTCCCAACCGGTTAAGGGTTTCAATCGTTCCACTTCACGAGCGGGTCCTTTGCCTTTGCCTTTGCCTTTCGCGAAACCACTTTCGGCTAAATGTTTTTCCCAGGTCCTGCGACGTTCTCGCAGGGCTTCTAAACGCGACCGGATATCCCCTCGACTGGTGGAAGGGGTCTCTTTCTTGAGAATGGGAATCTTACTGGTGGTGGCCGCTCCTTTCCCTTTCTTGGTTGTAGGGGTAATGGGAGGTTTGGGAGTCGACGGGCTGCCTTTTATCATGCGCTTCAACCATTGTTCCACGGGTCCCGTTACCAAATCCCCTTCCTCTTGGGCTTCTTCGCCTGGTGGACCACCCGGTGCCCCCACACCCACGCCTCCCGGAAATTGACGGAAAAGTTTGGTTAACTTGGTTAATTCTCGACTCAATGGTTTGGTTTGAGCATTGACCAGGGCTGGGGGCAGTTGAGGGTCGGCTAACAACACATGTTTTTTGGCGGCTAACGTGGCGGCTTTGTTCAACAAGGCATTTTCGGTGAGTTCTCCTTTGTAATATTGAATGAGTTGTTCCAAGTCCTGGTGGGGAATCATGTACAATTCATCCATCCAAGCTGTTGATGACAGTCCGGGCAAACTTCCCCGTCTTCCTGGTCACGACAACACTCACAAAGCGTGGAGTTCAAGATGTGCATGTACTCTTGACACAACTGGTGACATTTATGCTGCCAATAATAACCATGGTCTTTCCATTTCTCTGTTTCTCGATGGGCCTCTTGTAACAGATGCATCCACGTGGTGAGTGTTAACGGGTTGGTCGAGCACATTGACATAACACGTGGTGAAGCCCTTGAAACAACCCGCGTCCTTTTTGATGGACCAACCACGCACGACATTTTATCACCGAATGTCGACGACGTCCCAAGTCACGTAGCACCTTTTTATAGGGTCGAAGCTGCGCCAGGATGGGTGGGGTCACGGGAATCTTGTTTTTTAAGAAGTTCAAGACCAGTTCACTCACGGCATTGACTTGATCGGCATTGGCATGTTGTAACAAATCTTGACTTTTGGAGCGATTGGCTTCTTGTAACACGGACCGTAAAAACGGTAATTGACGTCGAAGCCGTTGCATCTTAGCGGCGACGGCGACGACGAACCCGTTGGTTGGCTTTATAACCTGGATGGGTAGGGCGTTTCAAATCGTAACCCCAGCCACTGCCTTGTTGTCGTCGTTTCGTTCTTCTTCTTCGTCGTCTTCTAACGGCCATGGTTCTAAGAGCGTGGGGCTGGGACACCTCTCCTTTTTATCCTTTTCCGTCCAATAGCCTTTCGACATGAAGGGACGAGGACATCCATCCACGTAACATTGCGCTTCCACGGGGTGGTACGCAAAACGACGATGGTAATCTTGCACGCATCGTTTGGGTAACGGAGGGTTGAAATCCACAATGGTATCATCCAAGGTTTGCATCTTGATCAAAAATCCTTCCAGTCCCTCCAAGGGAACCCCTCGTACATGGGTTTTCAATTCCGTCAAGGCTTTGGCATAGGTGGTAAACGCAAAGCGACTCATGGCCACTTTAAATCGGTATTGTTTAAAATCGTTCCATCCTTTGACCACCGTGCCCACCGCGGCCAAACACGCTACCAAGGTGCTGTTGTCCAAGAGGGGTCCGGCAATCGTGCCCGCGGCCATCACGAGTAACGCCATGCCATTGAACAAGGCATTGACAAACTTGAAATGATTCAACATTCTGCGATAACACCACCATTGTTGATGGTAATAGGCATACAAGGAATCCATGCGTTGTAACAGGTCCGGTGGGAAGGGGATGCCATGATGTTTCGATCCATTCCATAACGACACGACGGTTTTTTCTTTCATCACGTGGAAATCCGGGACGAAGAGGTTTGCACGCTTGGTGCTCCTCCCTGTTTATAACTGGTCACGATGCTATTGGTCATGGTGACATTGGCAATTTCTCGTCCTTGTGCCAATTGTTCTTGATCTTGTAACATCATGTGTAAACGTCGTTGTAAATCCGCTTGGTTCAAGGTGCGAGGCTGACTCCTAGAAGTCCAAGATCCTCGAGGGGTGGCTGGATTGGAGGGAGGTGTCAAAGGCGAAGTGGGGGTTCGTACGGGTCGTGGTCCTCGTATTCGTCTCGGTCGCCCACGACGACCACCACCACCAGCACCAGCACCACCACCACCAGCACCACCAGCACCACCACCACCACCACCAGCACCAGCACCAGCACCAGCACCACCACCTCCACCACCTCTAACCATAATCCTGGGACCACGACGGCCACCACCACCAGCGCCAGCTGCACCCGCCGCGGCCAATAATCGGGCGCTCCCCTGACTAAGTGGGGTTCGCGCTCCGGACGACAATCGGGCGCTCCCCTGACTAAGTGGGGTTCGCGCTCCGGACGACAAGCGTGCGCTTCCCCAACTAAGTGGGGTTGCAGGGGAAGACTCCCAGTCGGTCTGTATGCTACGGAAAGATGCTTGACTTCCTACCCCGGCCGGGGACGCGCCCACTGCCGGGGACGCACCCCCCAAATCGGGCCAGCCCGCGACCGTGTTGGGGGAGGGAAGCGATTGCAAAAAGGTCTGGAGGGCATCGGGTTCCATCTCCTCCATGGCTGCGTCGATAAGGCCATCGTCTCCCGTGAAAAAAAGGTCTTGCATGGTCCCTGGGGAAGGTTGATTGGTGGTGGTCGCACCGACGCCGGCGGGGACACCATGTCGTACACTTGCAGAGGTTGACAGGTTCCATCGTCATCGGCCATGCTCGCTCTTTCGGTCCGTCCCAAGGGTCTCGTCCCTTTATAGACGTTTTTGATAGGTGCGGGTCCATTCTTCGTATTTTAACAGGTGACTCAACAAGCGTTGCTGATCGGAGGAGGCGGGATGTAAATCCAACACCAAATAGCCATAAGGCTGCGTGGTGGCATGATGAAAGGTTTCTAAACTGTCTTTCCAGGTGGTAGGAAACGATTGCAGCAACACGTTGCGCACCCCCAATTGATCCCGAGGGTTCTTGAACGCCACGACGTAATGGGCATTGCGGGAAATACTTTTGGCATATCGGCCCACGGGAAACATGTCTTGGCACAAGTACAGCACCGTCACACCTTGATGATGCGAATGTTTGGTGAATAAATCCAACACGCGTTTATCGTGACTCCCTTCGTCCATCAAATCATCCAACACCAGCACTCCTTTACGCCCTGGAGGAAACCATTGCACCAAGGCTTGATGATCGGGAATCCCTTCGTGAAACACCACCCCACGATCTTGCATGCTTCGAAATCGATCTTGCCAGGCCCCATAACAATAATGCACTTGGGTCGGTGGGGTGTCAAACAAGTCCGAGTTCTCTAACAAGAGTTTTTCCGTAAACACGGTTTTGCCACATCCCGAAGGACCCACAACCAAAATACTGGACGGGGTATGAAAACGCTACGGTTTGCTCCCTTGCATGTTGGCAATGAAAACCCTTTTTAAAAAAAAGGCACCTTTTTATGGAGTCGGTGGGACTCAACCCACGCAAGACCCGACCCCTGTTTTGGGCCAAGTCCACGGCTCTACCGACTGAGCTACGACACCGTTTGGATAGGACACAACAAAAACAACTGTTTTTTTTTTTCAACCAACTCTTTTTATTTAACAACAACATTGGTGATACGGGTGACAACAGACTTGGTACCATCTCGCTTCTTGGCCTACAATCCATTGTTTGAGGCGTTGACCGGCTTGATGGTCATTGCTTACATAATCGTGATCGGAAAACTCATTTAAAAACGCTTGCAAGGTGCGTCCACGGGCTTTGGCTTTCAAGTACAACAAGGCATAATCGCCACAACTCTTGCTTGAGATGGCTTGTAGGGACTTGCCATTGGTCACTACGTACTTCCAATGTTTGACCATCCACGCTCGCAACGGAGCGGCTTGCTCGTACGTTTCCAGGGGCAAGGCATAACTGTCTAGGACTTCATACACGTTCTGATCGGTCCACACCGCTAACCAATGTTGCCCCGGTTGATCGTGTGGGTCGGTGTTGACAATGTACCCTTGCGGTTGGGTCTTGACAGGACTCTTGGGTAAACGATCACAGGCCACCGTCCCGTAAAAGTAACGTTTCAACTGCGGGTCGTCGCGGGCTAAATAATCCAACTGCACATTATTCAAGGCCACTTGTTCCATCTTCGTTAGTGTTGGTAAATGTTATACAACACGGCTCCGTTGCGGTCAATCTCCAGCAAGTTCTCAAATTCTCCATAGACGAGCACAGTTATATTGGTATTGGGTGCGGCTCCAAATTCCAAGCTGAGTTGTAAATCTCCGCTTTGCTTGGGGTTGACGGTTTGACTGTCGGCACATCCATTGGCCACATTGTCATACATGAACAAGGTACAATTTTTAGCTTGGCCCCAATCTTCTAGTTCCACCATATTGCCTTTCTTTTTACACCAGGCTCCACTGGCTTGCAGAAAACGGAAGTAGCTTAGATTATCTCAGGTGCCATTCCGCACCAACTGTAGGGTTTCATGAGGGTATTCTTCTCCTTTGACAATCTGTCGAATGGAAGTCAGCCCAAATTTCTGGAAGCAGAAGGGATCTCGGGTCACATCGCCATTGAAGGCGCGGCTGTCCAGTAACCCCACAATCAATCGGTCAGGCACTCTGTTTTGAAACAGGTTGGGATGTCAAAGCGGACCAGGTTGCCTTGCATGCTAAAGGTACGGATTACACTGCGGACGGTCGGGTAAGTGGCAATTTTTCCTTCATTGTGTCTTTTGGGCAGACAAACTCGTGTAGATGGCGTCATTCAAACGCAGTTGACACAGATGAAACCGTAGTTTCACGTCGCCTTCCATCAATCGGCCAGCTTCACCCACTTCATTGAAAAACAGGTTCGGGCCATTGAAATGAAATTTCATCTTGATTTCTATGCCTGGCACCAACAGTTTGCCGGTGTGAAACACTTCCAAGTGCGGGGTAAACACCAGACTGTGGGTGAAACCTCCAGCATACTTGGCGAGTTCGGCTTTCATGCTGGCCAAAGCTCCTCTGTGATGGGCGCTGAGATTCTGGTAGTCTACATGACCAGCATTCGCATTCGCTTGGGTGTTGGTTTTCTTGGTGGTCCATTGGGGTGGGAAATCCACTTGATTGAACCAGCCTTGGAGTCTCAACACGGTGTTCCCATCTTCTCGGTCATAATTCAACAAGGTTTCTAGGTAGGCTTTGTAATGATAGGTGTCGGATTGAGGACTGATCAAAGTGCCATTCAACTGCACGTCAATTTGTTTGATGATGGAATGGGCCAAATTATTGACGGGCCACAATTTCTCCGCGGCGTCCAAGTTCCCGTTATCCTCCTTTTTCAAGCTCAATTCCATGGTAAAGTAACTGCGTCCCAAATCCACAAAATCGTCCAACCCTGGCACAATGAATTCCATGGGATTGATGCCGGTGGTGGTGGGTTGGATGGTGGCCATGCGATAGGCATTGATGCTAATGTCGGTCGGAGGCACCTTGAAAATCCGTAACGCTGGGTTCACGGTCCCTTCGGAACGCGGGTGAGCCGGCGCGGTTTGCGTACTCACGTCAGGCATGTTTAACGTCGTCGTCGAGTGGTGGCACCCCGTCGTCGTGAGGGGTTTTTATACCGTCGTCGCGTTAAGAGTTGCCTCAAATCAAATCCTCTTCCACGTGGTCGTCTCACGAGTTTCCACCAAGGAAACAGCCCTCCCCGTTGAGACAAACCCCGATCACTGCGAATCCGTCGAGGTCGCGAAGGCACGGGCTCCATTACACCTCAAAAATATCGCGAGCGCGTTTGACTTGTTTGGGAAACAAAGCACTGGCCACGCGCACGGCTTCTTTCACGTTCTTATGACTCAAGGCTTTCTTGGCTCGTTTGCTGATTTCTTTTTTGATGACGTCTTCGGCTTTGCTTTTGACACCTCGTGATAACCCGGCTTTCAATCCACTCAAGGTATGACTAGGCAGTTTTAAAGGATTCCGGGTCCTTTTAAGGCCTTGGAGACCCCCACGCACGACATCCGTCACTAACCCTTTGCCACTTTGACCACGTTGATCATACCACTCGTCCGTACGAAATCGTGTCAAACTACCCCCGCGCATGGTGTCGTCGTCTTCACCAACGATCCCTTTTGTTGTTTCACAGGACTCGTCTCTTTTTATACTCACATCAGGTTGCACGTTAACGATTCCCCCGCATAGCGTTTTCGTTTCCCACGTTGGATCTCTGCCATGCGTTTCACATGCGCTTTTTTGGCATTCTTTTTGGCTAACTTTTCTATCCCTTTGGTGATGGACCAAGCGGCTTTAGGAATCCCGGCAATCACCGTGTTGCTCCCTTCCCCCGCTTGTGGACGCCGTAGTCGTCGTCGTTTTCGTCGTGTCGGAGGCATGATGATTGACGTGGGTGCTCTGGTGGTTTTTTTCTTTTTATGTCTTTTTGAAGTGCAACGTGACAATGGTATGGCCTTCACCAAACTTGACCAAGTCTCCTCCGGTGCCAATCGTTTCGGCCACTTGAATTTGAATGATTTCCACCACCTCGTTACGAAGAGGTAGGTATTGAATGTGCAACGGTTCAAAGTACATGGTGCCGCGTCCTTCTCGCTTGTACTGGATTTCTCGCAACAAATCGGTCACGCGGTTCCCCACCATACTGCTTCCTGCCACGTACGAGTACACGTGGAGCGTTCGCGTGGGTCACCCACCACGGTACAAATGCCACATTCAAGTTGGTGAAACGCCAATTCACGCTGAAACTCAACCAAATCCATGTGGTCCCACCACCATCCGTGGTCACTTGATAATACTCCGAGTCGTTTTTGCTATTTCTTAATTCAATGTTTCTATTGTCGGGGACCCGTCCATCACGGAATTCCATGTTCAAGTTGTGTCCCAACACATATTGTCCTTGGTCGTTTTTTTCAAACCATCCCATTTTTTCGGCCAGGAGATGATGAATGGTCAAGTGAGGTATGAACATCGTGTTGCCGGATCGAAGCACGTACTTGTACCGTATGACATTGCGATTGTTCATCACCAAATCCTCGCCGTCCCACTCGTTGGGACGTTGGACTCGTCTTTTCTCCCCTCTCCTCAGGCGGAGCGCCATGGAAGTCCAGGAAACCATAGGCCATACGTTGCGCCTCCCAATGCAAAAAGGCTTTCATGAAGATCACGCCATCCACAATGGAATGATCCTCTTTCAAATCGTCCATTCTCATATTGAAGCTGCGAACCGTACGTCCCTCGGAGGTCAATCGGTACGACGAGGTGCCAAAAACCCACTGATCCGCCGGCAGCAGATTAAAAATGTTGACCCCCGTGTCCGGCAACGAAATGGCACTCAAGCCGACTTGCCATGGACCCTCCGTAAGCCGTAGCGGTTGAGGTAAACGAGTCTTGAACGAATTGGCTTGGTTGTCGGGAAATTCATGTCGATTGGCATGACTGGGTAACGTCACGTAGAACGACATTTTCTTTCTTTCTTTCTTCTTCTTCACACCACCACCTCCCTTTTAAAGTGGAGGGTTAGGTGAGTATGCCCTTCGCCAAATTGCACCAGATCCCCATTGGTTTCGGCCATCTGGGTTTCCACGATTTCCACCACTTCATTGCGTACCGGGACATATTGAATTTGTCGAGGTTCAAAGTGGGTGGTGTCTTTGGGATGGTACTTGATTTCTCGCAAGAGATCCGTGATACGACCACCCACCATGCTGCTGGTACCTACATTGCAATACACGTACAAGGGACGCGTCGAGGGAAATTCGGTCGAGGGACGAAAGGTGTCGTTCAAATTCACAAACCGCCAATTACACATCACACTCAACTCCATATAATCCCCATCCACTTTCCAAAAGGTGGGTTTGTTGCTGGCATCGAGGACATCCGTCGGAGTTGGAATCCTGTCCGAATGAAATTCTTGCAAGAGATTCGGGCCCAATCGATACACGGCACTCGACACTTGTTCGATCCATCCCATTTTCAGGGCCAAGGTTTTGCCCCATAACACGCGCGCCACTTGTCGTTGGGAATCCACATTGACGGTATTCAACACCAAATCCCCTTGCGAGGTCCATTTAAAGGTCGGGTACAACTTGAGGCCATCGTTCTTCGCCCATTTGTTTTTGGGTTGGGTTTGTTTAGCACGTGCTTGCTCGTAACGATACACTAGTTGGTGAAAAAAGTGCGATCCCGTCGACGAGGACAATAGGTCTCTCATATCTCGACCGTAGACAAAGAGTTCGCGACGTTGATGCCACCAGACATCGTCCCCTTGATCGTCTTTGTCATACACCCGTTCGTGCCATCATACGTACAACAGAGGATGGGAGTCGCCGACCCATTGTTCACCCACCCTCGGAATGCTGGGTAAGGATAAACTCACCATGCCCACCATCCATCCTCGTCCCATAAATCGAATGGGTTTGGGCAATCGGTTTCTAAAATGATGGGTCTTGTTCTCAGGAAACTCCCGGGTACTCGCATGACTCATCAACGTCACGTAAAACGAGGAGTTGGGCACCCAGGTCATGATTATAGCAATTGTCTTTGTCGCTTGGGTGGGGTCTCTTTGGTCTTTTTCTTGGTCGTCTTAGGTGGTTGAAGGGAGGTCACGTCTTGGCTAGCAATCCAACTGTTGTACTTGTCCGGCCACCCTTTCCACTTGACCAACCAACGATCTTTTTTACGCTTAAGTACCTTTTCGATCCGAAACAACGCTTGATCGGACACGTGCACTTTTTGTAAATCAGCGTCGTAAAACGTCCCGTCGACGGGGGTGTCATCCCATTCGCGAATCTTATAGGTGGGCACAGGTCCCCGTACCACACGATGCACGACAAACACTTCTTCGGTCCAACCGGGTAGATACCCTTTGGCAAACGTACGATGAATCTCGTTGAGACGCACCCGATCTCCTACCTTGAATGGGGTTTTTTTCTTTCCTTTCAACCGTTTGTCGTACAATCGTTTCCACACGGCTTCTTCGTTGTCCCACGTAACGTCTTGAGGGGCCATGCCAATACTTCGATGACGGGTGGCATTGTACCCTTGCACCAAGTCGGGTAAGACATCGTCAAATTTCAACGTGTTGGCGGCGGTGAAATAGCGGTACAAACGTTCTTTCAAGGTCCGGTTAAATCGTTCCACCACACTGGCTTTGGCATCCCCTTCGGTGGAAAAATGCTTGATCCCTTGCTCGTCGAGCCAACGTTGAAAAGTCCAGTTGTAAAATTCCTTCCCTCGATCCGTTTGCAATCGATTGGGGTGACGTCGTCGTGTCACAGTCTTGTCAAAGGCATGGACCAACGCCACGCCGGTTTTGGCTTTCAACGGTTGCACCCAGGCCTACTTAGACAAGGCATCCACGACGGTCAGTAAATACCGTATGCCCCGATTATACTTGGCCAAAGGTTGGACTTTCACTAAATCCGCCACCCATTGATCGTCTAAGCCTCCCACGATCACGGGTACGGCTGGAAAACGACGACGTCGCGGTTTATGCAAGGTGTAGGCCAAATCCCGTTCCAACACGCGTTGGGCTTTTTTCAAGGGGAGGTGATGGACCTTGGCAAACCGTTGCACGCCTCCTAAACTGCCAGGGGCTCTCGGATTGTGGTAACGGCTCAACCATGCTTGCGAGACATCGAGGTTTTTTTTCTTTCGAGGTGCCATACGTTCTGGCACTCATCCCACAAGGTCGGTATGGAAGGGATGGCGCCGGGATACGCCTTTTGAATGATGCGATACCATCGCCACGCGTTCGGGTGGGCTTTTAACCATAAGACAAACACCACCCATCGATACAGGTTGAGGTCCACCCGGGTTTTTTCAAAGACGTGGAGAGGGTGCGTGTCCTCGGGACAAGGGGGAATGGGGACTGGTTCGCCGGGTTGGCGGTCATATAACATTTGGCAAAGGGTTTGATGGCATTACCATTGCACCAGGGACAAGAGACCCTCCCACGCATAACACATCCACACAGACTCCATGGGCACACTCATAAAAAAATTTATTCGTACTCTTTTATACATTTTCTTAAAAGAGACCAAGACGGTCATAAGCGACCGTCTCTAGACCTTTCTGCCAGTTCTCTACACTGTCACTGTACTTGGGTGGAGGTGGAGCCGGTGCTACCATCATTTCTTGACGGTTCTTGAGATCTTGAATTTCTCGCAACAACTGTCTCTCATAGTCTGTCCGGGGACGTTCTTGTTCCACGTCCTCTTTCCTTCTCACTCGAGGTGGATGGCCTGGGATGTCAATCCCACGTTTGGGATACCCTTGTGCATCACGGCTGGGTAAAGGCGGTTCGGCGAGTGGGTCGGCTTTTTTGGGGGGATGGTCATGAAACCAACTCCAGTACTTGGGACCCAACGGTTGATCGGCCCACCGGAAGAAGTGACACTATTTCTTGGAACAGGTCATATACAATCGATCGGGGTTCTGGGTGGAATGACTCTGTTGAAGCGTGGCCGGTTCACGGCAAAAGCACTGCAAACAACTCCACATGTCCAACACTTCTGGATGAGGTTGACGATACACAGCTTTCATATACTCAAGGGCTTGATCTTGCCCACAAAACAGCAAACACGGTTGGATGGGACATTTGACATAAGGCCATCCCTTTTGAGATTAACGGGCCTCCAAATGCACGTCATGGCAAGGGCATACCATATAGTCCACCGAGGCATGGCCCTTTCTTTCACTGTCCTCCGCCTTGTCATACACGGTCGTCAGGGTGAATGGAGGACGTGCTGTTGATGTTGATTGCTCCACCATGTCATTCAATTCTTTCATCATGTCTTCCACCGAGGTTCTGGTGCCTTCCACCACCTCGCGTACTACAGGATCACAGTCCTTGGGCGTCCTAGATGGAATCGCAGGCTCCTCCTTCTTCTTCTTCTTCCCGTCAGGGTGGGCATGTTTGGCTGATTTTCTCTTCCGACCCATATAACGCCCCTGCACTGCCCATGCCTTTTTATACCCTGGACCCTTTGGGTCCCATTGGTCAGCTTTTCCTATCCAAATAAGGGCCTCTTGTCTTCCCATTGGTCAGCTTTCCCTATTTAAGACGACCCCTCGTCCCCTGGCTCTTCATTCGAAAAGCGGATGGACTACTACCAAGATCTCAACCGAGACGACTTTGCTTCCGACGACGAGTATCTGGCCGAACGGGTCAAACGAGGTCTGGCCGCGGGATTCACGTTCCAACAGTGCCGACATCACAACCTCATTGATTTGGCTTTGGCCTTAGGGTTGACTCAAGCCGAGATTCTAGCCATTGTAGGTCCTGCCACCGGCTACGTTTTTCCCGACGCATGTACCCCGACGCAGACATGATCGGAGAACACGATGTCGATGCTTTGGAACTCCAAATTGGTCATGGACATGTAGTGTACACCGGAGGAGCCAGAGGCACCGACGAATTAGTCGAACAAATGGCCAAACAGTTTGGGATGCAAGTGGAAGTCCTGGTACCCCCCAACCATCCTCGAGCCACATTCATCACCCCTTCCACGGTGGAAGTCTTGATGCCCTTTTGTCTCTATAAAAACCCAACCACACGGCCTTCTTCACTCCAAGCAAGCAAGCAAGGAAGCAAGCAGGCAAGCAACACCTACGGATAGGGGTAAGCCTTTTTTTCCTCGGTTCTTCACTAAAGCAAACCCACCTCTTTCAAAAACCAATCTAAGTAGTTAGCCTGTTCTGGAGCTAACCGCATCAAAAGGAAATGGAACCCTCCAATTTAAAAAGGAACGCTCATCAACAAAGGATATGCAACTCATAAAAAGGAACACTCATAAACAAAATGGAACACTCATCATTAACAAAAAGGAAATGGAACACTCATCAACAAATGAAATAGGACGACTACAAAGAAATGGAACCCTCATATTAAAAAGGAACACTCATCAAAAATGGAATATTTAAAAAGGAACACTCATCAAAAGGAACACTCATCAAAATGCAAATGGAACATTCATCAAAATGGAATATTAAAAAAGGAGACCCTTTGGGTTCACGTTCCTCCATCTCGTCGGAGGACACACACCACTAGGCCCTGCCTCCTCTTGGGAAAGCACACCTTGGATCCAAGCCCCCACGCGGTCACCTGTTTGGACTCTGGGGACGGGTCCGCGTTCCCGTGTAACACCCAGTCTGGAATAAATCATTTTTTTCAACATGGCGTCTTTGTTCTTTGTCTCTTTCCAGCCCCCCAGTACCTGATTTGGACTTTGGACTCTGAGCCCACGGTGGTCTGCAGTTTTCCCTTTCAAATCACGTGACTTCCGGTCCCCTGAGCCCGCGATCCATTTTCCCGACTGGTCAGGAAATCATGTGACTTCCGGTTCCGGAGGAGGAAGAAAAGGAAAAAAAAAGGAAAAAAAGAAGATTCATTAGGCAAAAACGACTAATTAGCTCGTTTGTTTATTGATTTTCATTTACGCATTCGTCCGCAGAACTGTTATGACAACTGAATGATGCCAATCTTTCAAACATGTCTGTAATAATAAACACTGAGAGCAGAAAAAACCAACCAACTTTATTGGATAGACATAAAATACAAACCTGGTAAAGCTGCAGCTAGCTGGCGAAACCATTCGAAGTCCTCAGCTGGAAGCACCGAAATTGTTAAAATAGGGAAAGATTGTGTGCATGGAGTTCGAGGAAAAAGTAGACCCCCTTCCTCTCGGGTTTTCTGTTTGCGTCTCGTGCTTCATGTCCGCTAATCGGCTTTTTCTCCCCTTCTGGGGCCAAACACACAAGTTGTTACTCCAAATATATTTATTACAGCTTAAATTTTCCAAGCAGCCATATGATGCGTAAATGTCTTGGCATGTACTTCAAAAATAATAAATAAATAAAATTGGATTTTCCCTTAATTTTCCTGACTTGTGCATGCGTTACGGCGACTCTGCAGAGGCATTTATATGTTTATCTTTGCAGTTCTAACTCACTGTTCCATGACATCACTGCGTTTCTATATTTTAAAGGATTTCTTACTTTCACAAGTAGCCTATCTTCCACATGTGGAGATGTCGATAGGCAAAATCGAGACATTAATTTAAAGATAACCCATTTTGTTCTGGCTCATCTTGCTTCAAGTTATGGTTGGTTCAAAATTACTTTAGTTGTGTTGATCTCCCAGACGTAACTCCTCTCGTTTTGTTTTAAGACAGCGATTAACTAGAATTGCAAGCCTGCATGACAATAGCTCATGGAAAACCGTCCTAGGAGCCTGCGTGACCGGTGTCTGATGAAGTGTAGGGCTTATGCCTGGGCGTGGGCTGGGCCTGTGCAAGGGAACGCCTGCTTGGATGGCACGATATAGTCCCCGAAGTGATAAATAATAATAATAATAATAATAATGAATTTATAGAGCGCTATTTCTAGTGCTATACAATAGCGCTTTACAATAATTTTAAAAGTATCACCAATAAAATTGATAAAAACATCAAAATATCTGAAACATGAGCAAAATAAACTAACTAATAAAATAACTAAGCTGTAAAAATGAAAAAAAAAACTAAGAATCATTAAAACCTTTAAAGGAAACTAACTAATTAACTAACTTAACTAATTAACTAAGTAACTAACTAACTCATGACGAGACGCTACGGGGTCTAACTGGAAGTACATTAAGGAATGCGGGGTTGTGGACCCCGCATTTCTTTCATATTTGAATTTTGATCAAGGCGCCGCGAAAGCAATAGGTGTTAAAATTCACCGCTTTCGCTGTCAACAAAGCTTTTCTGTTACCAGAAACACACTGTTGTCGAATAAATATCACAGACCTTTTTGCAAGTTGATCGCAACGGCAAATTTATTTTTGTGGCTGTTAACAAACAATAAGATAATAGGCTATGAATAGCCTCTTATTTCTCTTGAGGATCGTAGCGCTCGCGAGCGGTTTTACCGCCTCTCCTTTCTCCGGAGAGGTCATTTGTTGGTATGTGATCGGACGTTCTGAGAGAAATACTTGAAGAGAATCTATAAATACAACATGGTCTTTCTCCCGTTTTTAACAAAATCGCGAATATATCGAGAATTATTCACAGAAACTCGATACGCTTTCTCTACGAAAGAAAGAAACAATAACAGTAACAAAAAAAGAGAAAACTTTCGTTCACATAATCTGTTAGACTGCGAGCAGTCTCAAATCGTGCTCGCTCGCGCTCGCTATTTGCGCTTCGTTCTGCACGGATTTTAGAGGAAAAGAGAGACTGCTCGCAGTCTGATAATCTGTCCTCTAAACAGGCCATTCACTTTGCCGTCTGAATTTGCACTAAGAATGAGCAAACTATTGCTTCCTACGCTTGCGGTCGTTTAGTCTCGCAGACGTCTGCGCGCAGGCTAGCAGTCGTTTCGCCTAAGTCTTTTCGCCCAAGGCCAGTTGGTTAACCTTTGACGCGCTTGGAGAACGAGAAATTAAATATATTGCTTTTTTTCCCCTAGGGTAACACGCTTTAAGAACGAAAAATAGTATATAATTCATTCACTTTCGGCATTTAAGACGTTAGCAGACAAAACCAAAAACAAAATATATCGTACTCGAAACGACCGGTTTCCCCTTGCTGACATCGTGATTTCATCCTCAGCGTTCTAATTGTTGGCCATGCTACTAGTTGCAAGTTTCACTTCACAGCACTTAATTCGATTGCCCAAGAAAAGCAGTAGTTTCCGGGCGCTTAAAAGGAACATCTAAAAGTCGCCTAAGAATAACGTCCCAACAAAGAAATGTCACTTTACGGGCTTGCCTTTGGCATTTGTCCAATTCGGGAGTTTGACGGTTCTCTTTCCTTCACCATCACTCTGGCCTCGTGCATGATGCCGAAGTCACAGTATTAAAACTGGTATTAAATCTGCCGCATTTCAACCTTGTTCTACCACAACGTTGAACTCAAATATTATAGTATATGGCAATTTAAAATTGTACCGAATGGACTAAACTGCAGTTTAACGAAACTGTTATTGTTATCACTGTTATGGAAAAACATCTAGGGACTTCTAATAATTGTGACACATGGGAAAGTGATGTGCCCCCCCACCAACCCCCCCTCCCCCCCGCAAAAAAAAAATATATATATAACATAATATAACAAAAATGCAGACCTTAAAATACCTGCTACAGCTAGTAACAATTTATTTTTAATCTTTCCTCACTCAACTGTACATATCATTGTTTGCCCTAATTCTCTAGACCTACACTAGCATAAGTACAGATCCAGGAATAGGATTTATAGGAACAGGTCATGAAATGACATCATTGTGACACCATCAAAGGCTTTTTTAACTAGCATGTTCTTTGTAAATAGTGATCTAAGGAATGCTAAACCTAAAAACTACATTTAGAACAAATAAACTTTATTATCATTTGCCAATAAATTATTAACATGCCGTGTGCAAATATGAACCTAGAGTTAATTCCAATCAAAATCAGTATTAATCAATGATAGTCAATAACAATCAATAGTCACTCAACTTTTAAGCTTTGAATTGTATTGATTTCCATAACCAGTCAATTAAGTGGAATTGATTATTATTGATTATATTGACTACCGGTTTTCATTGTTTGATACTGCCAGGCAGAAGGCAACAGCCACACACTGTGATAACAGATTTGGATGCTACTGGTCCCCTCACTAGTAGCTAACTTTAAATTGAAAGGGATTGTTAAAGGTAACAGTCACACACACAGACGATACATCTGAATGCTACTGTTCCTCTCATTAGTAACTGAGACTTAAAGTAGAAAGGAATTGTTAAAGGTAACAGTTGCACACTCCGACGATACATCTGGATGCTACTGTTCCCCTCATTAGCAACTGAGACTTAAAATAGAAAGGGATTGTTAAAGGTAACAGTTGCACACTCCGACGATACATCTGGATGCTACTGCTCCCCTCATTAGCAACTGAGACTTCAAATAGAAAGGAATTGTTTAAGGTAACAGTCGCACACTCCGACGATGCAGCTGGATGCTACTACTCCCCTCATTAGTTACTGAGACTTCAAATAGAAAGGGATTGTTAAAGGTAACAGTCGCACACTCCGACAGTACATCTGGATGCTACTGTTCCCCTCATTAGTAACTGAGACTTAAAATAGAAAGGAATTGTTAAAGGTAACAGTTGCACACTCAGACGATACATCTGGATGCTACTGTTCCCCACATTAGTAACTGAGACTTAAAATAGAAAGGGATTGTTAAAGGCAACAGTCGCACACTCCAACGATGCATCTGGATGCTACTGCTCCCCTCATTAGCAACTGAGACTTAAAATAGAAAGGAATTGTTCAAGGTAACAGTCGCACACTCCGACGATGCATCTGGATGCTACTGCTCCCCTCATTAGTAACTGAGACTTCAAACAGAAAGGGATTGTTAAAGGTAACAGTTGCACACTCCGACGATACATCTGGATGCTACTGTTCCCTTCATTAGTAACTGAGACTTAAAATAGAGAGGAATTGTTAAAGGCAACAGTCGCACACTCCGACGATGCATCTGGATGCTACTGTTCCCCTCATTCGTTAACTGAGACTTAAAATAGAAAGGAATTGTTAAAGGTAACAGTTGCACACTCCGTCGATACATCTGGATGCTACTGCTCCCTTCATTAGTAACTGAGACTTAAAATAGAAAAGAATAATTGTTAAAGGTAACAGTTGCACACTCTGACGATACATCTGGATGCTACTGTTCCCTCATTAGTAACTGAGACTTAAAATAGAAAGGGATTGTTAAAGGTAACAGTTGCACACTCCGACGATACATCTGGATGCTACTGCTCCTCTCATTAGGAACTGAAACTTAAAATAGAAAAGAATTGTTAAAGGTAACAGTTGCACACTCCGACGATACATCTGGGTGCTACTGTTCCCCTTGTTAGTAACTCAGACTTAAAATAGAAAGGAATTGTTTAAGGTAACAGTTGCACACTCGGACGATACATCTGGATGCTACTGTTCTCC
This sequence comes from Siderastrea radians, assembly GCA_964017195.1. Lineage (NCBI taxonomy): Eukaryota > Metazoa > Cnidaria > Anthozoa > Scleractinia > Rhizangiidae > Siderastrea > Siderastrea radians. The sequence goes on along the minus strand of OZ024895.1, from coordinate 9,909,361 downwards.
TCGTTAGTAACTGAGACTTAAAATAGAAAGGAATTGTTAAAGGTGACAGTCGCACACTCCGACGATACATCTGGATGTTACTGTTCCCCTCATTAGTAACTGAGACTTAAAATAGAAAGGAATTGTTAAAGGTAACAGTTGCACACTCCGACGATACATCTGGATGCTACTGTTCCCCTCATTAGTAACTGAGACTTAAAATAGAAAGGAATTGTTAAAGGTGACAGTCGCACACTCCGACGATACATCTGGATGCTACTGTTCCCCTCATTAGTAACTGAGACTTAAAATAGAAAGGAATTGTTAAAGGTAACAGTCGCACACTCCGACGATACATCTGGATGCTACTGTTCCCCTTATTAGTAACTGAGACTTAAAATAGTGTAAGGGATTGTTAAAGGTAACAGTTGTCGACAGGTGACCTATCTCAGGGACACTAATTTTAACTTTGTTACTAACTGTAGTTTTCAAGTTGGATTAGGGACTGTTAAAATAAGGCAAAATGCAGTACAATCTGGCATTACATCAACACCACTAAGCCAAAATGTACTGTGCGAGTCATATTCTTGGCAGGATTCAAATCTCAGTAGGCATTCTTCCTATGTTTAATTGGTAGAGCATGTTCCATGGTATCTTTTCAATTTAATAAGGTCTCTTTCCATGGGACCTGAAAAATGATATATATTAAGTTACTATCAGTGATAAAGTATCACCATAATGGAAGGTATGAATTACATGCAGAACATTTTGACTTGATATTTCTTAATTGGTCTAAAATGATGACTGAAAACCACAATTCAATTGTAGTTTATTAAAATCGTAGCTGTATGGCGATACACAACTTGTTCTTTTTAGTATACAATTCAGTGATGGGATTTTAGCAAACTTTGTCTATGATGGTAAACTCATTTGGCTGCCAACTTCACCAACAATGTGCCTTAGGCCTTAAATCTACTCTTACAGGCTTAAGCTTATGTCCAAAAAAAAAAAAAAGGTTTTACACACCTGACACTGAGTTCGCACAGATACTGTGTTTTGCATCTGCTGTTTGATGTCCTTCCTTCTTTTGCACAGTTAGACTGACGCCAAGGTTAACTGGGCCTTAACTTCTCAGTGCATTGCTTGCATCTTGTGGTGAATCAGCTTTGTAGGCAACCACCCCAGTAGAATCCAGAAGTTTCTTGAGTATTTTGCAGTTACATATACAGTGCACAAAGTTGGATACTATTAAGTTCCTCAGTGAGTAAAAACTCCAAATAATCTTAAATTCCAGTTGACCTAGAGGAAAAAAGTAACATGTTTATTTTAACAGTTCTTAATAAAACTCTCTTACAGCTGTAATCAAACTCTCAGGTGAGGTCTAATATGAACACCAATGTTAACTTTTCAGGGGCTTAGTTCTTTGCTGTTTCTTGTGTTGCTATAGCTAGATGTTATGAAAGTCAAATGATCAAGTAGCTATAAACCTAAACAGGAGGAAAATGTTATATTCAGCAGGATAAAAAACTTGATAATGAGAAGAAAGAATAAAAATTGCTTGAAAAAAAGTCTTGTTCAAGAATCCCATTACTACCAAAAAGACCAATTTTATCTGAAAGAAGTCATGACTACAACAACCAAAACTGCAGATGTAGGCATATATGTCAACTCTACATGCATCTGGGAGACCCTTAGATAAAAATAAGTGAATTGGAAATTATACAACTTTTCGATATCATCTTGATATCATTTTCAAGGAAGAAAAATCATCATATGTTAATATATACCTGAAACAGTGTCAAATAGTTCTACACTGATTAGACTCCTGGATACCCAAAAATTTAAAAATTAAATCACCCAGTCTATTGTTTCGGTCACAAAATCTCCTAGACAACAGCAATCTTGCATCTTTCTTCCAAAAAAAATTGATAAATAAATAAATAAAATAAAATAAGATTACAGAAATCGTTTCCACACAGCAAATATATCGTTTCTTTCAAAATGGGAAAGAAATTGGAAACGCCCAGGAGTACACTAAGTATTAACTCCTCAGGAAAGGTTGTAATTGGGAATGGAGGTTGAACTTTCAGGCTCCCAATTTCAGCACGGTCAGAATAAGCTGGACATATTTCATCAACAATTATATTTCTACGTCTTTGCCATTCAATTACCTTTCATTGAGGTCTGTCTCGGCCTTTACATAGCGGAAATATAACGCCAAAATGAAATCTCCCAGTAGTAATTTTCTTGTTTTGGGCAATGTATGCCATTTTGAATTCTCGTTGGAAAACCGCTGTTCAAAGTGTTTCCGTTCTCACAAAGCCTACTGTGTGACAATGGCGCAAAAGCGCGGGTCGATGAACAACTCATTATTTTTTATTCCTTACAACGCCAGAATCGTATCAAAGAACAATTTTGCTACAAAAGACGCGACCTAATAAAACGATCGCAAATCACTTTCAAAAACACAACACCTAGAATTTTTTCCAAATTCCTTTCATTTTGTGTTGTGATTACATAAGACAGCAAGTCAGAATTGATTGTAGTGAACTCAACACTGACTCAAAGCTAGGGCTTACCTTTTTTGAGGAGCTGCTTGGTGAGATCGGCAAGAAAATACAATAGAAGATGGCGGTGGCGTCACCAAACGGCAATTGCAGGGATCGAACTCACGGCCATGTGAGTGCAAGCCGACAGCTTCACACGCCAAGGCTGAAAACCTTCCAAACGTCTCTTCTTGAAATAACCGCAAATTCGGCGCATGGCGAAGAAATATTGCAAACAAACCAAACGAAGAAGGGACGATTTCGTACTTTCCTTGGTACGGGGCACTTCGCGCGCTTCACTTTGCTTCCCATGTGGGAATGTCGAAATAAATTGCTGTTGTTGTTATAATATCATCCGGAAAGCGGGCAGGGAACTTCTTTCTGTTTGTTACAATCTAACAATTCCTGGCTTTTATCCGAGAAGTGGACGAACAGCACTTTCCTCGGAGCCATCGACCGGCAGTTCTATTTTAACCTCGAAGAGACCGTATTCTCAAATGACCTAAACATGTGATTATGAAATTCGTCACTCGTCAAGCCTTAATTTGAGCCTGACATGTATCCTATTTGATCCCCATTTACCTCGCTTTGTTGACAGAAATATAATTACCGAGTAAACCGCAACTTAATTAATTCGGAAATCGGGTACTTCCAGTTCAAACCCACTTGCGTCTTGTCATGACTAACTAAACTATCTGAATAACTAATTAACTGACTAACCAATAGTCTAATTATAAAATTTGTTAAAAAGGTATGTCTTTATACAAGTCTTAAAATCTGATAGCGAGCCGCTCTCTCTGGTATTATTCGGAAGAGAGTTCCATAGGCTAGGTGCTACAAAAGAGAAGCACCTATGACCATAACTTACTAACTTGACAGATAGCGTTGTATGGACTCAAAAGATGAATGACTAAAACCAGAGCTGATCTTTGTTAAGTAAAACAAAGCAAACAAACCAATCGCCCCCCCCCCAAAAAAAAAAATGTTTTTGTGTGAAATCGATGAGTGCAAGGAGAATTTGGACACACAAAGCCTGGATATGGTTCTTAGTTAAACTTTCCAGCCATCAGGACGGAAGAATGTATGAAAATCCCCGCAAGCAGCAATACAATTGGAATAAGTCTTCTTTTGGCGCCTATCAGGAGTTGCTGTTTTTTTTATCTGCCACACGTGTGAGGGGTGCCCTATACATTTCGCCTGGCGCGATAGGGGCACTCTCTACAGCACTTGCTTTTCTTGAGACTGTTCTTGATTTCAGAATTTCCTTTACCTTACCAAATGTTAAACAGGTAGACTGGTTGTCAGATGCATCCAGTGCACACACATTTTTGAAACTGATTAATGAAAGGTAAGAGCCATACTTCATGGCACTGAAAACACACTTCATGGTTATGCGGTAATTTTTGGACGGCAAGAGTTTTTAAAAGGGAACCTCCACTGATACAACAAATTTAGGTTAAATTATTGAACATAAAGTCTAAATTTCAATCCTTTAAGTTAACAGATCGTATTTCTTTCATTGTCCCTGAAAAGCCCCTCACGAGGAGTGGTCAATTAAGTTATTATTATTATTATTATTATTATTATTATTGTTATTATTATTATTATTATAACGAAACGAAAGAAAGTTTTAGTGTACCAAAAAGTTAGATATCACCTATTTTAGTTTTTGATTTTATGCGAGCTGCTATTTTGAATTTTTGACACAATAAGGCTGCCGCTATCGTTAAGAAGCACCTTTCTTTTGTATACAGCAATATGGGTAACCGTATGACGTCATAACGATACAAATTGGCAGCGTGCTGGGAATTCAAAAGCGAAAATAGGTGGTATTCATGTCAAATTTTTTTTTAATACACTTAAACTGTTTCTCTACTTGCTAACTAAAAGTATTGGATACAGGCTTTGTCTCAAAAATTTTGACGTCAGTTTGAAATAACAGCGGAGGTTCCCTTAAATACTGCACATTAGGAAACTTACAAACATCATTTCATTTTTAGCCGATGACGTCGTGTCAAAGACGTCAAAGGCTAATGCTATAACCTGAAAAGATCGACGCTGGTATACAGTACTTTCTTCTGTGAGACGGGAGGTGGGGGCTGAAACCCTTACCTCATCAACACCTCCTCCTGGCTTTGACGCGTTTGCATCGCTTCCCAGCCCCGGAGGGGGGGTGGGGGTACCGTGTGTGTTTTTGTGGGTGGGGGTGAGCTATTCGGATTCTGAAAAAAAACTTTACCCTGTGCCGTAGACAGCGGCACATACCCTTATTGCAGAAAAGTGGGAGAGCCTCCACCGAGCTGTGAAGTGTTTGCATTTGATCAGGAGCAATAAGGAAATATTTAGTTTCGCTTTGAATGCACTGTTTTATGACTTATCGTTTGGCACGATTTTATTTGCGTTTACTTAGCCGTGATATAAATTTCCTGAACAAGCACAACAGAAATTATACATAAGACGGACTTAGGGCCGCAATGAAGGAAACTCAACTAACTTTACGAATATCCCATGCACATGAAGCTGTTTTCCGTTTTTCCTTTGTTATTTTGATGGACAACATTTTGGCTTCCAGTTAGCGTGTCAGTGTCAATTCGAATTAGAGACAAATGTTTCCTGAGACTGGGAAGCGAGCAGGTTTTGATTAGCGAGCTCAATTTAAACATTTTCGTACTGTTCGAAAGCAAAGCAAACAAATTTTTACATTCCGTATTTGTTTGGCTGTAAGCTGAGGTCCAAAACATGTACAAACACGTGAGCTTTTTTTTCGTTTCCCAAAATAGATGTTTATTGTGGGAGTTTATCACCAGTGCACACGCATTTCGAAATGTAAACAAAGAGTCACACTTTGCGCGAAGCAAAAAGACGAAATAATCATGGCCGACTTGGATACCAAGGAAGCAATTACAGGAGAAATAAACCCGGTAATGAAACTAATTAAATAGTGCTTATTTATATACACTTGTTTTAACAGATTTGGAACAAAAATGCTGTGGATACAGGAACACTTTACAGTAGATGCAGAATCCGAGAACTGTAAACAAAGTAACGCCAGTCACGTGTCACGAATATCACGCAGAACGTAAAAAAACTGATCTTCGCCTAAATTACGTATGCAATGTTTTCCGACAGACTGCGAGTTTAAGTAATGCTTGTTTTTGTTTATGTTGTCTTTGAAGTAATTATAATGCCAGGCTATAATTTACTGTCATGTAGTCACGCTACTCGTTACCCGGTTTTATATTGGTTAAATGCAGGTTTATTTCCTTTTTTCTTGGGGGGGGGGTCGGGGTTGAGGGGTTAGGTTGGGACTGAACGGAGATGTAAAACCCCAGAAGTTGTCAAAAACCCAGAAGTTGTAAAAAAAGGGAAAAAAACATTCAATATATTCAGGGATCAGTTGATAAAGCCAGCGCTTTAGAGTTATGGCTAGTACAAACTTGTACTAAAGATTTGTATGGAAAAAGTGACATTTACAAAAATAAAAATAAAACATAAAAATAAATAAATAATAAAAAAGAAAAAGGAAACCCCGGGAAATTTCGGTTGGACTGTAGATGTTAAGGCTATCATTGTTTTCCAGATCGGAAAATTCCCAAAACAAACGGAACGCATGAGACGTAGTCCAAAATTCCGAAGGGAAAGTTGTGGAGTATCCCACTGGAAAGTTGTGTTGCATTTGCGCTTTTCTACCAGAAGCAGACCTGCTGCTAATGGTCAAACCAGTTCCACTCTCCTTCTGTAAGTTGGAGGGAATTGCTCAAATATTACACGCCAAACTCGTAAGGAATTTCCTATTTACCATATGGAAGGGAGTTTCCCATTCGGAAGGTTTTGCGTACCATTTGCGCAAACCGTGGACCAAGGGGTTTCCCCCTGTACATCCGGTAAACAAGCTCTGTCACAAAAACCCTTTAAAAAAAATGAGGATTAATTTACAAGGAATCAATCACATGAAAAAGCATTACCAAATGTAGTACCCTGGAAAGGTTTACGTGTTTTAGTTTTCGTAGCAGAGAAGTTATGGATCACAAAAATTTGAGAGATTATTATCGGAATAGTGATTCCGACCCCACTGCTCAGCCCCTCCCCTCTCACACACAATTATTCATATTATGTCCAAGTTGTTGAGGCTAAACCTCAATAATTCTTCATTTTTCCAAGTCTGTTAGCAACTCTAGCTTTGTGAGTGCGGGGGAGGGGGTACTCTACACGGGGAGGCTCCGCTTAAAAGAGGTACCCTTTTTATGCTCGCAGTATACTAAAGGGTACGGAAAATTGCCATAAAAGGGTCACAAAATCGGCTGCAAAGTGGAAGAAATGGTAACTAAAGCGAAGTATATCATTGGGTGCCAAATTTTGGCATAAATGACAACGGGAAACACAGAAGTTTGCAATTTGAAATTTGCTAGCTAAGTCGTGATATTTTTTCATTGTGCATGGTAACAATATAAATAAACATGTGGGCATTGAATGTGACACAAAGACGTGGAGTTAATTAGCATAAATTTTATTAGGCACTCATTAATGTTGGTTACATGGTTAGACTACGAAAAACCATTACCAAAAAGCATAAAAAATAGGAAAAACGTGTGGCAGAAGACGGTGCCCTTATGATTCGCTCTGAATTTGCCTTTAAAAAGGTTAACTTGATAACCGATAGGGTGTTCTTAAAAGCACAGGAAACCGAGGAACCAAGATGGTGAATTGAACCTGCGGTTTAATTCAACTATCCTGGCGACTACCAAAGGCGACTGCCACACATTTTACCCCGTTACAGGCTTATCTTCGAACTCATCTGTTAAGTAGGCCGTTACAGGGTTAACTGATTAATAAAGTTTGATGGGTTATAATATTAAAATCCCTTGTCAGTCGTATGTGCGAGACACATTGCTCCGGTAAATTGGTTTCATTTCCCCCCTTAGATTGTTAGCGTTTAAATTCCGACAATTTCTGAATTCTGATACACTGTGAGTTGCGGTCGACACGACTTTTTCCCATTTTTTTAATGCTAAAAAGCGAAAGGCACTGTTGATTAAATTGTTCTCAGGCTGTTTGGCGAAGGTCACTTGAAGCTTGATACGCAGACAAGCTTTCTAGGTCCCATTGCGTTTGAGAAAAGATGTAAAATGTTCATATTGATTTGAGGTAGCACAATCTTCGGATGGCGAGACATGCGGCTTATTTCAAATTGCTTAAAGCAAACAAACAAACAAACAGACCAAATAAAAAAAATTATCAAAATCACTGAATGAAATTGAGTACGCAACAGGAATTGCCTGTTGTAAGAGGGGGGGGGAGAGCTAAACACCCACGTTTTCTTCAACAGACAGTCTTATTTCACTCTATTCAGACTGGGGGGAGAGGAGGATTGTGCCCACCCTGACTTTGGATGTTTAAAACGTTTTTTTATAACACCAAACTTGGTGACTTGTCCTAAAACTTATCTGGGAATAACTTGGCAGAGCAAGTTCTTGTCCTTCAAGTTTCACATTACTATGGCGGAAACGTTAAGACAGGCCGGTTTCTTCCAGAATTTGAATTTCTACCTTTTCAATGAAAATTATAGCTTTCTTGAAGGAAGTTTTACATTTTAATACGATAACTTTTTGGTCTATTTTAGCGATTTTCAAAGGAAAAATCAAGAAATCCAAGATAGCGACCATTTGAGAACCTGATGTAATTCTTACGTCATTTGACGACACCAGCTTATTTTTTGGAGCACAAATCAAGCCTGCCCTCGAATCAAATCTGCCCTCGAAGTTTTCGTTGTCGTAGCTTCAATATTTTCCGAGTTATCCACCCTCCACCGGTCCCAGTAGACCAAAAAAAAAAAAAGCACGGCCTGAATAGGGTTCAACATTATTCCTGCCTAACAAACACTAACACTACAAAGTTAAACGTCTTAGAACAATTCAGCTCATTATTTTCTCAATAACATAAAATAACCACACATTTTCATGTTTTTACAGAGTTCTAAAAAGACTGGCGTAACCAGGATCAAAACGCAACCGAATTCGTTTCCATATTTATCCAGCGTTGTTGCCATTGTTTGCCTTTTTTCCACTCTGCAGAAACATTTAAAATGTTGTCTGTTGTTTAACTGCCACACTACAACCATTCTTTTGACATCAAATTAATTCTCACTGTAACACATAAACACCACACAAACAAAGCACTCGTCGTGTTCCTCCGCAATTTTAGAAACACTCGCGTTCGTTAGGGCTGAAACGCAAAAATACAAAGCACGAGCAGAATCTTTCAGTTATTCTTTTGGAGTTGTCACTTTGTTTATATTGCTGAAATCGTAACACCATGTGTTTTATTCACCATGTGCAAATTAAGTTTTAGAATCTTGGGGCACGATTCACAAAGCCGTCCTAAGCCAATGATGGATCCTAAGTAGTGTTTCTTTACGATAGGCTTTGTTTTCCAACAATACTTAACAATAGGCCTCGTTTTCCAACAATGCATAGGACACATCTTATCTTAGGAGAGGTTCATGAATTCAGTCTCTGGATAAGTGATATTCTTCAACATTAAGACACCAAACAAGTGCACGTCCAAAAGTAAAAGCCACAAAATGTGTAAACTATAAATTCAGTTGTCAGTAAACTACAAAAAAGCTAGGGTGAGCTATTATTTCACTAGTAAATGCAATAGTAAAAGTAAGTAAAAACTTCACTTTATTCTTATCAAAACAAATCTGACGAATGGTTAAAAAGCAAACAAACAGAAACGATAAGAATAAAACTGCATTAAAACATTTGTATATAAAAAAATACAACCAAAGCGAAACGTTATTTTGACAGCATCTGCTCTCTACAGACCCCTGAGTCTTCTTCCTTCTGCTCCCCAAATTTTCCCCATTAACCACACCCCATTCTTCAGTGGAAGAGGGTTTAACAGGATACAGAAATCATTTTTTAGAAACTGGTAGACTAGGGAAAAGCTTTTTCCAAATAAGTTTTTTGGACATAAACGAAACAAAAACAACTATTGTGCACTTGGATGAAGGTTAAAAATAAATTGAAGAAAACGTTAAACGTAAAATTGCAATGTACAACCAACTACATTTTAAATTGGCAAGTATGCTGGACTTATATGTTCTGTTTTGTTTAACTTTTATTGCCAAAAATTGTAAAAAAAAGTTCAATTGAGGCCTATTTCGGTACGAAAAAAACCTATACAATCGAGGCCTATTTCGAGACGATTGGCCCTATACTTCCCTAAGGACGAAAGAATGTTAAATATTATGGACAAACTTAAATAAGTGGTTAATGCGCCTCCAAGCAAGGAAGTTTTCTATCGACAATAGTTCAAAAAAGAACGGAGAAACCGTGGTTCATGAGGAATGTAGAAAGAAGCATGGGTTATGCCTACACCTGATGACTTGTCTAAGAGGGGTACCACTACAAAATCTACATACGTGGGCAGAGTTCACGAATTTGCAGTCAACTTATTCCTTAACTTGACCCTTATGGGCGTAGCTAAAGGACGGCCACACTTTGAATTTTTCGTTAATATACGATTACATGACGGTTATGTAAAACGTTGAAAAGTGTACTGTTACTCCCTCTAAATATCGACCAGTGGCAAGACAAGAAGACGTGAATCATGAGACGTCAAAACAATGACATTTGGAAATTGGAATTTGTCCCAAGAAACTTAATGAACGTTCTGCCAATCTCTTTGTTAGGTCATGACAGGCCATGACCACGTGTTATTAGACAGACATTGACCTCGAACCACCTTTGCACGTTCTTGACTGCTCATAATAAAAACCGCTTCCTGCTAAAACTTGGACTGGTCCTTTTCACACTTGCAAAAAGGAATTAACCGGTCTCCTGTCCAACAAGAAGTGAGCTTATAATCCGCATTGAGGCAACTAAAGGTGACAGTAAAAAAGTCTCTAAATTGCCTATTGAAACTATTCGTTGGCAATTTCGACCTCAGTCCTTCATGAAGCAGGTGCGGGGAACAAAACAAATTGATTCGAATAATAATAATAATACTAATAATAATAATTAAAAACAATATTATAATTATAATAAGAACCTTCCCAGAATGCTTTGCACCAGAAAAATTTCAATGCAAAATAACTTAGTTAATTTGTGGTCGAAGAGAATGCTGTACCATGTGTTATTTACAACTTCGTGAAAGTTATCACTCATATTAACGTTAGGGTGATGACGTCATTATTCACGTGACTATGGCAAAAATATGTTTTAGCTCACTGCAACAACAGGCCTCCATCAATTCAAAAGCAGATAACGTGCCCTGATAGCCATTGGAATGGGCAATATGGAAATTGCCACTTGACATCTGGCAGTTGAAAGTTAAGGTGGCTCTGTACAAGAGCATTTCCCAGGGGACTGGTAAGGAGTCAGTAGCTATGGTAGTTTAAGGCGGAGAGAAACAACGCTTGGCTGGTTAATAGAACTTCGCATGAAAGTAACGACCATGATATGCTCACTGTTGTGACGTCATTGGTCACGTGACCAGAGCGCACAGAAAATTCAAATCACTTTAAAACTGCCTTAAGCTCAATAAATTCGTAATTTCTCACAGTAATATTGCAGAAAAAATTGCAAGTTATTCAAAAACGTCCATTATTATTTTTCCTTTTGAAAAAAGCACAATGAAAAATGAACCTTAAACTTTTGATAATCCCCTGTTTTGTGAGGTTTTAATATAAATGTAAAAACGAATCAGCATATTTGGTTTCAAACTATGCTCTTTCTAACTACGTTAACAGTTTTTTAAAAAAAAATTCGTTTTCATATAGCTTAGGGATGTGAATTTGCAGGCACGCGGAGTACTGGGCACCAATGTCACGGATTGCTCAGGAAGACTGGTGCACTTTTTAGGCGCGGCGCCATAGCTAGCGACAAAAGCTGAAAAATGGGGTGAAAAGGTGTTTTAGCTTTCTGTGGTCCATTTCTGCTAAAGAATTGTTAATGGTTTCTCGGAAAGAGGACAGCACTTCATTTTTCGCTGCATTGCTCATGTCAGGTACGTGTAATTATAGCTTTTTATTGTCTTCGGTAAACAGCTTAATATATTAGCAGGGCTTTACCGATCGATCATTATAGTATAATGTTTCATATTTATCGTTAGTCCAGTGCTTAAATAATTTGCCATTTTCGTTCCGGTAGCAAAAAGCCGAAAGATAGACACTTAGGTTGGTAACTAAAGTTTATTAAGTTTCGTAAGTCTTTAAATAAACGTGATATGAAGTGATGTAGTTTTTGTACGCTCGTCTGTGAATCGCATGTTATTTGTTGGCCACGTAAAAGTGTAGCATCGCATCCTTTATGTTTTCAGTAAGTTTAATTA